>VWZW01002078.1:664901-964679 GCA_013397115.1 Edolisoma coerulescens | reverse complement strand
AAGGGAAGGGAAGGGAAGGGAAGGGAAGGCTTCCTCTGAACTTGCCAAGGAATAGACAACACTAATGAAATGTCAGCATCACTAAAATAATATTATTATCCAAGGATTAGACACTTTTCTTTTTAAAATATAAAACCAATTTTAATTGCAATACAAGTTATACAGTACAGCCATAAAGCAGTAAACAAAGAATGAATTTGTGTTCCTTCTGCACTTATCAGTCATTGACTAATTAGTTTCTCTCTCAGGTTCTGAGTGACTCTTAGAAAGAATAGTCTCTTGAGGATACAAAGGTTAATTTTGAAGTGATTACAAATATTCAGCTAACATTATAATTAATAGCAATACTTAAAGCACAGCAGTCATCTTCCATCCCTGTAAGGAGCATTTGCTAATTAGAGAGACTGTTGGAATTTTTCAGGATATTTAACTTTTCACTCTTCAATCAAGTGAGCTCATGAAGCTGTTAGTAATGTTAAACCACTTAAAATTCTTAAGCATCTAAACATATAAATCTTATAGACTTAATTTTATCCCAATAACTCCTCAAACACTTTATAAAATGCTGTGGAGATCATGCCATTACATACATATAAATATTCCATGGATTCACAAATACTTTTATGCTATTAACAAATAAAACCAAAATTACTTCTAGGCCTACAGATTGCACAGAATAATTTATCCACCAGAGAAATTAATTTCTGTTCTTGTTTGAGGTGGGATAAAGTTAAATTTCTTCACAGTTGTTATTATGGGGCTCTATTTTGGGTTTGTGCGTAAAACAGTGTTGATAATACAGGGATGTTTCTTACTGCTGAGCAGTATTTCCATGGAGTCAAGGTCTTTCCTTCTCCTCACTCCACCCCAGCAATGAGGGGACTGAGGATGAACAGCTGTGGCATCTGGCCCCAACTGACCACAGGGATGTCCCAGACCATATGGAATCATGCTCAGCAATAAAAGCTGGGGGAAGACGAAAGAAGGGCGCGACAGTTGGAGTGATGATATCATTGCATGTGATGGAACCACCTGCCTGCTCATGAAAAGCGGTGAAACAATTCCTTGGTTTTCTTTCCTTGCATGTGTAGCTTTTGCTTTGCCTGTTTAATTGTCTTTATCCCAACCCATGAATTTCCTCAGTTTTACCCTTCTGATTCTCTCCTCCATTTGACTGGGAGTAAGTGACTGGCTGGGTGGTGCTTAGATTCTCACTGGGTTTAAACCATGAAATTTTCTTACTAGCGATAGAAATGAGTATGAAGTAAAACAAGCTGTGATATGAGGCATAGCATAACATAAAATACACTCAATATTTCAAAATAGAAAATTTTATATCCAGGTAAAATGAGTTGCAGAAATAAAGAAATTAGCTTATTTATTGCAGTTGATAAAATTGCTGTGGGAATTTCTGGCCATGGTCAGGTTGGGACACAACATATCCTATTCAAATCTGGCATAGTTGTATTGAACTTAGACCACACATAGAATGGAAAATGTGTTTCTTTCTTTGCAAATGTCTTGTGAATGAATGCAGGTAACCCCAAATGTGAACTCTGCTCTGAGAGCTGTTATTAATTCAGCTTTAGGTGATCAAGTCTTTGGCAAACAAAGGCATTCCAAATTTTCATTCCAAATTAGGACTCTCAAAAAAGAAAAACCTTTAACGCAGACATATTTCTGGTGATTGTTAGTCCTTATTCCTTTATGAGGAGGGGCTTATGATGCACCTGTTTGGATTGACAGCCACGTAACAATAAAACACACAGCAGATGTAGCCATAATTTGTAGGTAGCTTCTTAACAAGGAGCGTGTTTTTTGCAGAGAACTTGTTTGTCCCCATCCACCACCCCTCCCCACAGACTGTCTTCATTAAAAATACACAGTTATTTATATTTACATGTCATCATTTCAATAACTAGTTCAAACTGTTTTGTTTTTTGTTGTCTGTAAAAAATCATAAAAGGAGTGAGTGTCAAAGGTTGTTTGCAATGGTCTTTTTTGCATGTTTCATGTCCTTGGCAGAGTAAGAAATGGGCATGAAATGTGTGCATGCTTGACTAATACGAGTCTTATCAGAACCTTTGTGTGGAAAGGTCTTTTTCTGATTAATAGCAAATCAATTTGAAAAGGTAATAATCTTTTTTAATGTCAAATAGAAAGACAAAGCTTGAAATACATATTTTTTGGTAGCATTTTAAAGTTCAACCAGAAACTCCAATAGAAGAAGGGCTGCTCAAAGCATAATTTCTGACATTAATTTTTGTTATGTTTTTTCTGGACTCATAAAATATATCCGGTCTTGTTTTTAACAAATGGTTTTTTGAACAATCATAAATTCTGAGAACTGAGTAAAAATTTACATAATATCAAAGCCGAATTTAAAATTGCTACTTAGAGAAATGATGGTGTTTGTATACTGATTATTTTAAATGTTGCATGCATGTGGAAGACATCTGCTGGAATCTGACCTTTTTTATAAACCCTGTGTTATAGTATGCCTCTAAAACTTACTGCATTGTATGTTAATAGTAAAAAAAAAAAAAATAAAACGAATTGTTATTTCCATGCGGAATTAATAGTTTTTCTCAGGCATGAAGTACATCATTAAATTATAACTACTGAAATACCTCTTTTATAAGTTTGGAATTGCAATATCTGGTGTCTTTTTTCCTGAAGTGTAGGACCTACTCTGAAGCATGGGAAATCGATATCCTTTAATTGGTCTTTAGCTTTGAAGTGACACAAGAAGGAAACTACTATTCAAAAGAAGACCAAATATCAGACTCTTCATTGCACTACTTCTATGGGACAGAAAATGTCTTTTGTGTGTTTGTAGTAGCCCTTACTAGATCATCCTATTTTGAATCCTTCACTAATATAAATATTTTTCTTCATATAGACAGAAAAATTTAGTCTAAAGCATTACTGTCCCAGTTACAGGAATTAGGAGATTTGTGCTAATGTTTTAGGAAAAGGTAGAAATTTACCTGAGCAGGCCTGTAAGGCTGGGTGGGAAAGAAATGGATCTAAGATACTTCAAGCAGCAAGTCGAAAACTGTGATTAAAAAATTCTGATTTAGTTGCCTCTTACACTTCTACAGCACAGAATGGCTTGGGTAACCAAATGTCCAGCCAAAAGCTAACACCTGGCGATACCCAGGAAATCAACAAAGCAGGAACTACCCGTGTAGCGATCCTGCCCAAGAGATGCCAGTGACTATGGATGGTGTAAGTCAGATCGTCTTGTCACAAGAAGAAGCAAAATTTTTCTAATTACTCTATTTTTTAAATTTTTTTGTATTTGTTTTTGATTTGTATTTGTATTTACTTATATTTGTTAATTACTTTAAATCTGGGCATATTATTTTATCCAGCCTGCTGTTGCTCCATAAATCCAGTTCTATTTTGCTTTTAATGGTTTGCAGCAATTGATTTATTGAAGATCACAGAAACAAAATAGTCAAGGTTAGCAATGTTTTTCTGAGGAGACATGGTTCAGAACTCTAAGGCGAAGAGGAGATGATTTTCAGAGTGGTTGGAAAGAGGAAAAGGAATTGTTAGCTTTGAAGCAAAATAGGGCAAAATATTCTGCTGCAGAAGCTGATAGTGTGTTTACTTGGCCAGATTGCTGTATATATTTATGGAGCCCAAAAGCAATATGGTAACATGTTCCAATGAAGCATTTGGAGCACCTAGAGTAATTATGTCATACAGAATATGAAAAATAAGCAAGATGACTTTTTCAAAATTTAACACAATCTCAGTAGGTTCAAATGCCGCACCAAAGGAATAAGAGCATAGTATTAGGCTGTATTGGGCTGAGAGTAACAGTAACCATGACATGCTAGGGGAAATTTAGAGTGTGTTGAAGGCAGAAAATTAATTGTACTGGGAGACTTTGCTTATTCCTATGCTGACTCTATAACAAAAAATGCATGATGCAAACTCTACATTTTAAATCCCTTGAATGCTTATTTATTGGAAAAACTGGTCAGTGAGCAAGAGGAGACATGAGTCTTGATTTACTTTTTTGTTGTGCGCAGGACCTGTGTCTAGAATTGCTTCATGCAGCTTTTGGGAATCAGAGTTGTAACACCTGAGTAGGAATGCAAAAGTATATAAACCCAAGGCAGCAAATTTAATATGGAAATAGAAAATGACAGGAAATTGTTTGTATGAATTACTTAAAAACATAAACCAACAAATTAAATAGAGAGCTGAGAAGGTAACACATTCACAGAAAGTTTCTCCAAAAATTCTACTTTGTAGATGTAGTGAAAATATAAAGTGATCAATAGATTCTCTGAGGAACAAAACTGTTTACTGGGTTAACAGCAGAGCCAAAATATTTTTCTTCTAGTGAAAAGTGGAAATCTTGTCTAATTTAAAAGAGCAAAAATTTTGACAGGTTAAAAAAAAAGTATTTTGCCAAATCAAGGCATATTTTGAGCTGCACCTAAAAAATTTTTAAAAAGTGTAAAAATAATTTTAAATTATTTGAAATGATAGGGAAATTATATCCATAAATTAAGATGCTGCTGCACTAGAACCATTCTGTACAGAAAATGGAGATAAAGAATAATATTAAACTAATCTTATATAAGAGATTTTAGAAAAAATTAATACAATGCTTGGTAGGAAAGCACTAGGAGTGGATGACATGCCAAGTTAAAGAGAACCAATTATGAAAGTGCTGAACTACTAATTTTATGTATGCCCTGCTGTCTAAATTAGCATTAACAGAATTATTGTAGATTCTTTGAAAACATGAGGTCAAAATTCAGCTATGCCTCAAAAATCTAATACAGTGTCAGGAATCATTAGGAAAAGAATTAAGAGGAAAGCACTGTTCTGAAAATTGGTTTATAAGACAACGATGCACTCAAATGTAAAATATTGAGTGATGCATTGGTCAATCCATCTCAAAATTGATTTAGTAGACTTAGAAAAAGTTAGAAGGAATCATTCTTATCCAAAGTGAGATCAAAGATTAGAACTGTGAAAATAGTGAAAAGAAAATGAAAATAGTTAAAGTCAAAATATTTCACTTTGAAATTTTCTGAATAGAACTTTGTATTTTTTTCCTTCAGCTTCATAATTAGAAATTTTGAAGTCATACAACAACAAAAGTTAAATATTTTAGCTTTTATTTATTTTGAGCATATAATTATGTGAGTTGTTCTAAACAGAATTAACTTCTAATTTAATTCTTTTTATTAATTAGAAAAAAAAGCTTTTTTTTTTTTTAATCCAATGTATGCCCAGTGGTTTAGAAAAACAGGACATTTTGTTTGTTGCAAACCACTCTTACTGAACTTCTTCTGGTGACATTTTATCAAAACCGTGAGTGCCTGAAGAAGGAAAAACCAGATGTTTTGTTGAAATCTGTATTCTACAGATGTGCTGACATCCTGAATTTTTTCTCATCCTTAGTTTTGAAAAGATTCCCATCTGCCTGGTTCTCATTTTTATTGTGAGGTATCCATTTATAAATTTTGTATATTCATCCTGAAGAAAAGTTTTGTGTTTGCACGAGTCCAGTTTCTATATTTGCTCTCACCCTTTGACTTTCATGAATTTACCCTGAAAATTATTTATGTGTAAGAGGAAGCTGGTGAAAATATTCATTATATCTCCATATGAAAGCAAATAAGTGGGATATTTGGCCATTCCAGAAAGACCGGAAGGAACGTTTAAAGAAAAGTCACTGGCAAAGCTGCTTGTGTTCACTGCCATGCCCTGATTGTCCTCTGCCCTTCTTTTCTCGTCAATTTCATATCTTTTGGACTGATGGTGGAATTTAATTGATCTAATAAAAGAAATTTCCCCTGTGAAAACAGAAGATGAGGTGCAAATTCCTAACATTGCAGCAACTTCCAGACATCTGATAGGTAGGGACGACTAGTAAACTGATAGTATTTTATATGTGTGACTTTTAAGATCAGCATGTCATATTATGGCCTGAGGTTACAACTGGCTTCAGACAACAGTGAAACAAGACCCTTTTTTCTCTTGGAAAAGCAGGATACACTTATATAATGTCAAGTATTAAACTGTAATGATAATTTGTTATTAGAGACATATGGGAAGAGTATATGTAAGTTTCTTTACAGGAATATTATGGTGTAAAAATAGTCTGTTGGCACAGGGAAGCTTTGATATCAGTGGGAAAAATAACCCTCTAAAAATGGGAAATTCTCATCTTGACTAAATGGAAAATAAAATAAGACAGTTCTCACAGGAATTTCAGAAAGTAATAAGAGTGGTAGGCAACCAGCCTGCCAGAGCAACCACAGTGTTTATTTTTCCCCTGTTTTTTTTCTCCTAGTTGACCAGAGAGATCAGTTTAAAGAGGCTGCCTGTCTGAGGAAGCATCTCTGAAATGGTTTCTGTGGAGGTGGGCTGATGGTATAGGTCAGACTCAGCCAATTAGGACTATGAGAAATGCTTTGTGACTTGGGCCATTTGACATCTACTAATGTGCCAGTCTCAGAGGTAAAATATACTAAGAACATCAGCCTGAAAAAGTTATTTTGGAACGCACGTAGCAGGAAAGAGCAAGGGAGAGACAGAGAGAGGGAAAGCAAGGGAGAGCACTTGTCTGTGTGAAGGCTGAGGTGTAAAAAGCTAAAGGCAATTTCTGTGCAAAAAAAAAAAAAAAACAGAGAGAAACTCTCATGCTACTTCTTGGATAAAATTCAGGCTTGAACCAGAGCTGGTGGAGATACATCTAAGATATACATTTATCTTGTTTGTTACCTGCTGTGGAGAGAATATCTATAGCATATGCTAATGCAGCATGCGATGTTTGCATTTTGGTGTTTTTTGAAATACCCAGGACTGATCAAAATTTCCTCATGCTAAAAATAATATTAGTCAAAAATACTTCAATTTTGTGGCTCTTTTTTGTGCCTAGTTGTTTATATGCATACTCACCTCCACTCTAGTATTCTAGACAGTTATTTTCTGCTCCTCCACCTGTCCTGCAATTTCATCTCTTCAGTCTTCCTGATTTTCTTTTTTTATGCTCTTAGTTTCACCTTTACAATACTGTCATCTGTTAAAAATTTTTAATGCTGTTTGGAGGAAGACAGATAATAAACTTTGGCTTTATAATATTGGATGCTTTTTGATAACATTTTTTTTTCATACACATTTCCTTTAGTGCTTTTGGGAATTTAAAAGAAAATTAATTTAGTTATTCCTTAAAGTCTTTCAGCAATATTTAGGTAATTGCTATGAACTAATCAATGTATGTATTTGTAATCTATTCAGTTCTCAAAGAAGTAATCTTAGTAGGAAGAGTGGACTGATATTTTATATCATATGAATTAGTTTCAATGAACAATATTTTAAACAATAAACTTTAAATCTTACTGCAAAAAACTGTGTTTTTTCTTTAGTTTCATCTAAAATTAAATAATCTGTCTTGAAAGGAGAATGAACTTCCAGGGAAAAAATATACAAAGATACATATATAGACGAGTTAATTTTTCTCCATTCTATTTTTTAATTTCCTTTGTGATTCCTAGTAAAAAGTAGATTACCTCTTCCTTATTCTTGTTTTCTATTCAAAAACAAGAATGTTTTTCAAATTCAGAGGAAAATAAATGCATTTTGATGATGTCTGAATGATCTCCTATGAATGCATGCAACAAAAATTTCCTGTCACCTTAAGAGTGGATGTCATCATGATAAATCATTTTGTATTTCTAAAATATTTGAAATGCTTCATGTTACAGAATATTACAATCTGCCTTTTTTTTAGTTACCCATGTCTGGGTAAAAGCAGTTTCCAGTTTAAAACTCAACACTGTCTGGAAGCTTAAGCAGCCTCTTCTGAGTTCTTACTGGCACAGTGAGTGTATTGCTTTGTATATTGTTCTCCTTTTGTCTGTTGCTTCAGGTGGCATGGCAAAGGTGTCACAGACAATGAAGCAAAGGCAGAACTTAGCTCAAACCACTGATGATGGACTCTTCTTGGTCCCCACAAGCACAGTCAGTGGAGATGGATGGTGTGGCTGCTTGACATGAGAGATGGCAGCAGTGACCAAGAGCTCTGAAACAGGTTGCTGAAAGCCACTTTGCTGTGGTTGGTTTTATGTGATATAGTTATAGGTGAAGGAAGTGGAATTGAGTGAAATTTTGTGCCTTTTACAGTCTTGACAGAAAGTCCATTGCCTCTATACTCAGAAACGCATTTTGAATTAAGAGAAGCAGTTTACAGATTGTCAAACATCATACAGCTTTCAGCCAGTTTACCTAAGTTACAATTAAGGTTGAAAGTTCTCTTTTGTGATTGCCCTTAAAATTACCATGACATTTGTATCAGATCTCATGGATGTGAACATCTGGGCAACACCTAGGGGAAAGTTTAGATTAATACTGCAGTGAAGACATGTTTGTAGAGAATGGTGGATTAGCTAAAAATGTTCCATTACAATGAAAGAAATTGCACAAAACCATGTTGTCACTCAATCACAGCAGTATAGCACAGAGAGAAGCAGATCGTCTGGTAAATCTGTCCAGCCATTTGGATGGGTAAATACTGCCTGCATTTGTTATTTTAGAATATAGTTTCATCTGTTCCTGGGGCTGTGATTTCAAAGGTAGCTGAGGAAATTATACATGCTTCAATTAATAAGCAGTTTTAAGATGTTCTGAGTATTTTCTAATAGCTTAAATGTGAGATGACCAATTTGCAGAGGACTATGCTACTATTCAATTTTAAACAGAAATGTCACAATGTAATAGAGTGATATAACAAGTGTTTTATCACTTTTCCCAGCACGGACTTAAAACCTGCTGTAAATTATGTACACTATGAAGTAATGACAAATGAACTTCCTCAGCCAGATATCTTGGCAATATTTGTATGTTCTACAGGTATTCTCTGTCTGTTTTGGCTTAGGCCATGTTTTAACTGAGGTCCACATTTTCCTCATATTCTAAACACCACTAGAAACTAGCGGAAATAATGAATTACACCACCTAAATAATGCAAACCAGAAATCCACAATGTGCTGTCAGTCCTGTTTCACAAGGGCTTACAGCAGGTTCATGTGCATACTGAGCAGAAGACACGTTTGAATGCCACACTGAAGAGGTTTTCATGGAGGGGAGCAATTTCTTTTAGATATGCTTTAAAATCTTTTTTAAAGCAGTGAAGAAATGCCACTTGAAGTAACCAACATATTAGAAAATCCTTAGTTTGACCTATGTGGGTGTAAATTAAGAATTTACACTTCCTGTTAATTACAGTGAACACTTGATTATTTTTTAACCTGACCTGGAACCTTTAATACAAGTGAATCACATATCATTTCTAAGGGGAAATGATTTAAGCAAAGCAATGACAGCAGAATGAAATAATGGAAATGATTTAAAGTCAATGACAGTTTATTTAAAGAAATTCTTTAAAGAGAGAGAAGGCAGCCCATTCCTTTGCCTTTGTAATTGTACCTATAAGCACGATATCTAAATGGTTTACAATTAAAATATTCAACAGCCTGAAATAGCTTTGCACACTGTCTTCTTCAGAAGAATAGTTACACATCCTGTTACTTACTACTAAAAGGTATTTGTAACTGAGCCATATCTGGTACTTATTCTTCTAGATTAAACAGAAATAAGAACAAACTAATTTTGTAATAATTGTTTTTTACAGTAATCTTTCCTGTCTTACTGGAAAGTTATGTCTATTTTGGTTCAATAGATATTTTAGGCAACTACACTATTAAAGATAAAGGAGTTATATTGTAAAAATAAGTCCTCACTGTTCTAGGACAAAGCTGTTCCAAATTGTTCTTTCTTTTCAAATGATATTTCATCATTTCATTATGTTCCCTTTTCATTGTGTTTCATTTTTGTGCATCTTTCTGAGATTTTGAACTCTGTAGACAAACTGTCTTTTATGTATAGGAACCTGTATTAGTTGCTTTGTGACTGTCACATCTGGCAGGGCTTCTAGAATCCAGCAGAATGTTAGTAATAATAGTGATAATAGTATTAGCAGTAGATGTATACGACATTCACCTTATGAATTGGAAAGAATAATACTATTCAGAAATTGCTTTTGTATTTCATGCGTAATGTGGAATCCTGACTACTGTTATATTAAATTAGATTGAAAAAAACAAGTTTCATAGAAGTTTGGTAAGAAATTTAAGTCACATGGAAAAATTTTTGGCCCTAGTTTTTAGTCCTTTTCTTGCCTTGTCTGTGGGACACAGTTTGGGAAGCAGAGAACATCTTGAAAAGGACTGTCAACATTTGGAACACAAGTGTTAGCACCTGTTCACATCTTTTGTAAACATATTTGACATAATTATAATACTATGTGTCACGAATGGTTGACAAAATTTGATTAATACACAGTAGTAACTCACAATACTTCTCATGCCACTTAAGTGTTATATAGTAGTTAGCAGCATTGATGAGATGCATTTTTTGACTTCTGAGACATGTAAAAATCGAAATTAAAAATATAGGAGGAGTATTTATTGAAACAGATATTTCAATTAGACCTTTTAAAAAAACCTTTTACTTTCTACATAATTGAGAGACAGCATTTTCTCATTATCAAATCTCTCACATACATGTACAGCATATTAGCATGTTTCTGAATGGTTCTGTAGTAGCAACAGAAACAAGATGCAAGTGACAGCAAGCTAACATGCTATGTATTTACTTTTCTTGTTGGATGTCTCTCATCCAACAGTTTTTATGTTTGTTTACCTGTGGAGTTTTTACAGTCTTATACTGCAGTAGTAGCTTATCCCTATTTAACTATAATCATGGGGTCTTGATCCTGCTGGCATCTATGGCTCCACAAATTATAAAAGAGTTCCTAAACAGTGTTTGAAATGAAAATTAAAAAGTCTTGTCAGGAGACCCCTTCTGCAATCTATTAACTGTTGTTTCCTTGGGAGAAAAAACTGGCTGTGTATATCTGTTGCACTCAGAGAATTACCAGCAAAGTATTGGTCCATTTTTTGTCATACTATAAAGGGCAGTATGAATTTTAGCCTGCCTGTGAGTAAATAAAAGGGTAGGAATATATGAAAAAAAATGTGGAAGAGGGAGGTATGTCAAACTTCCAGGAATGCTCTGGTGCAAATTTAATGTGTTTGTCTAAACATGGTCTATTTAAAACTGATGTTTCTTGTGGACAAGTTGTATTTGTGAAAGTATTTATAGATTAAAGCAAAGAGGGAGATGGTATACAGAGTGAATGTTTTAGGGCTTTTGTTTAACAGATGAAACCTTGGATGTATTTGTCATGTGTTAGATATAGAACTTTCTGTAAATATTACTTCATAGAAAAGGAAGTGATTTCAGCAGACTTATTCCTATGGTGTTCTGTAACATGAAGAATATCTTCAAGGATGCACATAAGTTAGAGATATGTTGAGGTCTGAAAAGCAGCAACTATTTCAGTTCAACCTTTCTAATCATATGTCTAGATTAGCATGGATGTCCTGAATAAGGACACAGAACTGTAAATAAAACTCACCAGCTTTTATCTTGACAGAAAATGAAAGTTTGCCTTGGAAGCCTTTAATCTGACTGTCATCTTTTTTCATTCACAGCAGTGAGCCTGTAAAGAGCTCCGCCTCTGCAGTGAAATACTACTGTGTAGAAAGAGGGTTAGCAAAAAGCAATGCTTGTTTGTTTATTGAAATCCCTATCAACAGAATGTCAGTGCTTTTGAGAATAAAATATTTTTACTCTGAATCCTGTGTCTGAGGAAACCGTTTCTATTAGACTTGGAAATGATAGCGTCTACTGTAATAAGCCTTTGTCTGTGCACGTTTTTCCCCCTAAGGATAGGGATCTCTAGCAAAATAAATTAAAAAAATAAACCTGCCTAACTACTGCTACTAAGTCTGCTTTAAGAAAATCTATTTTGCAATATTCACAAAACTTACCATCAAAACCACCTGAGACTATTTTTGTCTATTAAATTATGCATTATTTATGCTAAGAGTCATCCTTTAGAACACATTTTACATGTTAAGAATCACAAGTACATAAAGTCCAACTTTTGAGAATAGTCATTGAGAATATCTCATTAGAGATAACCATAAGCAGACAAAATGCCTTGCTGTTTTCCAGCTTTCTTTGTAAATTCCATTGGAACACCAACACATGGGTGAAGGAATAGAGCTTAAGTACAGTTTAAATTGACAAAACCTGCTTACAGTCCAAAATATTAGAGTGAGATTTACATGCCTGACAAAACCAAAACCATGCAAACAAATAAAAACCTTATTGTTATAAGAAGAGCATTTCATGGAACACATTGATTTATTTTTACATATACCTTAGGCAAGAGGAACAATATTGTCCTGTTAATGGAACCACATGGAAGTAAACATCTTCCTTAACCACAGCATTTTCTTTGTTCCTCTAAATTGGCATCAATTGTTCTCATAGGTTGCTCAGGTGAATGTTTTTATTCCTTTCAAGTGGGGTTGCTCAAGTAAGAAAGGTTTCAAGGCAAGATTCTGTGTTCATTCTTCAGTGTTTTAGGAATAGTTTCCTAGTAATTGCTGAAAAAGTGAAGGAATGGTGTATTTGTTCATATTTCAAATAAATGCAACCCCCCAGAACTTTGAAATTTGTAGCCTCTCTAACCTCAGAACAATTAGATGAGAAAGATGTTTGGGATCTCATATCCCTGATGTAGGTTTTATTGTGTCTGCAATTTAATCATCTAGTTCTCACATTTTGTCCTTCTTAGATCAAGTCTCTATTTTTTTTTACAAAAAGTTTACAGTACTCAGTCCAGGGAAGTAAATGCCTGTGAAGATCCCAAGCTGTCCCTCTGAAAATCCATTTAGTGGGTAGAAAACATAGTTACTGGTCAAAGATCACTATTCTACATAAATTACTCTATTGCAATAAAAAAATATGAAATAATAGACGTTTGCATATGCTATGGATTTAGTCTTGAAGAAAAGAATAAGGTCATGCTCCTAAAACAGGAATGTGGTTACAATGTCTTTCACTCACTTCCTTTTCGAACCAATGTCATGGATCAGGCATGCACTAGAAAGGATGCTGAATCTCCTTGGGACAGTTTAAATTGGGTCTGTAGCTTTGAGGTTGGAGGCAGAGACTTCCAAATGGAAAGTAAGGAATCAGGCCTGGATGACTGCAAAATGTTCTAAAAGTTGTATAAACTTAGACCTAATCAAAATTTTCATGGGTTTTATTACAGTGGGAAATACTGGAACGATAAAATGCAACACTTTCTATTTGACTGGCTATACACAGTCCCAGTGATGAAAATTGAAGGTTTATTTAATTTTTAGAAATTGCAACCTTTTCTTAACAAGATGTTTCTCTGTCATCCTACTCCTATTTTAAGGATAAAATCTATTAAAGGAGAAAGTCTTAGATGGATTGCTTAATTTTCTTGTTTGTTTTTTTTTTGTAAATAACTTCCTGTGTTTGTTCTTTATGTGGACAAAGTTCCCCAAAATAGAGATAGAAGCCAGAACTAAGCATCAAGAAAACATTGCAATGATTTTACTATAGGACTAATTATTTTACTGGATTTTTTGCATCTCTTTTTCTTTGCATATTCCATAACTAATTCTTTTACAGAGATGTCGAAAATAGAAAACATGCCATATTTGTTCTGTTGCTTCTAAATAGAGTTCAATGCAAAGAATTCAACAAAATGTGTAGCTGAATATTTATTTCTGCTTTGGTAAATGTGCTAAGATCTTGTTAAAGGAATGAAAAAATCATTAGTAAGTTTTTTTAAGGGAGGGGTAGGAATCATGCATAGAATCATCTTTTTGATTTAAAAAGTTGTTTTAAAGGGAATTTTAAAGAAGAGTAAAAATTCTCTCAAAAGTTACCCTCTTCTAGTAATATTTCCTGCTACTGTAACTTAATAGGCTAGATGGATAGTATTATATTTTCATCAGGATAACACTATGACAATATTTCCTTCCAATTTGTCTTGTCTCTTTTCCAGCAATCTGTAGGTTCATTTTTATATATATAAATGATTTTGAAAAATATAGGATTTAATTTCTTAGTCCATTACAGAACGTTAAAATGGGAGTTTAGACAATTAATTTTTTATACTGCAAACTCAGTTCTTTTAAATGACCAAATCTCCATCCTTCCGTGTTTTTGAACTTTTTTCCCTTGTGAATATTGGAAGAATTCAGATAAACTTCGCATTCATGTCAGATGAGTTGGTCTGGAATTTAATGTACAGCATGTTTAGCAAGGCTTGGTCACCTAAAATGAGAACTTCTAGGGCCACCAGATTTCAAGCTTATGTTTACTCTTGACAATTTCTGCAGAATTCTGTATCTTCCACATCTTTCACAACTTCACCTAAGTGAGTCCTTGAAGGAACAAGGACAAGGGATTGGATAAAGCAAAATTAAGCTGAGAAAACACAGAGTAACTCATTTTTTCTCCTCTCAAACTGGCAAGTAAAATAGTTTTGTTTCTCTTTCCTGTGTGTATGTACTTATATTTTCATGGTTTTTTGGCAGCTTTCATTGTGCACCAGCTTGTTATTGTCTTAAGTGGTTGAGCACCTTTATATCTTGAATAATGATCACAGTGTCAACACCCAAATTAAGCACACTCGTATTTTTATTGGTGAAACCAGGCAGCTGTATGTCCACTTGTTGATATACAATTGGAATTTTGCTATTCTGTTTTTCATTACCAGCTAATATGAGAATTGCAGTGTGGCTCTCATGTTATTTCTCTACTTTATCATGATAATGATTTTTCTAATTTCTAACGAAACTGTTCAGTTATGAGTTTTGTCTTTATCAAATAGCCGATACATTGTTTCTTCTAATAAGGATCACAGTGGTTTATAATTGTACATTCTCTGTGGCTCTTGGAGCATTGATTACTCTGTAAAGCAAACTAAAGATAAATGTTGGCACAAAACTATTACGATCAACAATAAACTGGAAATTTGTCCATTTAATGGGTATTAAAAATTGTGTTTTCCTTCATCCAGTTATGAATAGAAGTTGGAAAGCACTGGGGGAGAAAGGCAGAATATAATGTTCTCATACTGTTTCTAGCTACCTGTACCTGAATTCTCTTATTCACACGTTCAGCTGTTCATTATAATTCTGCTGTTCTTTCTAAAGTCCTGGTATGGTCCTCTCTGCTTCTGCTGTGTCTGCTAATCCCTTCAACAGAGTTTGAAAACAGTATCTCTCCCCATCAGCCAGTGCTTCTGCTGCTTCTCTGACCAACATGCAAGTTTAAGACCTCTGCTGTCATTACCTTGCACAACCTCCACTCCAGTCTGAAAGGGCTCTCAGGGCAAGCTCCCTTGCACTTGGTGCAGAATGCCTTCTGCCTTTCTTCTTCGTGGCAAATTGCAGTCCGTACTGCCCTCCCTTCTGCTGCCTCACCAGGCCCTTTAAGAAAAATGTGTGGTCCTAATCCATCTCTAACCTGCTTCTGTCCTTTCTGCCACTCTCTTAGGAACCAGTCCTGACATTTTGATCCTTTCCCTGCTTGCTTAATAGGAATATTCAAGCTCAGTCTGTTTAAAGGTGTGTGTCTGTAGATTCATTTGCTTATTCTGTTTTATGTGATAAATTCACTTTTATGTTTTTAGAACTCTGAATGCTCTCTTCAAAACAGTTCTGATCTATATTCTCTGCATCTCTGCCTCTTCACATTTTTCCTTTATTTTTCCCTAGCAGTGGAGTTTTCACTGTCTTTATCTTAATGTGAGGTTTGCTCATCTTCCACTGCCGCAGTCAGCAACAGTCACTGTCCATGCTCAGCTCAGTAGCATTAGATTGTATTACAAGCATCCTTACATTTTACATAAATAATGTAAGCAATGTGGTGTCCTAGAGCACAGGATTAATTTCCAAAATCTTTTTACACTTTTGCTGTGAAACTGTAATTTCAGCCCGCTCTCTGTCACATACCCTCTCAGTTATGCTAGAAAACTACTTTCAAACAATGCTTTACAGAGGGAGGGGAACACCTTATCTAGCAGGGAAAATGCTACCTCATTAAATTAATGCTGTTATACCTAATTAAGACTCACATTTCTGAATGAATTTATAAATGAGGAGGATGGGTATAATTACTTCATATTGTGTTGCAACTCTGGGGTCAGTATCCAGAATTTAATTTCTAAAGTGTTCATGTTTAGATTTAATCCAAAACTCATGCTCTCACTCTTTTGACCCCAGATTTTAAAATCTATTCTTTGCTAAAGTTGCAATTACAGGAAATAGCCAAGCCAACTGCAACCTCCTTTATCCAGGCCCCTTTCTCCTTTAATTCATGTTTTTATAGGGTTAATTTGCTGCAACTCCATCTGACTGTGCCACTGATTGTGTGCCATGCATGTAAGGACCAGCAGTGTGGCAGGCGGGAACTCTCATGAGTCCAAGGTTCCTACAGTTTGCTGCAAAACTGTGCCTGTAGAGTTGGCAGCCTCAGGTCCATGAATAAATGAGGTTTATGTTGCTGAGTTCAAGAGGTCTTACATATAGGTTCTTAGAGGTTATGATTTTTATTGTCTACCATGTTACAAGTCACTAGTCACTACAGTAGTGCAGCAAAAAAAATCAGCCCTCCCAATCCATGTATTTGTAGAGATTTAAATAAAATGTGTGGAACTTTCTAAAATTTGGTGATAATGGACTTAACAGATGTGCAAGAAAAGATAGTTCTAATCACTAAGAAAAGCTTGACAAAATATGTGTCTGTGTCTACTGTCTTTTACACCAGTAATTAATAAGATCTGTGGCTGGTAAGATGAAGCTTTTTTGTAATGGGGCCCCGGCCTTTCTTATCTAGCTTTCATATATTCATTTTTATGTATTCTTCACACTCTTTTGCTATATGCCTATGATTTCTGTTGGGAAAAGCAAATATACTTTCTACAGGTAATGTCTGTGAATGCACCAGTGCACAAACTGAGGCAGCACAGAGCCCTGGGTAACCTCTGTTCCACTTGAATGGCAGATGGATTTCATCCTGGTCCTGTCATATTCTTATCTTCCCTGGTTTTCTTAGCAAACAATAAGCTACTTTCCTGGAATATGCCTGCCATATGCCTGGAAAGAAAGGCTACTGCTTAAGAACAATCTCTGCTTGTCCACTGACGAGATTTTTCAAACAGCTTGTCTGAAAATTTGAAAGCAGTATCATATTTAGTACTTCAGGGTTAAAGCCAGGGCAATTTAATTAAATATGGTTAAGCACCGAAGAGATACATCCCTAGAAGCAGAATCTCTAACAGTATCTGTTTTCTAAAATCATAAATTATTGAATACTTGCTCCAGAAATTCAAAGAGGCTCTATGAAATGACAGTTTGAGTTGCAATGCTCCTTTGTTGATCTTGTGGAATATTGCAGCTTGTACAGGAAAAAGAGTATGGGATGGTTGTGCAGGATGGAGTACAGGGTGGTTGAGCCTGTATGAAAGGTACAGAGGTGGTGAAAAACACAGAAGTTTCCCCTTGCTGTAGAAACAAGACACTTGCCCTGGAGAATGAACACATTACTCTTTCCCAGAGTGAATTATTTTGGCAATTGGATTTGTTGCTGGAAAATCCAGTTCTGGGTAGATTGAAATCTAGATGAAGCCATGTATACACAGATACAATTGAACTCCTTTTGCCATGATGATTATAAAAAGCCACAGCCACCCCACTGTCAGGTTGCTATGTCCTAATGTCACATAAAAGATTATATTAAAAAGGTTTAAAATGCTTCTTGTCACTTCACCTACAGCATCCCCTCTGTTCTGTGTTTGCGTGCTGCCTGAAACAGTATGTTTCCACTCCGTGGGCTCAAAATGTATAATATGATAATTAATTACTAATATTTGAACATTGTGCTTACAGAGACTAAGTTTGCCATAACTCAAGAGTTGTTGAACTGCCTCAAACTGGACTGATGATGAATCTCAGTTTACCATTTTAGCTTTACCTGTTTCTTACTTCTCCTTTTTATATTATGCTCATCTTTGGAAATGGAAAACTTTCAAAGATTTAAAAGTACTAGAGAGAAGAGCAGCCCAGAATATGCATGTTCAGGTCATTAAGGGTGTTACAATTATTGTGTTATTCTGCAGTATCAATTCTATCACCTGTTTCATAAGGACAATGATAACAGTGTTTTGAAAGAGGGAGTTAACGTACTTCAGAAAAATGAACAACCTGAAGAAAAAAGAAGGAAAAAAAAGAGAGTTTCACAAGTGATCATCCAGTTTCTCTGAGATTTTATCAGCTGAGAATTTCACTTAAAAACTCGGCTGGATCACAATGGATCACTCTGCCTTAGAAAGCTGGCATAATTTTTTTACATCAGTATTTTCTGTGGTTGCAATAGAGGTGTAGCAGTATAAAATGGAAGATATATTACAATAATTGAAATATATTTATATGCGATAAAATACCTGTGATGTTATCTAGAACTATGAACATTTAGGATACTATTCAGTGGTACTACAACTCTTACTGCTTCAGGCTTTAAGCAGTATCTTTACCTGGGTGAGTGACTTGAGTGTTAGAGACTAAAATCCGAAAAGTAATTACTGAAGAATAAATTTTAAATGGAAGTTGAAACCACAGAATTTTTAAGTGTATTTGTATCTCTTAATTCCTATTTTTATAGCTTTAACAGGTGTTCATTTAGTCAGATATTTGTCTGTTGGTGAAAAAAATAATAAAATGTTGGACTTTTATCTCTTAATATTTCTGTTGCAATCCAGACAAATATTTTAAAGCTGAGAATGGAATAACAGAATAAACTGTGAAAAGAATAGAATCCCAGAGTGTTCACATTTTAATTGCACTAGAAAGCTAACATGATGGCATATTTAATCTCTTTAAATGGAAAACTTGTTGTGTATCAAACCAAGATGGTGTTCATGTAGTAGGAAAGTCCTCTAAAGGAGATCTACCATTATGAGAAAAAAAACTCAAAACATTTAGGTTTGAAAGGCTAGCAGTTGAATAATTTCACACTGCAATTTGAGAAATAAAGAAGCTGATAAAAGCAGGAAAAAATGAAATTGTAATAAACCTTTTTCATCTCTCCTCTGAGATTAGAGGCTAACATACAATTCTGAATAAGTCTCCCAACTCACTGATAATTCTACAGATAATGTTAAATTGTAACAGACAGAATTGTTTGAAAATGAAAAGAATGTTTTCTGGACAGTTTCCTCTCATGTTACAACTACAAACCACATTGCTTTTCTTCTGAATTATACTGTTTCAGTAATATTTAAGAATATATAGCATGTTGTGGTAGTCAATGAGTGGCTGGTTCAACCTTAACCAGTGTCAAAGCCACAACTCTCACATTTGACTACTAATTACTAGTTCACCTACTTTTCAGTTCTGAAACTGTGAAAAGCAGTGATAATTTTGATTAAATAATAGATATTCATTCTAGTTGCTTTGTAAAGGAGCTGGGATTCATACACATTTTACTGTAAAGATCTGAGGGGAAATGATTTGTTGCCATTTATTGTGAAAATATGAATGCTGCATTTGTGCTGCTCTTAGAAGGTTTGTCTGAAGTCTGTCATGCCCAGTGTTAAATAGAAGTTGACTTCAACTATACAACTTTTTAAACTCACACAAGCAATTCTAAAGTTTTATTCCTCACTATTTGCCTTTTGATCAAAACCAAGGAGAACAGATTGACACCTGAAAGAGTCAAGATTGAAACTATTTTGAAATTCTGCCTTTTTCACTTGAAAATTATTGATTGATTGATAATAGGATCATATAGGAGAGAAAATGGGTTAGTCTTCTACTGATGTGCAGAATAACAATAGACAAAATAAGTTAAATAAAATTAGGTTTTACTCTGATGGCATCGTAAATTGAATCTAATCGATGGAACTGGCAATTCCATTCAAGATTTTCTGTTAACCTCCTACAGAACTCTTTTATTCAGAAAGCAGTTTAGATGTTATTCTTTATAGCTGAGCAATGAACAGGTTTGGAGCCCATTTAAAAGATTTTAGTTGATTGCCTTTTAAAAAAATAAATTGCCTTTCTTCTCTGTAAGTCAAAATGTAGAGATCTGAACAACCTCTTCTTAGTGATGTTCTTTAGATGATGCTGGTGTCAGTGCTACAACTTCATTAAAGCGTGCTTTGTTTCAGAGCTATGAGCCAGAACAGTTAATATGAATTCTGCGGGAAAGTTGTATGTAAAAAGACCAAACACAGGGTGGTCAGAAAATGCATAGAATGGATGTCTACAACTTATAGGCCAGAATGCAAGTAATTTTTTTTGACTCTCTGACTCCTGGCATGCCAAAACTAACATGGCGGTTCCATTTTATCACCTCCTACTTGCCTTTATCGTCTCGATAACCAAGGGCTTGTTCTCTTCAATTTATCTATCAGTAAAATTTCTATTGTGATGTGACCTTATAAAACATGTATCTGTAGAGAACCAGTGCTTTAAGTACTGTCAAAATGCTCTGTTGTCTCACAGATTTAGTATGGCTATTTAATAGGATACTGTGCTGAAGATAAAGTACTGTGTTTCTCTCACCTGGGAAATGAACTAATACACAGCTATGGAGATGCATGGTCTGGGTATCCCACAGCATAGCACTCTGTGCTGGGGAAAACTACAGAAGCTTTTTCAACTTTCCATCTGAGAAATTAAACCCAAACCAATGTTTCTCATTCAATCTGGCACCTGCAGTCTATTGGCATGCTGTGGACCTAAACAAAAATGTGAACTGTCTTCTTTTCCAAGGGATAATTTAGCTCTAATCAGAGCAGGTTGCTTGAAAGTGAACTGTTCGAGACTTGCCATTGTAAACTCCCATGGTAAAATCCCACAGACCTGGCAACATGAATAAGTGGAGACAGCTGGAAAAGAAGTCAACTAGAGAATAAAATCCTATTTCTCAATATCTTAATATAAATATCTTTATATGAAATTAATTTAACATCCAAAGTTGTTTGCTAACTGTAGGCTGAACTGAAACAGAAATAAAATGTTTGAAGTGAGAATCCTTACTACTTATACACTGAATTAAGTCTAGGCTCCTAATGTTGACTGTTCATTACCAGACTCTACATCAAGGGTAGCATTTCAGAACAGAAATTTATCACAAAGCCTACTTCACTCTTAAGTGCTTAGCACTTAAGCATTATTTGCCTGCCAGAAAATGAAGCAGCAGGATGAAATAGCCCATGTTGCTGACTAGACCATTACTAATAGAAATGTTCCTTAACCTAAACATGTAATCTTTATCATTGATAAACAAGGCAAGAAAATACTTGTTGACTGCAAAAGCAAAGCAGCACATAAAGCCATTTCCTTGGGCCAAGAAATTATTTACAAAAATGCAACATTGAGAAATACTCTGATAAGACCATTTTTTCCTGACATGGAAATTTCCCTTTAATTAAGGCTGAGTTTTAAATTCTCTCTTCCCCAGGTCCCACGCACAGAGTAAATTAGCTCTGGCTGATCTTGACTGCTTCTGGTACATGAGCCAGCTTGTTAAGCGTGTTCATACACATAAAAGTATACTACATTTCTGCCTACCCTTAAGTGAGTCAGAAGAAGCTATTTAGATTTTTTCCCTGCAGGATCAACTTCTGTAAATGTTGTCAGTGATTTGGTTGCATGGTTTTGTTCATCTCCAACAGCCAAGGCCCAAGGTAAAAAGAATTCACAAAAGAGAAGTTGGAAAAATTCATCATGGAGCAAAGGAAAGAATGAAAATAAAATAATAATTGTTACCCATCTTTTCAGTGCCTTCTTTCTGCTATCTATGGCCAAAATCAGAAAACACTTCTGTTTGTGAAGTTTCTTAAGCTTTGTCTCCATTTCTGTTTCCTTAGAGAGAGACTTTCAAGTCCTTCCAAGTCACTCGTCTGCCCCTCTCAAAATCTGTATTCTCTATATAAGGTGCTCTCCATCGTCCTGCTTATAATATTTGCTGCTCTGTCTCTATTCAAGGCATCATTATATTCCTACTATACTTCAAGAAATTTCCTACCACCTATTCCAGAAACAGGTTTTATTATGGCTTTTCCTCCCATTTTTTTTTCCAAACTATTTACTTCGGTATTCGTTGGCAGTGATCTTGCAGTAGTTGCTGGCATTTCACAGAAAACATTTGTTCCAAGAACTAAGAGGGTATGTCCTTCCAAAACATGTAAAAGTTTACAGGTACTTAGGTCCAGATTCATTTCATGCATAATTAGGCAGACAACTGAGAGGCCTAAACTCTGAACAGAGCTGCCCTATGAACTCAAGCAGCTGGTAAAAAAAGAGGTACCTTCTTTAGGATCTGATTTACCATATGAAGGTGTCTGTTTCACTGCACTGGCAATAGGCATACCATGGTTAGTTACTTTGTTTAGGTCCTTAAAGTGAGATAGAATGAGTCTAGGTCTGCTCTTGACATAATAATATATGGTAAATAACTACATGATTGCACTGAACTAGTCAATTTTTTATGTTAAAATAGTCTCAATATTATTGAGACCACATATAATACTAATACAGTTCAGTATGAACCTCATTACAAGGAAAAAGAAAGAGAGATATTTTCCTAGGCAGGTATTAAACGTAGATACATAGAATTTGAAATATTAGCAAGCTGGTAGTTTGGAGGAGGCATATTCCCAATTGTTCAAAGCAACAAGTGAAGTTAGTTTCCCACAGTGAAGTAAATGCTATCTGAATTACCCATATGTCATGCTCGATTTTTTCCCCATTAAAATAAGTGTGAAAATTTTCTTACAGACATTCTAAATGTCACCTAGATTTAACAGTGCTGTGAGTGAGATAGAGGCAGAAAGGGCAGGTTAAGTACATGGAGAAGGTAGCCAGAGGACGAAGTCCTAGCAAACAAGAAAAACATCTAAATAAGTTAATTTAAAAATTTTCTTTCAATTTTTCAACTCTCTCCTCTGTTCACCTAAGATTTTATTATTACTTCTAAGTTAAACAGCTCTCAAAATAGCACAATTCAACAGATATCAGCATTCTCTTCTGCTACAAATGCTTTTTATATAATTAGGCAGGTTTTCCAGGAGACGTCTGAGGGAATGATTTGGGGTTAAAGTGAGGCACAAGACCACAGAAGAGAGAGGGAAGAGTAAGAACATGTCTGTGTATAGCACCCTTTATTGGTTCTGGCTTCTGAACTTTGTTTTCAACCTGCTTTTATGCCTCAGTTGCTTTTTCTCTGACTTTGCTCTTTACTAAGGATGTCCCTGAAGAAGGAGTGAGTATTTGTTTTTCATTTACACTAGGTAAGGACTCTCAATATCAACTTTCATCTTAGAATGGCTTGAAGTAGGGGAAGACATCAACAGGTTTGTAGGAATTTACAGTGTCAAGTTCTGCTATGTCCACAGAATATTTAAGGGCTTGAGAAATCTTTAAAGTTTTGGAAAGAAAATCTTTCATTTTTCAACTAAAACCATGATGATCTAATTCAGATCTTCTTAGGCTATTGCCATTTCAGAGAGGAAAAATGGATGTTTATAGAGAACCTGTCTTCTGCTTTTTAGTTACTCTCAGTGCTATATATCCTTTGAATGATATAGTATAAAATACAGTACTGCGGGTCTGATACTATGTTGGCCTTGAAATTTATTTGCACAGATTGATCAAAAGTGAATGTCAGAAAATCATCTGTCAGTCACAGCTAGAAATGTCTTTAAAAGGTTTTTTAAACCTCTTAGGTTGATGAGAACTTTACATTTCTGTCTCACAAGTTGACCTGTTACATGGATTTTTCTGATATCACGGATGAATTGCTGCAGTATGCTTGATTGTGTGCTGCCAAAAAGGTTCATCTATCACCTGCAGCTAGAGCAGATTTCAGCAGAGTGAGTGTTTGCAGGTGTGGAGTGGCAGATTCTGCTGCTCTTCAGGTTTGCTGTATGAACTCAGTGTAATGAGATAAGTTTCTTTTTTTTTCAGCGTAGTGTCTGCCTCTAAAATCTTCTCTGCAAAAGCCTAAGGTTTCGAAAGTTTCCCCAGGTGTCAGATCCAGCAGGGGAGGTTCTGGTGGTGAATCCATATAAGTCGTAGCTCTCCCTGGGAGCTTTGTGCCTCCCTTAGCTCAGAGTATCTGCAAACACTGCATGAGCACCTGGTGTGAATCTTCCTAAACCTTCTTTCAGCAAGAACTGAATCAAATCTGCCCCTCTACCAATCCTTTTGCAGGCTTTTGTTTGCAATAGGTCTTGTCTTCTCAACTCTTACTATCACAGTGATTATTTCTTTTAAAGAGGCTTGAGAGATGATTTGTGAGGGCTATTATAGGGGAAAAAACCTGCTCAATTAATGTAGTTTAAAACAAATAAGGACAGAAGTGGTATATCGACTTATTAATGACACAGAATCAACAAAGAATCAGCAAGATATAATTCAGGTCCAATATGAGCAATATAACAGATAAACAACAGTACTAGACATGTAAAAAATATTAATAAACACCTTTTCAAATACCTTCTGTAATGAATCTCCAAAAGTCTGATGCTCTCCACCATGTATTTGCAGTTAACTGCATCCCCTGACCAGCCATGTGGGTCAGCAGGCCCTTCCCCTTTCAGGGAGTGCTTCCCACAGCTGTGAACTTCTCCTTCCCTGAAAGATGTGGGTGCTCCAGCTCTGTGCCTTTCCTCACCATTCCCGGCTATCCATGCACCAGCTTGAGAGCACCCTGTTGATTTCACAGGCAAAAAATCTTGGGTCTTTGCATGCTGCACCCAGCACTATTACTCCACTAACTGCATGTAGGCTTCTCATGGTGTCCAATGCAGAACAAAACAATACTGCTTCATTAGCTAATAATTTTAATTTTAAACCCTTGATATCGGAGGAAATTTCCTACTCTGAGGGACTCTACAATATGAGTCTAGAGTGTCTGAGCAGCCTTACTGTGAACCACAGTGTTCAGAGTTCTCAGGAACCAATCTACTTTCTGTTACTATTGGGTAATTGTTTTCACAAAGAGTATTGTGAATTTAAACCAAAAATTTCTGTAAAGATAGCCTTTAATAATCTGAAAATTAAGATTTTAATAATCTGAAAATTAATTTAATATCCTGAATATGTGCTTTGTGTTCCTGTTCCACTCAATGTAAAAATACAAACTGAAACAGTCTTGCATGTCAGGTGAAGTTTATGTATTGCCTTTATTTATTTCTGATTAGTAGAACATAATTAGAATGGGAAATTATAATCTAACTAAGATTTTCTGCAAGCAAAACATGCTATGGTTTCTGGCAGTATAAATGTACATAGCTGTTTTCTTTTGAACTGGTTATTTGAATCAGCAGGAAATTATTAAACCAATTCACTCATATCCAATACACAGAAATACAAAGAGTATCTAATTCATTAAGTTTAAAACAGGAAAAAAATTTCTGAGATTTGTGGGCCAAATCCATCTCTGTTTTGAGACAAATACACATATAGCTGTCCATAAACCAAAAGCAATCATAATTTACATATTTTACCGTAGGTATAAATTTACAATGAAGGGAGAGTGGAACAAGTATTATAACTAATATAAGATGTATAATGACCATTTGTATGGTAGTATTTTGTAATACGGGAAAGTATTTTTCTGCCTAGATTTCTTGTACGTGCAGTCCTGCTTCATCTCAGTGTGTAAACCAGATTCAGTTTATTCTCATGTTAAACTGGGATCAGCTTAGCTGTTATTTACCACTTGCACTGTTTTTTTAACAACATATTTGATACATATTTTTTAAAATTTAAAAAAGTATTTTCCTTATCCCTAAATTTAAATAAATGATGAAATTTAAGGGATCTCCACTGAGCCATTGGAGAGTGAATTTGACACTCTGGACTAAGTTCATAAGTGTTATAAATTAATTTGTAAATAAGTCATGTATATAAACTAGTATAACAAATATGCTAGGAGACATCTAATGTGTAGAATTTAAATAGAAAAAAAGAATCAGCAAGTGTGTGCAAAATATAATTTGGGGAATCAAGATATATTCACATATATATAAATATAGTTCTATTCCTCTCTCACCTCATCATAACTGTTAAATGATTTGTATATCCTGACTTTCCTCTTCCTAGAGAACAAGCCAAGTGATTTAAAACAAACTTATCATTTGCTGGGAGACAAATATTGGGGAGACCGTGTTTGAAACAGATCAGAGAGAATTGTGCTAAATTGTGCCAAATTTAGATGAGCTAAGGTTAAACCCTATTGATCAAACATTATGGCTTGAGAGAGTGATTATGAAAAGGTTTTATATAATTAGTATTATATAAGCTCAGTAGAAAGGACTGTTAGGAAGGAAGCTATCAGAAATAGTACTAATGGCCTTTGCAAATGCTATGCAGATGTTTGATTTGCCTTTGCATGACTTTGTCCATCTCTGCAAAAGGGTTCTTTGATACTGAGAAGAATATTTTGGTATCCTTTCTAATTCTAAAGCAGCTTTGGAAAAATTTTTGCAAAAAATCCTTGTTCATAATGTACCATCTCATATGATGTTACAAAAATAATCAATAATAAGAAAACATACATGTAGGATCAGGTGTAGATATGAGAGGAAATTTTTGACATAAAAATCAGAGAATAATTGCCAATTAAAAGTGTAAACATTTCTGTACTGTATTTCTGTTAAGCTGTTCTATTTGAGGAATGTAAAACATGACTAACTACATCAGCAGGTGTGGTGTAGGTGTAGTGCAATTATACATTGACATTTTTGCTGAAGCCTACAAAGTATTATTTTGTACTGGCTACCATTCTAGATGTAGAACTGATTAAAAATAATTGAAGGATCAGTTATTTGTTGAAAAATACTTTTTCCTGCGACTAGAAATCTTAGCAAGGATAGATTGATCCTGAAGATAATTCAGACAGAAATATGAACTTCAATCTGAAAAGGAATATTATACTAGTTTTAAGATTTTTATTTCTTATTCTACTGGTTTTTTGTTTTAATGAAAAACATTTCTATATTGATTACCAATTGTGGTTTTTTGTATGTTTCTTATTTGATATTAATTTTAACAATTTTATGCAAGTGATATTGTGAATACTGCTAAGTTAATGGCTGGTTATGTCATTTACCCGCAGTCCTGGCTAACCATGTTGACTCGCAGTGGACTGGAAGTTAGCAAATGTAATACCCATACACAAGAAAGGTTGTAAGCAGGTTCTGGGGAATCTCTCAGATTGACCTCAGTGCCAGGAAAGGTCATGGTGCAGATCATCCTCCATGCCATCCTGGGGACAACCAGGGAATTGGGCCCAGCCATCATGATTTTTGGAGGGCTCATGAAAGGCAGATCCTGCTTGACCAACCTGATCTCCTTCTGTGACCAGGTGACCCACTTAGTGGATGAGGGCAACATTACAGGTAACATGATAGGATGAGGAGAAATGGCCTCAAGTTGTACCAGAGGAGATTTAGTTGAATATTAGGAAAAATTTCTTCACTGAAAGAGTAGACAGGCAATGGAACAGGGTACCTAGGGAACTGTGGGAATCGTCATCCCTGGAAAGTTTTAAAAAAAGTGGATGTGGCATTTGGTTAGTGGTGAAGATGGCAGTGCTGGGTTAACAGCATGATGATCTTAGAGGACTTACAAACCTAAATGATTCTATTATCCTGTGAATTTATTTAGACAGGTTTAATGATTTTCCAGACACAAAGCATCTTAACCATCATTGTCTCTACCTTCATGGTAAAGAATTTCTTCCTTGTGTCCAATCTAATCCTCTCTCTGTTTAAAGCCATCCCACTTTGTACTATCAGCACATGCCCTTGTAACAAGTCCCTCTCCAGCTCTCTTGTAGGTTCCCTCTAGGTACTGGAAGGCTCTGAGGTCTCCCCAAAGCCTCCTCTTCTGCAGGCTGGGTAACCCCAATGCTCTCAGCCTATCTTATAGAAGAGGTGCTCCTGCCTTCCAATCATCTTCACAGCCCTCCTCTGGACTCGCTCCAGCAGGTCCATGTCTTCCTTATGCTGGGGCCCCAGAACTGCACACAGTTCTCCAGGTGCAGTTTCACCTCTCTGAACCTGCTGGTTATGATTCTTTTGATGCAGCCCAGGACACGGTTGGCTTTTTGGGCTGCAAACATACTTTGTTGGGTCATATTGTTCTTCTTGTCAACCAACATCCCCAAGTCCTTCTCCTCAGGGTTCTTCTTGATCCATTCCCTGCCCAGCCTGTACTTGTGCTTGGGATTGCCCTGATCCACTTGCAGGACCTTACATTTGGCCTTGAATTTAATGAGGTTCACACTTGCCCACCTCTGAAGTCTGTAAAGGTCCCTGTTGATGGCATGTGTGTTGACTGCACCCACAGCTTGGTGTTGTTGGCAAACTTGCCGAGTTGTTTCTCATAATTTGTGTCAACATAAAGTCACACTACCGAGGCACATTTGAAAAATATAAAAGAGAAATTCTTCAAAATACCTCCAAATAAAAAAGGAGAACTTTTTCTGCCAAATATTATTATTAGGTTCTGCACCTCTTGACCTTATCACAGAAATATCACAGAAATAATCTTATAAATATGACTGAATAGATAACTTTAAGTAACTGATTGCAGAATTTTAACAGTGGTAATTATGCAGGACAACCTATGAAGGATCTGGATATAATCAATACCAAGTGTTCTTTGAAATATATAATGGTAAAAAAATGAAATGCATTAATGATAAAATTTCCATATTAATTTAATATTCTTTTTTCAGTTACTAAATAATCAACAGACAATCAAATAGGTCTGTAAGCCATGCTGCACTTAAATATTTTATTTCAGAAAACCTTGCCTTGGATATTTTTTCCTACATTGAAAAAGTAAAAATTAACTCTTGACTAAGAAAGAATATTATTCCTCAGCAGTTGTTTTGAAAATGTGTGAGAACTATAGTTGACCCTGTAATAAGAAAGGACATTTTGAACAAGAAAATTTATTTTTCTTTCACATGAAATGAAAGAAAACATACAAAGGTGACAGCTGCAGAACCAATTTTGTCAAAGGGCAACAGAATAATATTTTCAGTGGGAATAATAGCTGTCTTGATAGGACTGAGAGCCTTTGTGACTTTTATGCTCACACTCTAGCCAGTGTTATGTGATGCAGACTCAGTTGAACAGCTAACATGAATACTGGTGGCAGCATCAGTAGAGAACAAAACCATAGAAGCTATCTAAATTGGTGATAACTAGATTATTAATTGTGTAGTACACTGTGCAGTCGTGGGGCCTTACAGGTAACTAGAGCAAAGTTGCTCATGTGTAACTTATTTAGTGGTCACTCCTTGAGTAAAACACTTTGGTAGAAGGGAAGTGATGGGATACTATCATTCTGTGATTTTGTACACCGAAATAACCTTTATGTTAATATTATTGGTGCTTACCTGAATGACAGAAGAGATGAGAATAGAGTAAGTAATGTACATGTATCTCCTGTTAAAAACTAAGAAGATATATGTTAGGATGAGGAATAGGAGAGATAATACAGAGAGGAAGAAAGGTGGAACATGAGAGGGTCTGTATCACAGAAGATGATGTGTTTTGCTTGAGGAGCTCTAATATCTGTTGTGTAGTTTTACATTTCAACCCGTGAGTAGTAGGTTATGGTACAACAGACAATTCAAACAGAACCAAGATCTCTTTGTGTAAGAACCTCATAAAATCTTAACCCATAAAAAAGGCCTATTAGCAAGGTTTTGTAGAAGTTTTCAGCTACCACCTACCATGGAGGAATCATATGACGTGCAATGACTGTTTTATGATGATTTGTTCACAGACCAATTGGATCATCTGCAATGACAGCTGGACATTCCAGTGAGATTACATGCTATGTGATGATGTGCCAGAAGCAGTTTGATCTGGAACAAGATGCTACTGGAAGGTGGTTGTCAACATCTTAAGTATACCTATTTGATAAAACCAAATGGAAGGAAAAGCAAAAGTAGGGTTGTGGGTTGATTTTCCTGTACTGTACTGTTAATACCCCCAAAACTGGACAAAGATAAAACATACAAATAAAACTGTACTTGTGAGACACAGGGTCTATCACTGAATTAAAGAGTGGGATTGATGGAAGGCGTGGATTAGGGGAGACTGTAAGTGAATTCAGCATATGGTCAAAGATGGGTCTTCTGAAGTGAATGATCTGGTACATTTTGGGCTGAGGAACGATGCGGTGTGGGCCTGCATTAGATTATCAAACAAAGCCAAAACACAACAGTGTGCATGTACTTGTTCCATTAGCATCCTTGCTAACTCATTCTCTAGCATTTATTTTGCCTGTAACAGCTAACAGCATCCCAGAAAACACTCAGCCATGGTCTGGGTTACTGCAAATCAGGAATAATTCCCAGTGGTTTTGTTCCTGGCTCAGGTTTGACCATTCTCTTTTACAGAAGAAGAAAGTTTAGGTGTGTGGATGTAAGTCATAATGGGTCATGTGGCCTCTGGACCAGATAGAAATCACCCAAATCCTGCTCTTTGTCACAATCCTTAACTGAGCCACTGGATTTTGATATTTTTACAGCCATGGAATGGATGAGAGAATGGTATCTACATCCAAGACATAATTTATTCTGAAAGTATATATGTAAGGGTTATAAATAGTGGCCCCCTGTTTGGTGTCTATGCCTTCCTTTAACCTCTGTCAGTCAATGAATAGAGAGTCAACCGCTGGGGAATTAATTTCCTTAGTTGACATATATTTATTGTAGGTCTACGCAGCACACTCAGAAACATCCTTCTAAAAGAAGTTTGAGCTTCTGAAAGGTAATTGAAAGGCAAAGGAAAAAAGTCTTTTTATACCTAGGGATGACCCTGAATCAAAATTCTAAATCCAAAACCCTTTAAACTGTACAGACTGATTACGTGCATTCTTTTCAAAGGACGTTTCTACAGAAAATATTGTCTTATCCTTGGAATGTCTCTTTAGAGAAACATTTACCCTAAACAAATAATGTAGCACACTTGTTTATGTTGTCACACTATTTCAGAAAGCATCTGGTAACTAATGATTCTACTTCATTCTGGCAATAATAATAATAATAATAATAATAATAATAATTAGAACACTCTCTTGTTTAGTAGTCATTTCTCCTGCCTGTGCTCTCAGAGCTTATAGTAAGCATTTACTGTTTTAAAAACTGACAGTTCAAATCTAGCACAAACCCAAGTGGCACTAACAAGCAAATTGTTTCCATTTGTGAAACCTATTGTAGTAATTGCTACTGACTCCAGAGACATTCCCTAGGCAAGAGCAGTAATGATGATTTGGTAGCTTTCTTTTAAGTAGACTTCATTTACAACAGCAAGCAGATATTTCTGCCTTCAGGGCTGAGGAGAGGTTTATGGACTACAGGAATAGCTTCCCACTTTAAATTTTTCAAAAGCGGTCGCTTTAGTAGTGAGCAAATAGCACTGTGCTTTCCAAATGTTATTTCTTAATTATTAAAAACTGTCTTCTTCAACCCTGATCCTTTATGAGGCTCCCAAAAATACAAAACAAAACTCTTGTCAAAATTTCCAGAGATTATTGATTACGTTTCATATTAGAAAATCATGTTTTTAATCTTTCTTAGAAATGTTTCTAATCATTATTAGAAAATCACATTTATGTTTTGAAAAGTCCTTTAAGACCATCAAGTCCAACTTTTAACCCAGCACTTTTAACAGATTATTTCTTGAAATTGGAGCAAGTTTAGCAGGGATGTCAACCTCCTGCAGTCCTTTACGTAAAGCAAATACAAATTGCACTTTCCTTGAAAGTCTAGTCTCCAGACCCTTTACCAGCTTCAATGCCCTTCTCTGAACATGCTCCAGCACCTCAATGTCCTTTATCTGTGAGTGTCCCAAAGATGAGCACAGGATTCAAGGTGTGGCCTCACCAGTGCCAAGTACAGAGGTACAGTCACTGCCCTGGTCCTGCTGGCCACACCATTGCTGATACAAGCCAGGATTTCATTGGCTTGGAACAGCTCTATTTCCATTAGGAGAACTGTGCTTGATCATGTCCCCGCTGCTCATGACAACAGCTTGTTACTGTATTATTCACTGCATAGACTAGAGCATCAGAGCTTCTTATTTGAGGAGCAAGACCAAGTTGTAAAGTGCAATGTAGAACAAAAGTCTCAGAGTTGAATAGTTTATAAAGCAATACTAGGACCAGTAGAAAGTAAACTGATGCTTTTACCCTCTTTCGTTTTCATTTAAGAACTCATGTGTTGTTAAGAGATTTGGACTTCTTTAGGATCCTAGTTTAGGTTGTTGATAAAAAAAATAATTGTTGAATTGGGAAAGGATCTCAGCATAGTGTGCAAATCTGTACATGTTCATAAAGAAAAGGTGAATTTGAAATCTGGATTTTAATTCATACTTAAAATATTTTTGAAGTAGACAAAAAACCTTTAATATTACAATTACACAGGAGTTGATGTCAATGACTCTTGTGGGTCCCTTCCAACTCAGGACATTGCAGGATTCTATGATGGTGATATGCTCCCATACTTTTTGGAAATCTGACCCTAGGTCATCTTTTCCATCCCCAGGAGTCTTCATTGAAAAGATGGAATGTTTGCTGCAGTCGGTTGCCTATCTCTGCTGTTGTCTCCACTTAACTGCTTAAAACCAGATACAAGTATATATGTCAAACCTTTTTTGTGAAGGCTAAGCTTTGAGCTCTATTTTTAAGTACTCGTGCTAATGTAGCAAATCAGAAATAGTTCTGTAAATAGCATAAAAAAAGATGTAAAACTGAAGAAAAGTGAGAGGAGTAATATAAAACTTAGTCTAAAATGTGATCTGTTTATTTTATCAAAACCATTGTATTAGGAATTTTGACATTGACTTATAAGAACCAAACCAGTTGACAATCTACATTGCAAGAATTATTGATAAAAACAGTGCAGAGAGGAATCTTAACTACCCCTCCCAGACAATTAAAAGACAAGTGTAGGTGGCTCACAAATAAGTGGAATGAGGTTCACAATGAGTAAATTAATTAATATACCGATGCAATTGCTAAATGTCATTTGCTCCTTTTTTTCTTTTTTTTGTGATACATATAAAGCAGAAGCCACTTCCCAGCTCATTGTGTTTACTTGTGTTCTATTCTTATATAAATAAACCCCATGGATTCTCAAAGAATATTTTGGGCATCCCAGTGTTTTCTCCTGGAAAAACTGATTATTTCTTGAAATTGGAGCTAGTATAGCAGGGATGCCTACCTCCTGCAGTCTATTATATAAAGCAAATACTGGAAAAATAATCCTTTCAAGGAAAGTACATAGAAATTGGTATTTCATATCTTTACACCCCAGTATTTCTTGCATTGTTTTGTCTTTGTCCCATTCTTTTTAGTTAAGTACATCAAGGGCATAGAAACTGGAATTGCAGCTGAAGAAATTATTAATTCCAAGAAAATTATCAATCCATTTCTCAACAAAGTTTTTTCCTCATGTTCATTTGGACTTAGAGGTAGTTGAAGACAATATTTGAGTTTTTTAATCATATAATGCCTACCATTTTCAGAGCAATTTAGAAGGACTTAGACACTAATTATTGAACACTCCAGTTCTGGAGACAACCTTTATTAAAACTGTCTCAATCTTCAATTTTTTAACTACAGTAAAAGGGATGTAACACAGAATATTTGAAACAGGTCACAGGGGAATCTTCACTATTCACAGTGACTCCAGTTACTTCCTGGTAATATGTATGGGAGAATATGACTCAATTTTCTACTTCCCTTCTTTTACCTCAGTACCTCAGAGAATTTCCCTATTGCTCTTGCTGTTGAGTGGAAATCCTGAAATGAACTGTTTATGTTGCAGTTGAAATTATTCTCAGCAAAACTAGCAAAAAGTTAACACAGTGGGATCACAGTGGGATACCATTTTCAGAAAAGTTAGATATAATATATATCTAACTATATAATAGTTATATCTATATAATAGTTATATCTATATAACATATAGATATAGTAAAATAAAAGTTGCTGATATATTATATACTTAAAAACAGAAAGAAAAATTCTGGCTGACTTGAAACTGAATTTTGGAAATAAAATAGTTCTACTTTGTGTATTATCTATAGTAATAAATCACTGTTGTATGACCGCCTGATGTGAAGGTACTGAATATATTTGCTATATTATATATTTACTATATATTTATCATATATTTATTAAATATGATATATATTTATTTTCTTGGGATCTCTTCTCCTAGATACTAAATTATTAAAAAGCCATTTGCTTTATATTTAGTAATCAAAGCATGACAGAATTTTACATTGATGTTTGTAGGTATGTCATGTTAATATTCATGGCTGTGAAAATTAGCTGTGTCTCTTTCAATACTTGACATAGAGAATTGGGGTTCCTTCAGGGCTGATTTGCAGCTGGAAGTTGGTTTAAACTCTGTGAGGACTCATTTCAATGGCAGCAATTCACCTTATTCATCATTCCTCTGTGCAGTCCCTTCCTCGTTACTGTCAATGAATTCTGGTCTCTTCCTAAGTTTTATTTTCCTTAGTCTGGAAAATGACTTGTATATACCTTCTTCTTCACCATTGTTTTATTATGTCTTCTTCTGTACAGGTTTTAGAACATGAACCTCTAACACATCTAGTCCCTGTGTATTATATTGCATTTTCACTTTGTTCTGTCTCAGGATGCACGCCTATGGTATTCAACATAACTTGAAAATGTTACGTACGTCAGAATCATCCACATTCCCTGAGCACTATTCTAGATTGCGTTTTATTCATCTCCAGTGTATTTTATTTGACATTTTTGTTCAGGAAGACTACCATATGTTATCTGTGATATTTTTTCCCAATGTGTTTTGTATGAGAAGTTATTTAGCGCAAGCCTCTGCAAAAGAAAAAAAAAAAGTGCAAAACTGTCAGCTTAAAATCTTCTGTTGTTCCTGTTGTTCATTTGGACTTGCATACTGTGGGTGGCACTTGGGGGCTGGTTTGTTGCTGTCTATAAAAAGATGTGCCTTTTACAAATGAGAACATTGCTACATGACAATACATTGAAAGATTCAGATGAAGATTGAGTACTTGTATTTTTATCACGAAATATCTACACGATACCAGCAGCAGTCAAGCTACCTTGCTGGGCTGACCTTATTCAGTTTACCTCTGAGTGGAATTGCAATTCCCTGTCCCTCCCTAGGTTTTTGTGCTGGTAAAGGAAATGTGTATAAATAAATTTGCAAAGGAAAATTCTTACACTTACTTTTTAAGTAGTGAAGACTCATCCTTGGTGTTGAGCTGTGAGAGACTGTAATAATGACAGCATAATTCAACTCTCAGAACCTGCAGCCTCTGACAGTCAAAAAATGAGGGAATACCCACAGCCTGATTTGTCAGATACCCTGAAAGGGGCAGTGCCACATCTGGAGAACAGTCTGCTTTTCCTCTCCCTACCTTTCTCCCCAGACATACTGGTTTATTGGTGAAAGTATTCAGGGAGTGCTAGCAAACGCTGAGTAGGAATTCTTTCAAGAAAGTTATATTTTTTTCTCTCCTGTATCTTGGGTGGGCCAGAAAGCCTCTGGAGATTACCAGTGGCCTTTTGTTTCTAACTCGATCTTATGAAGTCATCATAAACAGTGAAACATTGCCAAGTTTTATAAATTTAGACAAAATTTTTCCAAGTTATTTTGTCTTTACTGCCGCTTGCAACACAGGGTCCTGAAGCTTTTTGACATTCATCTGCTCTAGACTGAGAGCTCAGAGGATTGGATTATATGATTAAAGGCTAATGCCCATAAACAAAAAGATTCTTGGGGACCAGGGGAACTGTGGCAGGTAGAGGGACCTCAAGAAGCTAAGAATTGCTAAAGGAGTATCCCGACCTGGCACTCCCAGAACTTTCCATGGGGAGTGATGAGCCCCTGGTCCTCATGGGGAACGCACCAAGACAAGTCAGCCCAAGGAACCACCTCTTCTGAATACCTTGCAGAATACCGGGTACAGGAACTACGATGGGATGTAGGGGGAAAAGAATTTTGGGATTCTGTGATATTTATTATCAGATGCTTTAAATTTGGGAATTTTGGGATGATGTGGCACTTTTACAATGGAATGTTTAGTGAATGGAAAAAAAGGAAAGGAAAGGGTGGGGCTTGATCACTATTGGGGAGGAACAAGTGTGGGTAAAGAAAGGAGAATGGGTAAAGGCCCATTGACTATAAACAGGGGTTGGCTAGTACATTTGCCTGGCTAAGCCCTGTGCTTTATCACGGTAAACTGTCTTATATACTTACTAAATTCCTTTTTAAAAGTGTTTTTTATTTTTTTAATATATGTGGATGTTACAGCAATTCAACCTGGACTGTTTGGTGATAGATTAAGACATCTGATAACCAGCAAATGAAGTGGGACCATGAATCTCAGAGGCTTGGGAGCCTGAAGAAGTCAGGAAGACCTAGGTCTTGGAGACTGCTGCTGGATGGATTGAATGTCCAGGACCAGCTTCTGGCAAGACCCCTAGTGTGTGTAAATTCCACTAACAGATTTTGATCTGATCAAAAGCCCCCGGAGAAAGGCTGGGGCTGAGCCTTTCACACTCTTCATGTTCGTGTGGGTGTTCTTTGTGTTTGATTGGATGCCACAAAATACACTTTATTGTGTCTCTGTTGGTCTGTGTATCCAGCTGTGTGTTTATAGTGAGTTTGTGCACACAATTGCATGTGTACATGTTGGGTTTAGCCTTGACACTGCCTGGACCTGGGGATAGGGCACTGCCACCGACGCACATCTTCGTGGCTAGATCAGGAGCACTTTCTGTGTCCTGCCGACCTCTGTGTTGGGCAGCCTGTAATACAGAGACACTTAAAAATTAGTATGTGTCCAACAAGTATGATCTGCTTGTAATCCGCAGCCCTGGGAAAGTAAAAACCTTCATGGTTCCCACTCACTGCAGTTCAAGCAAAGGTATTCCACTCATATTTCAAATTTAAGTCTATTTCTTTTTTAAAAATGGTTTCTACCACTAGTTGAAATAAAGTATGATATACTCATGTTGGGCAAAATGCAGGTGATGAGGCCAAACAGGAGTAAACCCATGATCTGCAACAAGGATAGAAAGAAACAGAAACACAGGAAGCATGATTTTTTTTTTTTAAATGATGTAAATCACTTTTCGTAAGACCACAGCAGATACACATCTGTTAAATATCTAAAAGATTCTTGGTGTCTTTTATAAAATGTGAATAAAGTTCGGACCATTCCTACTTAGCTTGTTCTTTTTCTGTCTGTGTTGAGCTCATAAGGTCTGGAGGTCATGTTACCAGTGCGTTTTTAAGCTTCACACTATTACCCTCGACCCTGTAAAGCATTGCACAGCAGGAGAGTATTTATGACTTGTCACAATGAAAGCCACTGTCTTCTGCAGCCCTACAGGAGTCCAAGTATAATGCAGTGGTTATGAAGAATATGAAGGTACAATGTAGGAATAACATATTTAAACATAACATTACTGTGTCTTTGAACATAACTTTTTGCAATCCATATTTTCCACTCAGAAGTTAAGCTGCATGTGTCCTCGGCAGGTTGCTGAAGTAGAAATCCTATTTATCTACTACCTATTATTTTCTTAGCAAAATTATCGTCTTATATCCCATTATTTGGAGGGATTATTAACCTTGACTACTGAGATCCAAGGGCACTTCACAAGGTATTACTCACTTAGTCCTCATGTTACCCAACAATTTGTTTTAATTTTTTTTCAAGAACTAACTATCACATAGTCTTACATTAACCTCAAAGTAATTCTTCATGCAACAGAAGTTGTTCAGGTTATATATATAATGAAATGGATATATATTCACACCATGTGAAAACAAGAAGCCATTAAAGTGATGCAGCATGTCAGAAGAGGATATTTTACTCAATAAAATAGCCCTTCCATGATGTGGCAAACAAATGTTGGTATGATAAATGTAGAATTTTAGAATCACTTAATGTCTTTCTAAAAACATTTTTCCACCAACAACATGACTTTCATTCCTCCAATAAGAAATGTGAAGGGGATTAAAAATAAAAATTATAAAACTGAAGATTAATATAGTAAAGTGTATTCTCAGTTGCTTTTCCCTCACTTTGACGTTACCTTTCTGATGTCTTTCTGTTCACAGTCTTGCAGATTTTCAAAAGTGATTTCTTGGTTCTACTTTTTGAATATTTTATATGAAACACCTGTCATTAAGTTGTTGTTTCCTTCTTCTTTTTTTTTTTTTTTTTTTCCCCCTGGGAATCTAACAAACATCTATCTTTGAAAATCTGTTATTTTAAAATTGTTAACCCCAAATTATGATACACTTTTAAAATGTCATTTTTTACATTAGTTTTGATATCATGGAAACTCGTGAGTATTTCTTTATGTCTCTCTGTGGAATCCATCATGCCCATGATTACTGTCATGGCTTTAGCATCAGAATGCATCACATACTGACAGTTTATCCAAGCTGTCATTTTTTGACAACTGATAGAGTAAATATCTTACAATGCTAAAGACTCCCTTTAATTACAGGGATATAGAATATCTGTAAGTGATTTTGTCTCAGTAGACCAACAACTTTGGATCTATGTCAACTGTCACTTGATTAATTATGTACTTAGGGCAGCTGATCACATAAATTTTCCACCTTTTCCCCTTAGTGTTTGTATTTGTTCTTCACAATTAGCCATAATCACTCAGTGGTTGCATATGATGAAGTCAGCAAAACAAACCTTATGAGGGTGTTAAACACTGGGAAAAATAAATGGAATTTGGGTTATCCAGCACTTAAAAGAAATATGACAAAGAAGTTTTTGGAATTTAAGTTTTATAACTTTGTTAACTTGGGGGAGGTATTCTTTCTCCTTTAAAATACAGTTACACTATTTGTGTTAATGACATTGATCCTCTCCTCTTATCACCTAATTAATTACCTTTTCTCATATTTTTCTTAAATACATCTTACTTAATTCAACAATGTAGAATTCAGTCATTGTTTGTTTTGTTTTTTTTTTTCCAGCATAGGTATTATGCTTAAAACTGTGTTACACACTCAGTGACAAAACTCAGCATTTGTCCTTGTTCCTACAATACTGATTATGGAGCATTTTGTAGTTCACCCTGGTCTACCATAAACAGCATTATTCTGTGAGCTTTTGGGGCAGTGTGTGTTTACTGATGATCGAGGAGGTTGCCAAGGGTGAGAGGGAGAGCTATGGATGAAGACAGTGCAAACTCTGGGCTGATGTGGTGCAGCACTGCAGTAAGCTGCATCCCATCCTGTGCAGAGAGAGGCACCCGTGGGCTCAGGCAGCCAGTCTCTGTTTGTAGAGCCCACCTCTTCTAGGATGCCATGGGTCCTCATCACATGCCTGATCTCAGCTCATCTTGGTGTCTGCTCACCAAGAGCATGTGTTTAGCTGTTCCTTAAGCTCTAGATGAAGTGCTGGTTTCCTGGATGCCTCATCAATATGTGCCTCACCAGAAATGCAGCTTGCTATAGTGGGAACCTAGACAAATTTGAGGTAAAAGTAAGTAGGAAAAGGTTGAGTCATGAGAAGGGTGAATTATGAGAAAAATATTTTCCTGGTTGACAACACGTGTTTTGAAATATTTGAATCAACTTTCTGGTTTCTATAGCTCTGTAAGTCTGCCAGATATATGATAGCCATGCTGACTGAAATAAATATTGAACCAGTCCCTCTCTTAGTTGTCATACATGACCTGCCTGACTTTCAATTAAAAGCGAAATGTGTTACTCCCCTAAATAAGAAGAATCAGCATCCTAGACACATCCCATGTACATATCCATATACACTCTTGGATTTATCCAGCTAGTAATTTCAGGAGGAACTCCAAGGGGTTTATCCAAGACAATCATACATCCAGGTACTTTTTTTTCATTCCTAGATGTCCCTGAACAATCTATCTGAAAGTCTCCTACAAACTGTTCCTACCGTGCTGCCTTTCTCTGTGATTATGACATACCTTAAAACACTCTGAAAGGATGCCAATGGAGCACAGAATGTCTCAATATGAAAATGTAGATGACTGCAGGTAATTTGACCTTAACAGACAGTACAAACCCCATCTATACTCTTCTTTACTATCAGAGTGCTTTGCAAAAACAGAGCAGCATTTTTTCCCTTGAATTTACATTTTTTCCCTTTAATAACTCTCTTTCCTTTTAATCTTTTCCTTTTATGTTTTTAAATCAAATGGTATTGAAATCCTCCAAACCCCTTATGCGCTCATATAAGTCTCTTTATATCACCATGGAAAAGGTATGTATTTCTGCAATATATTTACTTTTGAAAATTATAGTGTTCCTAAAAACACTATAATAAACATTTTGAAAGGTTTTTTTAACTTCACTATTCTTTCTTCCTGGATGAATTGTTTTGTAAACAGATAACATTTGTATGAAAGCTAAAGCTCTCAAATCAAATTTGTGTAGCACAGATTTCTACATGCTCTTTAAACTTTTATTTCCTGCAATGGATACCAAAGCTTCAAATATTAATATGATTTTAATATTACATAGAAAAAGACAGAAGGGTAAGACATTCTTATATCTTAATATAATTCCTACAAAGTAAGAAATGGTTATGGATTATCAAGGCTTGATTTAGCTAGTGGCACATCAATGAAAAATAACAAATCTGAATGCAATGGCATGAAGAATGCTGAGTTACTGTTTCATTATTCACTCCAATCTCATAACTTCAGTGACATACAAGGCATGAAATACATTGTCAAAAATATGTAGTTCAGAATACAGTGCCATTAAATATTTTATCCAATTGGCAACAGTGCTGCCAAAAGACTGAACATTAAACTGAACCCCGTTCTTAAAAAAAAATGACATTGCACTGTGCTTTCTGGTTCTTTCTACAGATAAAAGTTTTCTATCAGCAATTTCCTTTTAAGTAAAATTAAGCAAGTCTCTCTCTCTCTCTCTTATTTTCCTCCTTGTGAATATGCTGCAGAAAGTCTCCATCTCTAGGTAGAGTCTAGTCTCTACTGTAGGACATAAAGGAAAACTCCTTTCTGTGACTACTAGCATGCAGATTTGACTTCCAGTTAGCAATTGTTTATAAGTCACCTTATAAGGTGAATTTAGAATCTTTTCTTAGCGTGATAAACAGTAAGGAAATTCTGAGTTACAAAATGTGATTTCTATTCATGCAAGGAAGAGATTACACACACACTAGCAGTTCAGGATTTCCTTATTTCCTCAGCTCATGGTGAATTAAAACTACTCTATTCCACACCAGTTTCTTACTATGTACCTTTGGTTTTTTTAATCTTATTTTGCCAATGAGAGTTGGGACATTTAAAGAAGTTCTTTGTCATCTTTAACTAATAGCCGAATATTTTGTTTGCATGTCTCTTCTACCATATTCTATATCACTTACAATTGCGTGAATTATGGCCATCAGCATATTTTAGAAGATTGTCCAGAAGCCCTTTAAAGTCTGCATTGCATCCAGTGCAGGCAGAGAACAAGAGAATAATCTATTTTCACACAAATAAATAATCAGATTCCTATAAATCTGTAGTGAAGATTTTCATAAGTTGTGAGCAAAAGGGCTTCTTAAGAAGGGACTTAAAGGGCAGTACTGAGATGACTTATATAAGTTTTGGGAGAACTTTTCCCAAGTGGGAAGGATAGTGTGAGAAAAAGAATTTTGTCTGAAAATCTGTCCTCAATGCTATGTAGAATGTCCAGCCTTGACTCCTCTGCCCAGTCAAGCTTACATTAATATGAGTGCGAATTTATATAACTTGGTACAACCCAATAATATGAATTCATACAATCTTTTAACACCTATGGAAAAGAGTTCCTAACTTGCTTAACTGCTTCTATGACCTAAAGTGTAGCCAGTTAGTGCTTGGGCAGAGAAAAATACAGAAACTGTGTTCCATTAGGTAGCTGGTCACACATAAAGGATAAGTATGTGTGATATACAGGAGGCATAAAAGTTGTCAGCATGCACGTTCAGGCGAGTCTTGCCTGTCTGGCTGAGGGTGCCTCCACAAGGAAGCTGCAGAGAGGACTCCTGTAAACACCCCTCAAATGCTGACTGTCATCCTGTCCAGGAGCTTTCTTTTTGAGCTCTACCCTGTTCCAAGGATCCAAACACATTGCTTCAGTTCATATAATAAAACTGCAGCATGGGTATTCTCTTGTACTAGCTAGACACTGTCTTTTTATCACTCCTAAAATGTAGGCTCTCATGTCTGTTTACAAGCACAGGTAGGGATAGGACAAGGGGGATTGGTTTTAAAATGAAAGAAAGTAGATTGGAAATGAATTCTTTACTGTGAGTCTGGTGAGGCACTGGTACAGGTTGCCCAAAGAGGCTGCAGATGCCCCTACCCTGGAACTATTCAAAGCCAGGTTGGATGGGGCTTTGAGCAACCTGGTCTAGTGGAAAGTGTCCCTGCCTGTGGCAGAGGGTTAGAACTATGTGATTTTAAGGTCCCTTTGAACCCTTACGCTTCTCAAAGCCACAATTTCTTTCACTATTCTCAGTTCTTGAGGTTTTTGCTTCCCAACAGCTAGTCCTGATGCTTATTTCAATGACTTTGAATTAGTACACATCATAGATTGTGAGAAGGTTGATAACGGTGTGTGTTGGGGGGGAATGGGGCTGGGTTGCATGCACTAGATCAAATTTTTGTAAAACTAAGGGTGACTTTGTTAGCAGTTTGCTTTGATGGCAGATATGCTTTTTGTTAGGCAGTGATTGTCTAGCTGGTGCATTGTTCTATCTGTATTGCTCTATTAATAAACCACATGTTGGTGTTTCTGGGTTCTGGAGCTCTTGATTAGTACTCAGCAACTGAAAGACCTCTTTGAGGGCTTAGGGGTGAACTTTAGTTCAAAATCTTTGTGAGCCTTTTTTGCTTGCACAACCTTTTTGCCAGGTCAAAAGTGTGCAAGGGAGATTATGGGAATCTGACATTTATATTGTTTATGGAGGGATGAAAGCTAGTTTTAAACAAATATCACTCCAGCCTCTGTGTGGGAATCTATTGCCTATGCAGACACATTAGGTGCATGGGGCAAGAATTTCACTTCACTACATCAGAAGCAGTGAATTCCTACCTTGTCATTGCAATTTTTCATGTGTTTTCAAGTTTCTCTGTTTCCCATATGCAAGTAAACTCATCTCTTCAACCTATTGCCACAAGCTGCCAAAGAAAGCAACAAACCTCAGCTGAGATTCACACCTAATGAAAACATAAAAGGTAAGAGTTAATAGCCACAGCCATTGAAATGGGTCCTTTACAGAGGAGCTTTGCTTGTTTTGGAACAATCTGAGACAATGACATGAATTTGCTTTTATCTTCTTTGTGGTCTATCTTGTCTGCAGTCACTGGGGAGTTTTCCAGGAAAAAATATTCTGTGAGAGAATAAAACTTCAGTAGCACTTTTGAGCACCTCCAGTACCTCCTAAGTCTCCCTAGCTGGTGAACTGTTAAAAAATTCCTACATTTTCTGATCAGACTTTAGTCTGGGCTAAATTACTTATTGTAGCAGTGTGCACAGGACACCCAAATATCAATGTATTTGGTATGATTAAAAGATTGAAAATGAGTATATTTGTTTATAAACATATGTTAATGATTTTAACAAATTAATTGACTTTGTGTTTGTGCCTATTCTGTATCTGGTTTCTGCAGCACCTCCTGAAATTTTGTTTGGCCACCCTGGAGAAGTACTAAAGTAAAACTTAAAACTTCTTATATACAGATATTCAAATGGAATTTCTTAAAGTAACTTCTGTCTATGCTCACATTACTGTACACAGTATTTCTTTTAACTAATTAGTTGGTTTGTTTATCACAGGATGCCAAAGCTGTTCCTATGTACTAGCAAATAGCCTGTGTGGCAGCAAATACCTGTGTAATAGCAAATAGCCTAAATAGTGTCATATTGCCATATCTGGTCGGTTCCTCCTACCACTGGATCCATGCCTTTAGAAAAGTAGAGTTACATTTAACCATCAGGCAACAGAGACAGGGGATATCACATCACATAGATACCTGTTAAATTGTGTTATGATAACAAGCATAGCTTGGAAAGAGAGCTACGAAGCAGGGGATGTGCTTCTTAAACAGCTCAAGTGTTGCTCCTACCTTAGGATAAAGTAATGTACATGTTGGCTTGAATATGGTAAGCTACTGAATGCATTTGCTGACATAATTATGTTGTGGTAAGACTAAAGGGCTCATCTAGCAGGAGAACAGTGAATCCTTGTTTTCCTCTTTGACCATTCTAGAAAAGACAGGGCTTTCTGATGCCCTGTGTGTACTATATTTTTATCCAGGAAATTATTTTAACATTAATGGAACAGAAAGTATGGACAATTCAACCAGAGAATAGTCACAGTTAATGACAAGTAATAATGAATTAGTAGTACTACTAAATTAAAAAAAAAAAAAAAGAAAAACCAAGCAAACCCCAGTCTGTTTGCAGGAATTATGTTCTGCATGTTTTAAACAGAGCAGGTTTAGGCAGATGCTAAGAATTTTTTTGAAAATGTTATCTGGAAGTTTTGTTCCATCTTATATATGCAAATATTTAGCAGAACATCTACCCACTGGCAGTATGAACAGTTGGTAACAGCCACAAAAACAGTGTTGTTCACAATGCAGTTTGCCTTCCATTTACAGTATTTTATCAGGATAAAATTCCCTCTTGGCCCTCCCAAATAAAAAAAAAAAGAGCTAAGTAAATAATTCTTCAATAATTCTTCTTGATGATTTTGTAAAATTTAAAAAAAACCCACCATAAACAAAGCCAGATAATAATTATTTTTGAAATAGATCTTTATTACTAATACATTTACAGCAGTGATTAAACATAATACCATGTTCAGGGGACTTGGGTATATGGGTGTTAGCAGAGAGAAAGTAGTTACCCTTTTACCCTTACACTGTTCAACTCAATAAAATGAAATTAGAGTTGTAGGAGGATAACAGGATTATTGTAGAGTCATCATTTCCTGCAGCATTTATCCTTTAAATTTGACCTTTGCAGGAGTTCATTATGCCAAAATTGATAGATCATGCTGATAGGAAAAAGTCATCTGAAACACCCAAGAGCTATTGAGCTAACTAAATAAATAACTCGAGACAGTGAATGTAGAGACGTAAAACAGGTTTGTGTGTGTTTGTGCATATCTATATATATATATATATGTATATTTGCATATATATGCCTATAGATGCTGCAAGACCTGTCTAGGTACAACCTTTTAATTACCATTTGTGAATATAAACAGAAATTTAGTTATAATGGAAACTAGCACAGTGCTTAAAAAAGATAGCAGGAAATGACAGAAATATGACAACCCAAGGTAAAGACATATGACCAAATCCTCATAACAGTGAAAAACCACAGACTTTTCCTTTTTTATTCCCTCTCCCTCTATTCCTGTTCTAGATAATTGATGAGATGAATGCCTCAGGAGCAAAGGAAGACTGATGTGAACCTTCAGGGGGGATAGAAATACTGTAGAGAAACAATGCTCTCGGTTCAATCAGTCCTAAGGGAGCTGCTTCCAGGCCTTCAAGGAGTGCCAAGCCTGATCTCAACTTTAGGATTTGCTTCTGAAGAATTACAGAATATCCATGAAGCAAGTGCCTTCCAGCTGTTGTAATATACCAATCTTTAAAAACCAATTGTCTGCATTAGTCACTGCATCAAAGATGGGATTAAAGCCCAAATCAACTTTGCTATGCCCATCCCAAGACATCTCAGCTTTCTGAAGAAATAATGACTATGTCTATCCTCTGGATTCCATCTTCTGTAAACAAGCATATCGCTGCCCAATTTATTGTATCTGAGCTAGACTGCTCACTTTAATGATCAAATGTTTTAATCTCCTAGTTCTTTTGTGATATCTAAGAGTCTATTTGAGATACCAACTTTTAGAGTGTTCCGTGACCTCTTTAATAGACTCATTCTCTATAGAGATCCTTAATAATTATTTTTTAATGTAGTTTCTTGTTATTCCCTACCTTTCATTTCTAAGGTTGAAATGACAATGTCAAGCTTTAGCATAATCCATCAATTTATATTAAAGGGTTGGGAGAAAGCTGTCAGCCAAACAAAGACCTTCAGACTTTAAAAGAGTTTACAAGTTCCGTGATCAAAATGCATATTACCGTCTCTCTGCTATCCCCCCATTCAAATTAAGGACAAAATCCAAGCTCGTCCTATAAAATGGCAGCAGTGCAAACACACTTAATGCATTGAAGTGTTGTGGATGCCTTGGAATAGAGGCAGCAAAAATAGTTTTGGTTTTGTCCCCTAGTGTCGCAAGAAAAGAGAATATAACCAACAAACTGCAGTGCTGATCAGAGCTTCCTGTGCAGAGAGACGAGAGACAGAACACGCTGAGTCCACTCCCTTGTCTGTTGCTATTTGGGTTATTGAGCAGTTAATCCTATGACTGGTTTGTTTTCAGCTTTTTTATTTTAATGTTTGATGGTGACCTATAAAATTGATTAATGCTCATTCATTGTGAAAATTATTATCCTTTCACTTTTTTGCAGATGAGTAACTTTTTTAAACCCACAATATACTGATTCATTATGTACTAACTACAATGTAGCTCATACCTCTTTAAAGACATGTTTTGAAAGATTTAGTGGATGTCTGACTGACTTTTAGAATGTGGTATTAATCTGTTTTACAGTTTTTTATTTTCTAATCAGTACAGGTATATAATACTACAAATGGAGGATCCTGTGTTAATTCTTGGAGACCAGGTATTTCAGATTCTTATTTGCCTGGATCAGGGTACCTCTCATGAAAATGAGCTTGTGAAACTGATATCTCTAATGGTTTCTTTCTTGTGTTAAAATTAAACGTCTTGCAAGTTAAAATTAGTGGGGTTAAAACTGGTTCTGATAAGCATCTTTGCAGACTTGGTTATAAAACGTAAGTTAAATCTCTTGCAGCAAACTTTAAAGGTTCTTATGCTGCGACTTCTACTAAGATTCTTTTAATTTCAGGGTTTTTTTTTTCCTTGCTCTGTGATAAAATATATAGTTAAAATTGATTTTGATTAAAATAAGAGATGATTTTTAATCTAAGATGGCCGAAGATTATAGAATGATGGAGGGTAATGAATATTAACTATTATTGAAGATAATAGGACTGTGTCCTGGGGCTATATTGTACTTCTGTATTTCATACCTTCTCAGATGACACTGAGTATTTCTGATGAGGATGCCATTCTAAGGAGAAGACTAATTGTGGAAGAACATTCTTGATGAATTCTTAGAGAATTTTCTTATGCAGTTCAAGATTTTTCCTGCTTCTTTTGTTGCCAGAAAATCTGTATATATTAATTTCAGGTGAACACAGAGCAGTTCAACAAAATAAGACAAAAATATGAACAAGTGTGTTTTAGACATACATTTAGTTTCCCATCTATTCATCATAAAGCAAAAACTATCATGACTTGAGGTATTGTTTCTTCATTACACCAGAAAACAACTGTGCTGATTCCTTATGTATTGTAGCATTTTGAAATACTACTAGCCAAAAGTGATACTCATAGAGCTCTATTGCGTACCTCTTCCTAGGTTCTTTGTCTTCTTACAGAGAAAAATATTGCATTCACTGAGCATCTATGAGTTAACCTATGGATCAGTGACAATAGAGATCACTAAAAAACTGTCAGAATTATCCAAACCAACAACAGATTTATATAAAGTTATCTGATATTTGGAAAGTCTTTTATTTTCCTGCATTTGCAAAAGTTCATACTGATTTTCTTGTTTTTAGCAGGTAAAACCGTTTCTCATAGGCAGTGTCTTAGTCAGAGTGGCAGAGGTGGCTGATCACATAGATTGGACAATATTAGCAAGAATGCAGTCAACAATGAGGAATTAATTACTTCAAGTTTACTGCTCCAGAATATCAAAAGCTGGCTTCTGACAATAGAGAGAATTCCTGGATTTAATCAGGTTTAGTGCAGTGAAATGGGTCTAGGGAATATGTGTTTTAAGGATAAATATAGGGCATTATCATACTTATATGAAGATAATCCCCAATATACTGACAGGGACTGACAGACATACTCTTTTGGAGAAGATTCATCTGCTGAAGCAAAGCTGTAGAATGAGAAACTCAGGACTTCAGTTTACCTCTCAATGTCTTTTCTTCCAGATGACAACAATAGGAAACTTCTCTTTTGCTTTGGAGTTTTTAATGTACATACAGCTGAACAGTTGTTGCTCTTTTCATAAATGAAGCTTTAAAAGGCTGATCAGATGCAAGCAATTGGATTACAATTGTCACATTCTTGTCAATGTTGTCTTCTTCTCCTATTTTACATATCTGTATAACTACAACAGCTATGTTTTTTACACAGACAATTCAAACACAGCAGAGCAAAGTATTAACATCTACCTTCTTTATTGACTGGTAGCTGTTAATCTTTCTATGGTGCCAGTAATTATTTATTATCCTCTTGTTATTATTTTGCCTTAACAAATACAACAATCATCCCTTGGGAATGGGAAGAATAAATCAATAGAGAGAAAGTCAGTGATTGGTGCCGTCTGCTGCAAATGAGCTCTAACAAAGATGTTTTCTTATGGTTCAGTATGCTGGGCTGCGTTACATCGCTGTTAGAAAGAGGAAGGACAAGATGATGTCCAAGCCATGCCTAAGTTAAAACAAACTGCTGAGTATTTTTCTATGACAATACCCTTTACCTGAAAAGAATTCTACTTCTAGCAAAACAGAGTTGTGCTTACTTTTTTTTTTTTTTACATTTGTTTGCTTTGTGTTCTGTTTGTTTGGTTTTGGTTTGTTGGTTTTTTTTTTTTCCAGCTATGTAGAGTGTTGTGTTGCTATCTTGTCTGTGATTTAAACACTTCTGTTTATTTTTATTCTACCTCTATGTTGAAATAACTTATTTCCCTGAAATTTCTGTTTATGGAATCACTCTGGCCTCCATGAGCCTGTTTTCCTTGAGAATCATTATTTCTGCTCAGGGTAGAAATCCAGACTCTGTCCATAGTCCAGGGTTGTATAACTAAGCCCCCTGAAGGCAATTAATTCTGTGCTTAAGTTACAGACACTTTGTGTGGGACAAGGGCTTTCACCAATTGCCTCTCCCACTCCCTCTCCCTGACTGTAGGGAGGGCCTGGAGGGCTGGTTTAGGTTGAAAAGGGCAGGTGAACGGGATCCTCTCCAGGTATCTCCTCTGCTTCTAGAAAATGAGATGCCCTTCAGAAGGCTGGATCCACCACTGAAGTTAAAGAATGAGAAAATCTGCATCTGAACTGAAGCCTAAGTTAATCTTGCCACATCTGAGACAGATGACTGTGATCCTGTAATAGTCTGGGCATACCAAACTTCCCTCTTTCCCAGTGCACTCAGGCACCAAATGTTTAGAAACATTTATGTGGCAATTACTATCACAGGAATACTTCCAAAAGGTAAATTTCTTGTTCTATGACTTAAAGGAGTTAGCAGGTCAGTCTCTTCTCCCAGCTTTGCTTTGTTTTCCCCCCTGCATGTTTCTGTGATATTTCTTAGGATCAATGAGTTCTTTTGTTTGAAGGAGCTCACGGACTGCAAATTTGTCCTCGTGGGGCTGCAGCAAAAGTTCAGCATCTAGTCCTATTTAGCTCTTTACAATGTTGCTATTTTGACTTTGTTGCTACTTTATTATTTCAACCAAGCTTTTCCTTTTCCAAAGTAGCAAAATAGGCCATTTGATGCCACCTACAATTTCAGAAGTAGTCTTAACAGTACTCCCTTAAGCAAGGGGTGCTTCTTCACAGCTTCTCTTTTCTACTACCAAAACTATTTTCAAAACACAACCAGCTCAGATGATTGCCCTACATTCACAACAATTTTCACTTAATTTGTTCGCAGTCATGGAAATTAGTGTAGCCCTAGGAGGACTTATTCAGCACCATTTATTAGAATTCTTTGCTGTGGAATAAACCGCAGTCCTTCCAGTTTTGTAGCATGAGGAGTGTGAGCATTCTTGGACTGAGAATGCTGCTAGGAATACTAATATGAGAATCCTGGTTCTGATGCTCATCTTATCTGAAGTTTTTGAAAGCTGTCCCTAATGTCTGTAAGGTACAGATGCTTGCAGTTTCTATTTTATCTATGCTTGATGTTTTCCTGATGTGAAATTTATTTGTGCAGCAAGACAACTCTCAGACCTTTCGAAGAGCTTGTTGCAATTAAAAGGATATACCTTTAGGTGATTGATGTGGCTCATGAAGCAAGCTCCCTGCAGAGAAGTACACTTCTGCTTCTGGAATATCCTTGGACATGATAGCTTTTTAAAATTTGTTTTAGTTCTATGACAGAAGAATATTTATTTAGTAAACCAGAAAAAGAAATCCAGACAGTTTTTACTGCCTCTTTGATTACTTTATTATTTTTCTTTTTCATACTGAATGTCTGCTTTCTATTTGTCTCTGAATCAGCATGGGAATTTTTAGTTTGAAGATTTGCAGAAAAAGCTCTAATTCTTGGAAGCGCTGAAGCTTGAGTATTTAATCTTAGGACAAACAAGGTGGAAGATTGAAGGTCAGGAGCTTGGGCTAGCAAGCAAAAACATTTGTCTAAATCTCTCTCATCAGTAACAGACTGGAAATGATGTTAAGCATCCTCCTCACTTTTTTCTTTATGAGTAAATTTTTGTACTGAAATATCACAAACTTTCCTCAGGCTAAAGATTTTGTTATTGAGGAAGTGATGACCTTCATGTAGTTCATATTCTCATACTTATTTATTTGATTAGTTATTTTACTGGAAATCTGCATGGTCACTTCTTAAACCAGACAGTAATCCTAGCAGTTCCATGTGGGAATTCTCAGGATTTTGTTGCTTTGAAATTAACTCTCTCAAAGCTTAAATATTTATGGTAAAAGAGAGACACTTTCTACAGTACCTACTGTCAGTCAGAATGATTTGTGTTACTAATGCCCTTGAAGACTTTGGAGAATAACCCTTAAGAGACTGTCTTGTTGGGGCTTGGACAGTGCCTGCAAAACCACACAGAGCCACCAGGCTCTTTTATAGTTAACAGAGAGAAATATGATTTTGCAGAGAAATTCGGAGTTGGAGCCTAATTTTAGAAGTTTTCAATTGCTCTCTGCATGTGTCTTTCCCTCCTCAGTGAATAAAGGACTCTGCAGAGACCAGTCTTGCCAGCTAAAACCAATTGTGGGGATATCCTCGTGAGGCTTGTAAATTGCATAGATATTTTTATACATTTTAGGGAATGCCTTTTCCCATCTATTTGAAATCTATCTATCATGATCATAAGGCATTTATTTTAGGACTGCTATGAATCAATGTGTGTGTTTGTAATCTGTATTTTTGCTATTTCTATGACACTGAAAGAATATAAAGCTGATTTCAGTTGTACTTCAGAATTTCTCTATTCACAAATGATGTAGACTTACAGTAAAAATTTGTCTAAACAATTTAGCTTTAATAAATATTTTCATTCCTGAGCTAAAAGGTCAGGCTACAAATTTGAAAATGATTTTTTTTTTCCTTCTCAGTATTATGTGAGGTTGCGTAGGGTGCTGGAGTGCTGGAGAGACAATTGATCTGCATTTGGTTCTGTTGGTTTGTTTGGATTTGGTGGGGGATTTTTTTTTTGTCTTTTTTTTTGGTTTTTGTTTAATTTTTTTTTTTGGCATTTTTTTGAAAATTCTCTTCTGTTATTTAAAGCTTCAGAAAAAACTCAGTGCATGGAGAAATGTTTCTTTTTGCTCTTCTTTTTAAGCAAAAGAATTCAGATTATGGTAAAATTAAACAGAATCACACTTCCAAAATGACAGAAAAAGATAGGAATGGGAATAAATAATGTTAAATATCTATTGCAAAAAACCCAAACCTTGCTTTTGTGATATTATTTATATGTGTTTCTTAAGATGTAAAGTTTACCTTCAATTAATAAGGTTTCTTTCTAAGCATTGAGAATGTAAATAACCTTTTCATTCAGGTTTCAAAGCTTGCTCTTGCTTTTCAGTGCCAATTCTGTTAGCATTTTTTGGTTCCGCAGAAACTGCAGTTATATGCTCAGGCTTACCCCCCCTGTGCATCAGTTCTCTTTCACTTTTTAATGGAGTCTGAGTTATTTTAACCTCAGTGAAGAAAAAAAATAATATGCAAATGTCTTCCACATTTTTATCAAAATGATTTAATTACAATTTCTTTCATCATTAAAGTCTCATTTGCAAACACCTCTGAAATACGTATTCCTATGTAAATGTGTCTCGTTTAATTATCAGCATGTAGGGGATTCACATATTTGCAGCATATTTAAACTGTGATTTATTATGGTTCTGTAGCACAGGTAAACAAATATCATTAGCTTCAGTATTTTCACAGCATAGCAGGCACTTATGTTTCTCAGGGTTAGCCTTTGCAATGCCTTGCAATCTCTTGCAGTACAAACTCCTGTGAGCTGAGTGACAGTAGACCTGCTGGACAACTGATTACTAGCTAAAAAAGGAAGAACAACAGCAATAAGAGAAAATGTTGGAAACTGATGACTACTGCTTTTTTAATTTCTATTGTATAGCATATAGCAGCTTTGAATATCGAAAATAGAACAACTAAAGTCTCAGACCAGTAAAAATTTCCTGTACTGAACCACTCAGTCTGTTACAAGAGCAAAGCTCACATTTATACTTTCCTTTATCCATCTTTTCAGTGCCAGGTAGCAGCTATGATGGTTCATAGCAAGGGCATTCAGATAAAAATTGCTTCATTAAATGGAGGAACTTAACCATGACCTAGCTCAGGGAAGTGGATTGGGTGATATCTATGAGAGAAGAGGGGAAAAAAAAAGAAAAAAAATGAAAGGGACTTTCTTGTTTATGCACACCATGGTCCACACCAGGATCCTAGTCCAGGACCCCCCAGAATTGTGTTTGTGTTTCACAACTGGATGCTCAGCCTAGTGCCAGGGGTAAAAAGGAAGAAACATCATTCTGGTGGGTTTAGTGAACCATCCACTGTGTATCACTATCAATAAGGACTGTTATAGCTGTGAAATGCAGCAACTAATTTCAAGGCTGAAAATAAAAGGAATGTCTCATTGAGACTTTGCAAGTGAGGCACATAATGCAGAAAAAAAGCTTTGGTCCATCTTGCTCCAAAAAACTCTTTCTCAGTCCTCTTTTGTGCTGTGTGGTATCTCATTGCTCCCTGTTGCGTCACTAGGGAACAGCCACACTCAGTGAGTTGATTTTCATGCCAAAAGAAATCCTCTACAAGCCCTCACAAGAACTAAACACTAATTTCCCTGACAGGTAAATAACACAAAAAAGATGTACTTCTGGCACTCGATTTTAAGTTCAATGTTGCTGGCTTCCATCAATTAGCATGATTGCAGTTGCAATACAGAAAGACTGGAGAAGACTGGGAACAGAGAGGATTTTGCTTATCTGCTATGACTTTAAATTTGGTTTCATATTCACAAAAGAGAAGGAATGTAGTTGTACATTTATGATATTCCCTACATCCCCTCTCAGTTGCCTGGTACAGGTCATGCCTCTCTTCTAAAATGTAAGAGAAAATTGAGCAGAGGGGAGAAATTTTTGATTAGAGGGGAAAAGTTCTCCTCCCTTTCTAGATCTTATTTTTCTTATTTCTGTTAATTTGAGGTGGGCTGAAGAAGATGAGGGCTTGAGAGAACATGTATTTCCAGAGATTACATCCTGGGTAAGAAAGTGCAATAGCATTCATGCTACTAGCAAGCAAAGTGCAAGGCCTTGCATTCCTTTTTTTCCTTTGCATGGTGTATAATTTACAATGATTGTTATGCTCACTCTACTGTTGTATAGTATTGTTCTTTATGATGTTTGGGTACCAACTTGACTCCAGGCAGTGACTACAACCAAGTAAGTTTGTGTTGACATGGTTTAAGAGGAAAAATAAAAGTTGACTCAGTACTTTCTTTTGTGTATGTAGAATAAAAGTGTTAATTCAGATAAAATGATCTGAAATAGAATGAGTTAGGTTGACAGTCTTGTGTCTTACTAGCTGTCAAATGTGGTTTCATTGCCCTGAGTTTTTCTCATCATGAGAAAGTACATTATGAAATTTATTTATGTTTATTTATGTTTTACAGACATGTACAATGTTGTGTCACATAGTGCAATTTGCAATGTAAAATAAGACTAAAATTTCTTGGGTTGTCTAGCTAATAATATTGATATCCATGATCAAAAGCAATTTCCAAGTTAATTGTGATTGAAAAATAAACAATCAAAATTTTCTCCATAAAAGGCGTGAAAATTCTTTTTTTTTCTTTTCAATCACATGGTTTAAATTACTTGTGAAACCCAGTCAAAGTAAAACTTGTCCTCTAAAATTTGTGTTCTTACAATGTTATTTCATCTATTATATATTATTCTTTTAAGCTAAAAACTTTTTCACCACCTAATTGACTAATTTACAGTCAGAGTGAAACATTAATGATTGATCTCTTTTTTCCAGTTTTTGAACTCTGTAGTATTTCAGAGTATCACAGGATCATTTAGGTTAAAAAAATGCCTCCAAGACTTTTGAGTCCAACCTGTGACTGATCACCACCTTGTCAACTAGACCAGAGCAGTAAGTGCCAAGTCCAGTCGTTCCTTGAACATCTCCAAGGATGGTGACCCCACCACCTCCCTGGGAAGCCTGTTACAGTGTCTGACAACCTTTCCTGTGAAGAAACTCTTTCTGGAAAAAAAAAGAAAAGCCTTCCTTTGTTATTTGCAACAATGGAATTTTTTTTGTACAGGTATCTGTATGTACTTGGCAGGCAGGAACTGGGCAATTGTTGTGTGGAGAAAACAATAGTTAAAGAACGTGTAATGTTTTTGAGCTTTGAGTTGAAATTTTGGTGTCACACTAGGCAAGCTAGCCTTTGAAAACCATATTCATTTTCATATCTTCCAGTTTCTCAGAAAGAGAGTAGAAATATTTTGAAAAAAATCTCTTAAGGTGGAGTGTTCAACTGCTACCATTGTGGGAGGCCTCAGCTGTATGAGGAGTATTGTGTGTGTTCACTGTTGCTGCATCTCAGTGTCTGATGCATACAAATCAGTGAAACCTCAACTCTCCAACAGTTTACTCTCACCTTTTGTGCCTCTGTGGGAGATCCATTGTGTGGTAGTCCTGGGGTAGGACATTTTACAGCCATCACACTTTCAAAGCATGGACTGTAGGGAGCTTAGAACACATTTTTCTAATTTATAATATATCTGTATACCCATATATCTGTAAACTTGCACTGTTGAAGCAGCTCTGCTATTTATCCCTTAACCATGTTCCATATTGAAAGTAAGACTGGTAAAAATGGGTCTGTCTGTATGTAAATATAATGACAATGAAAAAGCTGTAGCTGATTTTCTTGTTATGCAGAGGCTCAAAGTTATGCAGCAATGAATGAAGCACTCTGCTGGGCTCCTTCCCCAGGGCTATTATAGCAGATAAAGCAAAGCCTACTAGAGTGCTGTCATCTGTGCTGCTGAGCTGTGAGAATGATTGCTAGCCTGCTTTTGGCTCCTGGTGTCAGGCAGTCTCCCAAATGATTCTGGGCATGGTGTGGGACTTTAGACATTCCAGGAACTACTCACACAGTAGACAGTTTGCACTTTTTTTTTTTTTTTTTTTTTTTGAGTTTACCAACAATGAAAATTACTCTCTCACAGCAATGCTGTGACTGTTCCTGGGGATGTTTACTTCCTTGGTTTAAACACAGACCTTGGCTGCTGATACTAAAAGATATGATTCAAGAGTTTTGATCTTATCTAGAAAGCAAAGGGAGGATGAAATGGATTTCATTCTGATTTGTAAACTACTCAAGAAATTTCCGGTTAAGTATTCCAGTTCTGCTTTGCAGTGTGTTCCTGTAAATCTGTCTTCTGTTAGGGGGGTTTGGTACATCGATAAGGGTGGTTCATAACAATATTGTTAATGCTAAGGCTGAGCAAGTGAAGTTCTTCCAGGTGTGAGATGTGAATGAACAATACTGTTGATTTGCCCTTTGTTTTCTAGGCCTTGTTTTTCACCCTGTTCCCTAAAACTGTGAAGAACTCTTTTTCTAAATAAAACTGAGATTTTCACATGTAAACATGAAAATGAGCATTTACCAAACAGTGTGGAGTTTGGGATGATCTTTGAGAGTGGGAAGTGTTATAATCATGAATAGTTATATTTCATGGTGGAATCATCTCCAGGATTTGAAAGTCTGTTTCTAGTAGACACAGAAGAAAAAGGAAGATTTCTCCCTGGGATCTCAAAGTTTTTGGTTACATTTTATTTCATTGTTTTTCAACCTTTACCTAATGAATCTGTAGATGCTTAAGGAAGATTATTGGTGAAAAAAAAAACTATAAAATATATAAATTTATTCTGGTCTAATACAAAAATGTGAGTCTATTTTTCAAGGTGGATGCTGAAGTTGTAAGTCTCTAGAACTGCAGTTAGATGGCATCTGTGATGCTTAAGTATTACACTTTCTGAGAAGCAGTAAGGAGTTAAAAAAAAAGAAATTACTGCTGCTAATGCCATGGATACAGTTTTAAATATTTTCAGGAACCAGATGAAAATGCCACTTACACTCATATGCACTGAACTTTACCAAGATTATGCTGTAGTATTTTTCCACCTTAGGTTTATATTTTTAATAATACACAGGCTGTATATGCAATTTTTTTGTGACTTGATTTACTTGTTTCAGTGGATGCCTGGCTAATTTATGTTAGTGTGAAATGTGAAGGTTTCTTAACTTGTTTAGAAAAGAAGAGCAATTTGCTGTTATTCACCCACTGACACAGAAATAGGTAGCTGCTTACTTCTGATGTCTAATGACAAACTATTTGAAGAGTTTTGTACCTTTTTTATCATCATACTTGTCTTTGATTTAATTTTGCTAAAGCCATTAATGTCACACAGAGGATTCAAGGCTGAATGGGAGCAAGATTAAATAAGGATTACTGTTTGACCATAGTTTAGATATATGCAGTAATATTTTCCTACATCTCATTACAGATTTTGTAGAACTGTGATTTTAGTGAAACTGCTGGAGGTACAGAAAATATGTTGTCCTATTCATTCTCTTTTCTTTTCAGATTTATAATAAAATATAAGTAAATTAATAGCAGTGCACCTAACACTACTTCTCATGTGATTTTTGGATTACATCCTACAAATTCAAATGTGAAATACAGACTGCTGGTACCAAGCTCCTTTGAGTTCCCATCTCCTTTGCATATTTTAACACTGCTACTATAATACTAAGTTAAAAAATAATTTTCAATATTTACTTGGTTCAAAATTCCAACAGTTCTAGAAGGTATTAAGATATTTTTTTAAGTCTTCAGCTGTAAAATTGTAGTTTTTTGAATATCAATTTTGTATGGTTTTTTTTTACCTTTTATTTTTCACGTAACACTTAAGAATAACAGGATTTAAAAAAATTAAATTAAGGGATGTTTCCTATAGCTTTGTCTTCTTCTCCCCTAACCCCCCTTTCCCTTGCTAGGCTTCTATTTCCAATGAATTTGGTCTTTGTGTTTCATAGCTCAGGGGGCAGAAATAGCAAAAACCCAGGGAGAAAGCACTGTGAGTGTGTATTTGTTTTGCAGACTTCAGTGGGGCAAAATTTGATTTTGATATATGAGGACCTTATCTGATATTTTAATAAGAGCAGAAATACTCTCATTCATCACAGGAACAGGCACAGCTCCTGATGATTTCATTTGGTGCTTATGGGTGCTTCATACCACCCAAAATACCATCTCTCAGAAAGGATGGTATTTTGTTGTTGTCATCATCCTTAGTCATTATAGTTCAGCTTTCACCATATAACAGTTATTCTAGGCATATTTTCATATTTTCTAAGAATTCAGATGTAATTCTTTAGTGTTTTCAAAGGTCTGAACTTTGTTGAGATTTTCTCTGAAGTGGTTCTTTTTATTTGAAGGTGTAAGTGAATCATAGCAGTAAGGCAGAGATACATTGATTTGACTTCATTTTTCTTAGCTGTTCTAATAATTGTATCTCCATAATGCACTGGGCTAAGGCACATTTGGCATTCCCTGTTTTGCTGCAGCTATCCCACATACACCAGTGTCAGCTGAACTCAGCAGAACCTTTTCTTCACGTTGTTTTACATGCATAAAACATATTCTGTCTTACTGATGCAGATAAAATAGTCATGAAAACACAATGTTTCTCATAAGATCATAATTTATGAATCAAATAGCTGCAGACACTAATATACATTGGGATCGACTGTTTGCCACCTTTAGTGGAACCTGTAGTTCGTACAACATCTAAGGCCAGCTCTTCAGGTCTCCTTATCTCCCTTATAAAAAAGACAAGGATTCCAAACAGGCTCGCTCTAACCACTGGAGAATCAGCTTTTCCCTTTGGCTAGGTCATTACCAAAGTAACCCTCCCTCCTCATTAGAGCTTGCTGCCAGGTCATCACATAAGCACTTAGAGATCCCCAAGTGATATCTAGAATAATTTTCTTAACTTTGTCTTATCATTTTTCTTCTAAATTGGCAGTCCTCAATCCTGTTAGAACAAACATGGCTACCCCAAAATTTCTCTGAGAGCACGACCTGTCTGCTTGCTAATATTCACATAATATTCACAGTAAAATATTTTGTGATAGAACTTGTGTGGCATAAACTGAACAAAATAAAGCCATGTTATGCTGTGCGTGAAAGCCCGAAAGGAGAAAGCAACTCCATTTTGTAGCATTCTTAACATCTTTTTTATCTGAAGTTGCTTGTTTAGGAAAAAGAAATATAACTGCCTAGTCCATGGATAGAAGATTCTTGAACCAGAAAAAGTCATGTCATCACCATTTTAATTATGTTAATGAGCAAAATTATGCAGAAAACATCTACTGATAATTATTCCAAATTTAAATCCTTGTGCCACACACTAATTTTGACCTGTGGTAAATAAAAGTTTGAAGAAAAATGGCTAATATTGAAGGTAGTGTGTATTGAGAGCAATGATTGAGAGTAAATGATTTATGCACTTGTCACTGTGGTGGTGTGAGTAACTGTGGACTGGGAATGTCAGTATGAAATGAACTCCAGTATTTCTGTATGCACTTTAATAAACATAAAAATAATAAGAAAATAGGACAGAAAATTGAGTCAACTGAACTCTTTCAGTGAAGAATAGGTGCTACTTGGGAGCTGAATGTACAAAAATTATGCCTGTTCTTGTTTGGGCATGCAAGAGAGAAGCCCCAGAAGAGACAGAATGTATGGCTAATATTGAAAAATCTGTACAAAATATACTGGAGAGAGGCAAAGTATATGTAAAAGGAACCAGTGTAAGAATCAAAATGGAATGATATAAAAGCTGTTGAAGGCATCATTTAGGGATTAATGTTCAGGAACTCTCCAGATAAGCTTGCCCTTGACATTGTGAATTGCTGGGATTTCATGCAAAAATGTCATGCTTACTTTCCCTGTTTCTGCTTCTGCTTGTGACTTAAACACTGCTTTTATTTTGGAAACCCTCTTTCTGGTCCTTAGACATATATTTGCTTCCTAAGGACATTTGATACTCAAGTATTAGACCTCATTTTTTTTCCCAGAACCTACCTAAAAGCTTGAGGAGCTCAATTTATGGATAATAGATCCCTTACTCCTTAGGGAGATGATTTCCAGGTTTCCAGTTCTTCTCGATGAGGCTAATGGTTGCCTACGTCTGATAACTCAGAGGAAGTTCTAATTGCTAGAACATACACCATCCTTTTAAGGTGGACATGGTGGTGTACAATACCATGTCTGCAGGAGAGAAATAGTGTGTGATTCTGTAGCCCTATAGACAAGTGAGCTTGCTGGGAAGCTATGTCAGATTTAGGTTTCTTTTTTCCCCCCACAGTCCTTGTGCATTTAGTATTAAATAGTGTTTTCCATTAAAAAACTAATTTCCACTCTCCCAAATGTGGATGATGCTCTTCACATACATCTGGGCTACTCTACACCTTTAGACTTGACATGTTTATGTTTCGTTTTAGAAGCGTGAATTTGGTTTTTTTCTGCTTTTCAACTGAAAACATTTTTTTCCCCAGAGCCTGGTGTGCAGCTCACCAAATTGTCTAAAAAGACACTTTAGACCTGCAGAAGAATTGGATTAATTTTAAAATGCAGGAATTTAATTTATTTTACATAAGAGAACAACACAATCAGTCATTACTGCATATTTTCTTCATCTGGATAAGCGATATTATGAGTTGTTCCTGGCTGTTCTGTTCTGTGGCTTTTAAGTGAAACATAGCTGCTGAGTCATAATGACTTCTAAGACGGCTTATGTAATTAGTAACTGTTGGAAGAATAAAAGACTAAGGACCAAGCGATGTATCTCAGTTAAATGCTAAATATTTGAAATGTGACACTGTTGTTCTCAAGAAATTTGTGAGAAAAAAAATTGACAGTCCCTATTTCTGAGCTATTTCTTCAGATGATCTGGAAGGTGTTTTTGCAGCAACTGTCTTGTGCCATATTGCAAAGAAAATTTGCAATCTGTGATTGCTGAAATGCTAATAAATAAATAAATAAATAAATAAATAAACTCAAAGAGTAATTGATGGATTTTTTTTGGGAGATTCAGGTGCATATTTTAGACACATTTAGACATGACATACTATGTGTTTATCCAAGATACCTAGGGAAAAAAAAATTAAAAAGAGACTAGAAGAACCAGTTCCTGGAAGGAATGGCTTCTTGTGACCTTAAAACTATTTCACAGGGACCACTTCAAGAAGCTGAGCCAATTAGAGTAAGTTTGCTCTAACAAACAATGAATGTTAGAAATTTTAAGTAAGTTTCTTGCTGCAAGAGATTCCAGGTGACAGAATCACATACTATTTAGCCTTTCAGATATCACATATGTTTAAAAAGTAAAAATACAAAAAATTGCAGGAGAAGATTGTCAGTCTCCTGGAATAGTAGAAAAAAGTTGCATGGGAAGGAACTTCACAAAACAATTTTGTTTTAGTTTAAGTTTAAACAAACTGCATCAGTACAGACGATATGTACTGTTACAGGAATTTGAGCATTCTTCATTAGTTTTTTATAAAATTAAAAATTCAGCACTGTAGAAAGCCATTTTGTCATTAGGAAATGGAGAAGTTTAGGAACAAACTTTTCTTGTGCTAAGGTAAAAGTATAGTTCAGTCTAAATATTGGACAAAACTGACATTAGATTGCTCAATCACACAACACAGTCTTTAAAGAAGTGGCAGCGAATGAGGATCACTCCTGTTCACACACTTGGTGAAGATATGCATATATCCAGTACTCTGAGCTAGTGGCATAGGGACACTTTGTCAATATTGCTACAGTAAATGTTGAAGTGAAATGACAGATTTTCCTCTTGGGGCTCCCATGAGAAGCTGATGTGTAATCATTATTGAGACTTAATTTCTTTCCTGCTCTTAGCTGGAGGGAATGTGAAGCTCAGAGCCAGAAAGGAATCTGCAGTCTGACTGAGAGCAGGAGTTTTGAGTGTAACTTTCAGAATGTGACTTGAATCTGCAATCTGGAAGATGCTGCTCATTGTTTTTGTTACAGTCCAATGCATTCATCAGAGTATTTTCTCCCTTATGCATTGCTGTGACAGATAAATATGATCAAATGTAAGGGTTAGCATCAGGGAGGATGATCCCAAGACTGAATCCTACCCTACAGAGACAGGGTTAATGAAGTTCTTAAATAGGAACAGTGTGATCCACCAAAAGATCTGGCTGAGAAGAAAACTGAAAGTATGGCAAGTAAAAGAGGGCTGATTTATGTAGAAAAAGGAGATGATAGCTGGACAGACAGAAAACTGTTAAAGAAAATTTGGAGAAGGTGATCTATTAACTGGGAAGGACTGTGACAAGAGGGAGATAGCTGAGTGAGGAAAGGTTGGCATGGCATGGCACACAAAATATGCAAATTATTATCTCTTCAGTTGCAAAATCTCAGGCTATGACAAAATTTAGGGGGAGAAATTCCAAAGGAGGTAAAATCAGGATGACATGGTAAGATGACATGACAGATATGTGGAGAGTGGGATGAATATTAGAGATTGACTTAAATGTAACATGGCAGCTTTCAGCTTCCAGGAAAAGTTTAGATACATGTAATAGTTATGCACCTTGTCTTTCCTCCACAAAAGATGAATGATACATTTGTTTTCCATGAGGATACAAGTGGTCAAAGTCTTCCTCCCAAACACACTCTTCTCAAGACGTAGAGCTCTCCTGAGTCTAGCACAGTCCCACAATTACCCTGAGATCTCAGACCTGTAATCACATTTTGACAATCTTTGATCTCCTGATAGAACAACTACATTGTTCACTTTCAGTCTTATGAGACAGTAGTTTATGTGGATGGTTAAAATAACCTGCATTGTAAGGAACAAGGCAGGAGAGGAATAAGATAAATACTAAGTTGGAGACAATCCCTTTCTAGACTCTGTGGTGTGTCTTTCAACGCAGGTCAGTTTGTCTGAGGCACAAAGAAACTGAATATTATTTATAAGCTATGCTAGAGATCCTTTCTATATAACCTTGCTCTGAAGGCATGGTAAATTTTCATATCCCTGTGCAGACACTGAAAAAATATTGCTCAGCAAATTTCCCTGAGCAGTCCTGGAGCTTTGATCAAATCAATCAATAAAAGGCTTCTGCAGGTTTTGGGGTTTTTTTCAGTTGGGCAAGAAGTCTCAGAGGAAAAGGAATAAAAATGGAAAGCATCCTGGCATAAAGAAAAAGCATGTGCTTTTCACCTTTAATTTTCCTTGCATCTGTTTATGTTTTGAAAGGTTATTCCAGCTTTCAGTAATGCTTTACTGTATAGAAGCACCGAGTACGATCCTAGTTTAACTGTCCCGAGTCTTACTCTCTGGCCTTTGTTTGGTGGAATTAAAGACATCACAATATGTCCAGGAACAAATGACAGGGAATTTAACATGCCAGCAGAGTCAAATGTGTGATAAAAATATTAACGTTTCCTTTAGAAAATAATCTGAAGTAATGAAAATACTTCTGCTTTCAAAGACCAAGAGGGACTAAAAAAACATCTGTATGATGAGTTGATGCTTTTAAACAAACACCACCAAGATATTTCACTAACAAGAATTCCTCAGTGTGCTTCATATATACACTTTTTCAATATTTCAGGAAAACCTTTTGAACTCTCTGTTTAATCTCCATCTGGTGTGTACCTCAGTACTTGCTTTTCTGAACATGAGTGGGTATCATGCTTGATACCTGTTCTTGCTTGATATTTGCTCTCAAAAACTACCCATGGGTAATCAATATTTTCACTTGAAGCACTTTGTGTATGTTCAGCATAGAAAAAAAAAGGTTGTTTTATATTTAACACTTCTGATACATCACACTGCTTAAGGAGGATATTTTCAGAGGGAGTAAATGTGTCATGTGATGAAACAAAATATATTGTGAAAGGAGCTACCCTAGAAGCTTTTCTTGCAGAAATACAATTTAAATTTGATTTCAAATAGCCTGCCCTTTCCTCCTATTGACAGATAGCCCTTGAGATTCAGGTAGTTCTCAGAACATTCAATTAAACAGTGTTCATATTGCTCATCATTAGCTTTCCTCTGTGCTGATTTTCCATTGTGAGCTCATAAATGCTATCATTAGAAGAACCTTTCAAAAGAGGTTATATTTTTGAAAGCATTTAATTTGCTTTTCCAGGTAGATTATTACTGCTGACGTGTTATTAACCAGCATAAAGAATTATGCATCAGGTGTACCTAACATCAAGCTGTTTAACTAAGATTACTCTTGTTAGAGGTACATTGTGCATAATATTCTGTACCAGGCAATGCAAACCGAGAAGCAAAAGCCACAGTAGCTGAAACAATGTATATAAGCTCTTGTATCTTTCTTAATTTTTCAATTTCAGTACACAGATCTGCTTCCAATGAACTTAATCACAGAATTATGAGGTTTTTTTAATAAATCCACCTGAAATGCCTTATTTTTTTTTGTCAGGCATGGAAAGAAAACTCATTTTCTTCTCTTTTTCCCCCTCAGACTTTATTATTTCCAGTTAGTAGACTGAAATGATTGCTTCTATCTCTTGGGTCTAATAAAGCAATTTGGCTCTTTAATGGGCCTTGTTAGGGTTGAAGACCAATGTCTTTCTGGTATTACTTTTTGCATTATTGGTGCACTACCTGCTGAGTCACCAGCACAGAAACCAGAGGTTAATTTCACTTTCACTAAATGAAGCAGATAATCAGCCATCAGAGGATGGCTCCTGTACTGTAAATAAGTCTTGACAAGCTGAGGGACAGCACTGTGGATCACTCAGCCCTCTTCACACCATCTGTCCACAAATTAAGACAAAGTAAGGATATTAATTTGTTACATTTCAAAAGCTGTACTGACAAACCCACATGGACATTTTTAAATGGCAATGAATAACTGAAACATTTTATTAGTATTTCATTGAGTCATGGGTTATAGTTGTTATAGTTATGAAAACTTCTTTTCCAACAGTGAATGTGTGGAAAGTGTCCTGACCAGATGTACAGCTAATGACTGTCAAAGCAGATTCATTCCAAAGTATTTTGCTGCAGAGTATTTTTTGCTTAGGTTGAAAGTGATATGGCACAAGGACCTGATGTCCAATCTGTTGGATATACCAGAGATATTATATGGAAAATAAACTTCCAGCTAATGGGGATGCTGTTACACGGTTTCAGGGGCCAGAAATATTATTGAAAAATAAGAACTCACCAGAATAATGAATGGTGGAAAAAATTCTTGTAAATTGCGGAATTGAGACCCTATCTTATCTATTTCACTAAATCCATGTGACATGAAGGCAGAGCAGTGGTTCAATTGAACTTACACTAAATCACACTGGCTTGCTGTGGAAGTAGGGACAGATCTATCTGCAAGAGAATTAGTTTTAAAGATATGTTTTACTTATTCATTACATGATATGTCTATTCATGTGCAGCTTTTATTTTCAAATAAAAGAGAGTTCAAAGGTCGAGTATGTATTAGTGACTAAAGCACAAAAATATTACAGAGTTATTCTAATAATCTCCAAACTAAGCACTATAAAAATAGGAAACCCAGACTTGGAGTCAAATTGAAAAGAAATGATGGCAAAAACCAATTTTCTTTTTTCCCTGGAACAGTACCCCACAATATCTACAAGGCTGTGAAATAACTACCGGGCTATGAATAATGCTTCCATATCCAGATTAGGCTAAACAGCTTTTTGAATAAAGTTTTTAAAATTTTCCTTCCTCATTAGAAGACAGACAGAAAATTTGGCATCTAAACAGAATTTAACAAGACAGTTTTTTTTTTACATAGTGTTTTTTTAAAATGGCTTTGAGGTTGCAGATAATAGGATCATAATTATCCAGTTTAATGGGTACTTGGACATCTAGTTTACCTGCTGTCACCTGAATTTAGATGTCATAATCTCCAGCTGGATCCTACCCTTTTACAGCTCTCTTAGAATGGAGCAATTCCCTTCAGTCGTGTGTGCCTCTGCATTTACTCTAAGGAGATCAAAGGTAGCAGGCTTAAATTAAGGAGCTAATTTTTCATCTTCTAAACTTAGATGAGATAGGAGCCACCTACGGTTCAGAGAAGCACTTTCCAAGCATTTTTAATTAATGTTGATCAGATTCTCATTACAACCAGAGGACTGTCCCTTAATTGTGTCTTCAGAAAAAAATCATGTAGAAAGTGAATGAAGTCACACTTGAGTTTTGAACTAGGTTATTGATGAAATTTGTTTCTATGAGAAACTTTTATATTATTAATTGCAATATTCTATTAGGTTTTATTCTTAAAACCTTCTAGTAAGTTTGTGAAGTGGCAAGATATTAAAACCGGTAGGATTCTTGAACATTAATTGATGAAGTGTAAATTAAGTGACTCAGTATTACTAAATTAATCCTCAGTATCAATACAGAGTAAATAATCAGATTAGCAATTATTAAAAATATTTTTAAAAGGTGAATTTAGCCTATGTTTAGTTACTGCCAGGTTTCTATTCTTTTCACTGAAGCATTTGATCCTGATGACTTCCTGGAGCCTGGCATCTGTTCGCATTTGGCAAACTGACGAGTCATACACCAGTAGGTTTTGTTTTTGATCCAGGCCCAGGTGAACTGAACCTCTGTAATCATTTATTTAATGTCATCCTTGCTGACAGCACCTTCTAGTAACACAGCCTTTCTCTTTATTCCTTTTATTTTCTGTTGTTGCTTTCTATTTAATTATCAAAGCTAAGATCCATCATAGCTGGCTCCAGAGACCACATTTTACTTAATTCAAGTGTTTAAGGTGAAGTAGAATTAAATGGTTGGGCAGAGAAGCTGTGAAACATCCCTTTGATTATTAGGAGGTGGGAAAGAGAAGAGAGTTGAAATAAAACATGTTAGGAAGAGTTGGCTAACTTGGGTTTAGTAATATTTACCTAAACAGTGCTTGTACAAAGTTATTTTGCCTATAATATTGCTAATATATCCTTCTTTTGGATAAATACTGAAATTAAATTGTATATGCCCCTTTCAGCAATTCAAGATGCAGTTTTTTAGTGTAAAATGAATGTTCAGGATATATTCACTTCTTAGTTTCAAAGGTGAGAATGTGTAAGAACTGGTTTCGTAAAGGCCTGTTCTTAGCACAATAAGCGTATAAAGAAGGAAAAAAAAAATAAGTTATAGATCACAAATACTCCAAATAGCTGAGTTGAATTGTTTTTGATGATTCTTCTGATTATGTGTAGTTTTAGTAGCTTAGTTGATCACAGCAAAGGAAGCATACTCTCCTGGCTTAAAAAGTTTGGCTAATGAGTGTCTTTAAATTAAGAGGCTTGTTTTGCTTACCTTCTCTGAAATAAGCCTCCACACCGAACATGCCAGAAAAAATTCTATATAGTTTACTGATAGGAGGTTGAACCCTCTCTTCTTATATGTTGCTTCATGCAGTCTTCCCTCTCCTAAATATCAACAGCTGGGGTTCTGATTCCCATTAAAGGAAGGGAAAGAAGCACAAAGGTTGAAAGAGTAATGTGGTTGGTTTTTGTCAGTAGTGGTCTATGGTATTACCTGTGTTTCTTATCTGAAATATAGGAAGTGGGATAGGTTCCTTGGAAATTATACAGACTAGTTTATCTTGAAGAAAAGGAAATTAATTTTATTCTTCAATACCTGGAGAATTTCCTCCAGTAAGTTATTCTTTTATTAACCTCTCTGAAAAGATGAATTCTGTTATTTAATGTTTTAAGTTTTCATGTAGCGTTTTCTAAATTTAGACTATGAAGTAACATACAGGTTCTAGGTTATTCTTCCTTAAAGCTTTTAACTGCTCCATTTTAATGATAAACTGATATTCAAGAAATAATTCACTCTTCCACGGCTGTACTTATTTCCAGTAAGTGTTATTTGGGAGCTGCAAGCTAACGTAGTTTCTTTAGCTGGATCTATGCAGCATAGTCTGTAGATTGGAGCTTCCTTGGAGTCTCTTAATACTGGCTTGAGAGAGAGAGCTTTATAATGAATTTTATTCTTCTTTATTCTAACACTCTTAGTTGTAATTAATTTTACTTTTAAATACGTCGATACTGCACAGAAATGAGCTCTGAGTGCAAAAGAAAACCTATACTAGCATGTAAATATGAAGGGTATTTTGAAAGTTTTCTAGTACTTTTCTCTCTCTTTCCTTTTTGTTTTATGCTTCCTTGGATTACCAAGATGAAACAGAAGAGGTTTAAAATAAATTAAAACTTAATTTTGCATACAAGCAGTGAGCTCATTACCGTGGGCAAATACCAGCCTTGTTTGCTTTGAGGAGTCTCTGTTATTGTGACTTTGAGGAGTAGCTGCTTGATGGCCCTTGGAGCATTGTACATGCCACAATTGTTCATTCAGCATAAGGCTTTAAGAAACATTAGAAGGAGCTGGTCACATTCTATTTGGAAAAGCCTGATCAAAACACAAGCTCTTATTTATTTATTTTCTGAGTAACACATTTGTCTGGGTACTCAGGACTGCTTTGCTCTTATTCCAAGTAGAGCTTACCTAGTATTGATATCCTGTTGTTACTGTGATGTGGCCATTAACTGTGTTTAAGCTGAGATAACAAGTGCAATCCCAGAAGAGGCAAAAGGACCACAGAAGAGCACAGGATGGCATTTGGGAGGCTCATTGTACTTCTTTTGGTTCACATAGCAACAAGTATCGACAACCTCTGATGGTAGACCAACAGGGAATTTTGGGAACTTCAGCTCTCAGACTCGGCAGTCATTCAAGCAGTGTAGACAGAAGGGGTTTGAACGAGTCCTTTCAAATGATCGTTTTTATTCAATGCTGACTTAAATGATTTCTCCCTTTAACTTGCTTACTCTGAGGTATGTATACTACCTCTCTTTAATCAACAGTGATTTTATTCATCAAATAACTTCCAACAATCATCTTCTCTCACCAATTAAATTTCTAATTGTATTTCTTTGATTTATCCTTGTTTTATTAATGAGCCAGCTTTTTCTTTGAGCTGTATTTTAAATGTTTAATTTATTTTTGCATGTTTTCCCTCTTTCTTGAGAAAAAATCCTTCATCCATGTATAGTACCAGTAGCACTATTTTTGGTACACTAATGTGAGAAGCATCTTAGGAACTGTTACAAACTGTTGGCAAACTGGAGACACACTCAGTAACTCAATAGCTGCTGTGGCACGCAGACAAGAGACACAAAGTATTGGAGGTTGAATCCTGCAGTCTCCTATCAAGAATCCTGAGCACCTCCTATCAAGTGACAAATTGGCAGATCTTGATCAGCGGTTTACAGATCTCCATGAAGAGAAATGCAATGGAAAGCTGTGCCTCAGAGCATTTTTTCAATTGGCACAATACATAAAGTTTTCTTACTAGGTGTATTTTGTGAAGAAATTTTAAAACGCATCATTAACAACCGAGGAAAGCAACCTGATTACCAAAGTAACAGTCACCTGTGCAAAACACTTCTTATTTACTGGAATGGAAAAGGATAATTTCCCTTTGAAAAAGAAAAAAAAAATTCTTAGTCCTATTCCCGTCACACCAAAGTGGAAATTTGGCTTGGGAAAAGCTTATACTGCTAGAGTTCAAGCAGTTTTAGGCCTTTCTCTGGATGCCTTTGTATTTCATCTTTCAGGGGTTAGGAGGTCAAGTTCTCCAGCCTGATCTGCTGTGAAAATTACTCACAAAAACTGTCTATAATAGATGAAACTAAATTAATGTTAAGACCAGTTAAAACACAAATGTAGAGAAGGACAAATCATGTTTTGCACTGCTTCAGAAACAATATGTGATTCTAGCTCACAATCAAATCCTACCCTCTTCCTCACATGGATGTTTCTCAGTAATATTTAGTGATGTACAAAGTTAAGAGAAAGTCATATTCTGTTTATCAGAGAAGCATGTGGCTCCAGGTGGCTATGCAAAATGGGTTGTTTGTCCGTTTAGGATTTTTATAAGCATTTGGCTTTAAATATCTTTGCATAATGATCTTGGAAGAAAAGGACTTATTTTTTCTGTGTTATCACCAGTTATTTACATATGTATTTAAAAGCAAAAGCATTTCCTCTCATGGAAAATATGTAAGAAGATATCCTAGCATTTCTCATGGCCCTATTGTCAGGGAGCTTTTAAAATGAGTTGATGTGTGTAGAAATGTATGTACTCGTTCTTCATCTGGTTTAGGGCTGAGGTAATCATTTTTCTGGGAATATTTTCTTTCGCTTTTTTTTTTTCTGAAATATCTTTTAGGCCAGCACTGCAACGGTGTAAGTTTGGCTTTTAAAGTAAATATGGCCATACTTAATAGCACTTAATAATGGCCATACTCAATAAAACACTACTTATTGTGTTTTGTACTTATTGTTTCTCGCCATACACAACCCGAGGAGGCAAGAAGGACAGAATTCAATTTGAGATTAAGACTGCTAACTGTAGATGTTTGTGTTGTGTAAACTTTCTTTCTAGTCAACAGTCAATACAGGCAGTGGAACCTAGGGATTTATTCACCTGGCTAGCTAATAGACACCAATTTTTACATTGAGTTTAAGCACATTCTTTAAGCTCTGCTCCCTGACTAGAGCTCTAGCAACTACCATGGCAATTGAAAACACTTAGCTCACCTATAGACATGCAAATTTAAGTATCTTATTTGGTGACTCTTCCCTTCCCCGTTGTTAGTTTTAGTGCTTTCTTATGCTGATGTCCATCTGCAGACAACTCTTTAAGATGGTGAGTGTTGCCTTCCATTCAGGACCTACAGAGGCTGAGTAATCCACTTAAATCCACTTATCTGAAACAGTATAATAGGAGTTTTTGGATGGAATTTGATGTTCAGAGAGTCAAATAATCATATTCGCCACCTATTCACAGCATTCATGACCTAATGACTTACAAGTACTCATACACTGGCAGTTTCTGAAAGCACTAGAGACAAGGAGGCACTCAAATAATTCAGAATGTGTTGGCCTTTGCTGTTCCTTGGATGGACTCCGACTTTGTAACACTTAGTTTGTAACCTTATCTCATCCACTATTGTCTCTTCATGTGTGTCCTTTATGGTTTATTTATGTAAAATACTCCCTGTGGTGCCATCTTTGGGATTATTTGGATCACTAAGCCTGTTGCTCATGAGATTTGCATCAGATTTTCACTTCAAGTTCAGAAAGCATCTAAAGGTGTTTAATTTACCCCTGTTTAGGACATCTTTAGATTCTCATGTTTAATCAATATTTAAGTGCTGTTGAAAGGATTATGATATCTGTGCATAAAATTTTTTTGTGAGGTCCACAGATGATGGCATACATTGACTTCAAATTTACTTGGAGTAAGGGAGCGAGGAAGGAATCCATATGAATGAGAGAAAAGATGAGGAAAGTAAAATTGAAAAAGGAAGAGAGAAGGGAGAAATCTTTTTCCCTGGTGGCTAGCTGATAAATAAAATGGCGGGGTCCCCAGAAGAACATAGTCCTCTCTCACATATCTTTTCCAGTGCAATGGTGTAGCAGGCAGTGATAAACATGATGATTTTTCCAGACATGCTTTTTCCCTGGTACTATATGGTTTTCCTCAGGATACAGAAAAGCTTGCTGGTTTTTTTCCCCTATTTATTATGCTTTTAGCACTGATGGGAGCATGCTTAATTAGGTATGAGTGTTACGCACAATTTTGTTTGCTGAGTTTTGGGCCTGCATGCTGTTGGATAATGCTTGTCAGTGATTAATGACCATTATCTGGAATGTTACTCGCTAATGCTGTATTCACCAAACATTATCTGAAATGTTACTCGCTAATGCAGTATAAACTAAAAGTTACAGAACAAGGGATAGGGAATGGGGTAGGGGAGATGTTTCTCATGCCAATGGAAGTAGCTTCTCATGAGAATCTGCCATAGTTACAGCGTTGGAGTTGGCAGGTGCAAGGCCATGAGAATAACATGAGAAAATCAGCATGGGAACAAAAGTGGGAAAATGCTGCCATATTGGCTGTAGTCAGACCAGGGAATTGCAAATGCAGGGGCCTTATCATTAGGATGGTTATGACACTTGAGGCACTGTGCAGTATAAAAGTATGTGCTTGAAGACAAACTCACACATTTAGGTGCATTGAGAAATGAGAGTGATTTTCCAAGTCGAGAACCTTGAAAGCCATATTATACAAGAGGTTCAACTGTAGTCAGGTAAAGCCATGAGCTGTATGTAGATGTGATTATTACATGTTTTTTCCTCCAGAAATTTGAACTTACCATGACTGTTTGCAGTACTGAATGGTTGGATGGTGATCAAATCGTTATGTGGTATCCTCAATATGTTGATGGCATAAATGTCATATATTTTTGTGATAATACAGTAAATATGTGTAACAGGGAGTGCACTACTCGGTAAAGATTTATTAGCATCTCACACACCATGTGATAAGGTTTACTAAGACTGTTGAGTTTAAGCACATTATTCAGGTGCACTGTGACTTCCTTTCAGAGGCTGATAAAATCAGTAGGACTGGAGGGTGGAATTGCACAGCCCTGAGTCAGGGCCAGTGATTTAGAGCAGTTGTTGAGTTTTTTTCTAGTCTAATATAGAGAGACTGGCATTCTCAGGGTACGATTCACTGTATCTGAAGTGTTAGGTAAAGCACCTGTTGATGCTTGCTGCTTTCCAATAAATTAAACAAGGACAAGGGTGGATGTGTGAAGAGTGAGAAAAAGGGCCTGATCTGGAGCCAAGTATATATTGACATCAAATATATTGACACTTTAGCTGGGTAACATGAAGGAGTGCTCCAAGAGATTATTTTAAAAATATACAGATATCTAAAAACTTTTCACACAGCACATTATTTGGGCAACCATTTAGTGAGGAAGACACTGAAAGTGTCATGGACATTGTACTTACTCCTTCCATAGTTTAAAAGTTGGTATTTTTCGTGATTCCCTGAAATTAGCTTTACTAAGTATAGACCATCTACCTTGAGTTGTGGTTACCTCTGAATCATAAACATATTCATCATGATTGAGGTGTTTTAAAATGTTGTGAAATAAAACATCTGCCAGATTACTAGCTATCAAAATTTCTAACCACCCAAATTTTCACTTTAATGTCCATTTTGTACATCTGCCTGGGATGAAATAAGTAAAGAATTGCTATGATAATTACATTTCAGGTTTTATTGAAGTTTCCTTTCCTTATTCCTTTCCTTCTCTCTATTATTATATAATTCATATTTCTTCTGAATAAGAAAATTAGCTTTGCAGCAATACAGCAAGCTAAGCAGAGATTAGTTCTGAACAATATTGTTACCACCTGTTTTGTGGAAGTTCAGTGATATGAGTGAGTTAATTTGCTAAAGTAAGAGTAACTGTTTTCAAACATGTGGCACATGTTTAGTGCTCACAGACCTCACCAGACTAGTTTGCTGGGCAGTGGCTTAGATGGGCTTCTACAGGAAAGCCAAACAGTCACAATCGAATTTGAAACTAATGTCATCCTTTTGCTTCTTTGCTGGGAAGGGTTTCTAGGTCTTTATGTAAATCTCAAGTAAATATGACCCAATGCACATTCTTCCTGTCAAACCTGGCAAAGTTACAGGGGAAAAAAATTGCGCAGAGTGTTTATAGAGTAGAATTTTATTTTTTTTTTAGTTAACCATAGCAGGCTCCTCTAATAAATTATCATAAATATTTTATTAGTTTTTTATATTATAAAGAAGAAAAAATTACCAGCCTTTAATTAAGGTTCCATCGCTTCTGTTGCATTTTTAATTTTTAAATTTTGCTGTAGAGTATCATATTTGAACATTAATAATTGACTTTCTTTTTACCGTTACACCAGATAATTTCTCTATTGATTCCATCACTTAACCAAAAGAACGTGTTTTCATCTTTAATTGGCAAAATGTGTCGGTGAAAATTTTCCAGTTTATTTACCTCTGTTAAATACAAACTCCCACTATAATATGAATCCCATAGGTAACAAAGACAGATAGACAGACAGTGGCCATTCCTAGAATAATGGAGATGAACTATTCTTTTGCAGTGTACATCCTTTATTTATTAAAAGGCTACAGTGACTGAGCAGATCCAATAGCCTCATTGTCTGGATACAGAGAGTCGGGCTAATCTGATGAATACATGTTCAGCCAGGTATTACTCTTTATTTGCTGTCAAAACAGGTAGATGGTCCTTCTGACAAAACAAAGGATGTCTTATTAGGAGGTGTAATGTGCCTTATTATAATGGGAATAGATACCATAAGGATGGTTCTCTGTCTCCCATTGATTACTAAGGTATAAAAGAGCTTGGGCTTGTCTTTTGGCCTTTGGATGTTGTCATGGTTTAACCCTAGACAACAACTAAGCCCCACACAGCCACTTGCTCACTTTGCTCTAGAAGGATAGGGGTGAGAAAACTCATGGGTTGAGAGAGAGACAGTTTGATAGGTAAAGCAAAATCTGCACACACAAGCAAAAGCAAAACAAGGAATTCATTCACTGCTTCCCATGGGCAGGCAGGTGTTCAGCCATCCCCGGGAAAGCAGGGCTCCATCCTGCGCGACGGCCGCTTGGAACACAGTGTCCAATCACTCCCCCACTTTCTCCCTCTTCCCTTCAGCTTTATACACTCACCATGATGCCATTTGGTCAGGAATATCTCTTGGGTCACCTGGGGTCAGCAGTCCTGGCTGTGTTCCCTCCCAGCCTCTTGTGCACCCTCAGCCCACTCACTGTGGGGTAGGGTGAGAGACAGGAAAGACCTTGACACTGTGTCAGCACTGCTCAGCAGCAGCAAAAATATCCCTGTGTTACCAACACTCTTCTCAGCACAAACCCAGGCACAGCCCCATACAAGCTACTACAGATAAATTTAGCTCTATCCCAGTCAAAAAAAGTACAAGTGGTCAAGGCTAGGTGAGATTGACTTACACTTTAAAACTTTGTTGAACCTAAGTCTGTGAAGCGCTTTGCCCTACTGGAATCAACAGTAGCAAAGTTAGGAATTCTCCCCTTCTCTGTTCAGGCCTCTCACAGTTACATGCAAATATTCTTTTTAAGTATACATTTTTCCAATTAAAAAAAAAAATATTTTTTTTTTTCACAGAATCACAGGATAAGCTGAGTTGGAAGGGACCCTAAAGGATCATTGAGTCCAAATCCTTGCCCTGCACAGAACCATGCCCACAAATCACACCATGTGCCCAAGAATATTGTCTGAATGCTTGAACTCAACCAGGCTTTGTGCTGTGACCACTTCCCTGGGGAGCCTGTTCCGTTGCCCAAACACTTTCTAGATTAAAGAATCTTTTTCTAATATCCTACCTATACCTCCCCTGACACAACTTCAGGCCATTCCCTTGGGTCCTGTCACTGGTCACCACAGAGCAGAGATCAGTGTCTGCCCCTCATCTTCCCCTCATGAGGAAGTTGCAGACTTCATCATGTTGCAGATTGAAGATGAGGTTTCCCTTCAGTCTCCTCTTCTCCAGGCTGAACAGACCAAGTGACCTCAGCTGCTCCTTACATGGCTTCGCCTCAAGGCCCTTCATCATCTTTGCTGTCCTCCTTTGGACACACTAATAGTTTAATATCTTTCTTATATTGTGGATCCCAAAACTTCACACAGCACTAGAGGTGAGGCTGCCCCAGGGCAGAGCAGAGCGGGACAATCCTCTCCCTTGCCCAGCTGGTGATGCTGTGCCTGATGCCCCCTAGCACAAGGGTGGCCCTCTTGGCTGCCAGGGCACTGCTGACTCGTATTCAACTTTCCCTCCACCAGGACAACAGGTCCCTTTCAATGCCTCTGCTTTCCAGCACCTCATTACCCAGTCTGTACCTACATCCAGGGGTGCCTACCCCAGGTGCAGAAACCAGCACTTTCTCTTGTTGAACTTCATACAGTTGGTGATTACCCAGCCCTCTCATTTGTTGAGGTCTCTCTGCAGGGCCTCCCTGACTTTGAGGGAGTCAACAGCTCCACCCAATTTTGTGCTGTCTGTGAATTTGCTCAGTATCCCTTCCAGTCCATTAAATAGACATTAAATTCAGTATTTGCTAAAGAAACAAACTCGCAAACTCAAAAAAGTATTTACTATATCTATTAACTATATTTAGGTAAATATACTTGAAGCTTGAGTAGTAAAGAAATGGGATTTGTGGTGAATCATACTTTGCATATTTTAATGAGGTGATCATTCAAAAAAACTAGATAGAAATTTAAGTAGGTAAGTCTTCCTACATTATTATGCAAAACCAGCCCTGTATTTTCAGCATGTGTAAATTTTTATGTATCTACAACTGTGCAAGAGCGTTCAAAATACGTTTTTTTGTTTAATGTACATGCTTTTATGTTGCAAAGCACATTTTAATTTGAGCATCAAATACATTCTTTATGACAACTTACTGAAATTTCATATATATGGTTAACCTGACAGAGCTGTTTTATTTAATTGGCGGAGAAGAAAATACACTATGCAGATTATAAATAAATAAAACCAGATTTCTAGAGAAAGACATTATTGGCAGGTTGGTAAAAGGCTTAATAGAATTCCACAAAGGAAGTTCCCTTTTATCAACTGATAAGTTGCAGATTGTTGACCCTGCTAAAAAGCTTTGTCTTCTATGTTTGTAAAGGAGACAGCATTTCTCACTTTTCTCATGTTGGTGATTTGTGTATTGTTTGAAACCAAAGGAAAGCAAAACATACCACAAAATTTCTAATATTCAGATTTGCAGTAAAGGCAGATACTTGATAACAAAAGGTTAAAATACTCTAGAAAAAATGCTAGAGATGGAGAAATATTTCCTTCATCAGGATCCTCAACACTTCTCTGTGTACCCCTAAGTCTGCAAAAACACCTTCAGGAATTCCAGGTACTTCTTTCTGTTCTAGGTCCAGTAATTTTTTCTCTCACTGACTCCACCCTAAGTCATGGTAATGACAATGCATTATTTTTACTTGATTAGATAAACAGGAATTTCTGCTCTTCAGTGATGTCTCCAAAATATGTTTTTTGGAAAAAGTTCCAGATTCTGTTGTGTATTATGCTTTTATTGTATCTTTTTTTTCAGTGGTTGAGTTGGGTTTCTGGAAATGGCTCCTCATTTCGGTGTATCCTAGGTGGAAGACACATTACTATTTCAAAACTAAGTCCAGAAGGATGAGTGTGTTGTTGTTGTACCTGCTAGACTATTGCAGGAAGTTTAAGACACTAACCTTATTAGCAAGCAATTCTCTGAGATGTCTGGGTACATCCCGTGAAGCAGAAGCCAACAAAAGCAAGCAGAGTTCCCATTTTTCACACAGATGAGTGCCTGAAAGTGTGATATTATGCTGTGAAGTGGCTCCACAGTTGTTCGGCTTTTGTTTTTAAATTGTAATTGTTTTTATTTTTGGACTGTTCTTGATGGAAATCACAGATGCTGCTTGAGATGAGAAATGCCTATAGAGCAAGGNTTTTTTTTGGTAGATGAAGTCAAAGCACATTATTTTCCAGCTTCAGTAAACTACCACAGTAGGACTCAGGTGATGTCATCCACTGTGAATTATTGGAAGTCCCTCCCTGTGCTCAGTTTAGGAGATGAAAATATGCTCTTTCACCCAAACTCAGAGCTTCTTTTATTTATACAGCATCTATCATATTTAATCTTGTGGAAGTTTATGTGTTACAAAAGGCAGAAAAGTGCTGAGAAGAGTAGACATAACATTTGGAGATGTATATGTGTGTGTGTACGTTCCATGTGCTGCACAAGATGATTTATTCAAAAAAGTTCAGTCTGAATGTTTTTTCATTTTTTTCTCCAACTAGCATACACGGTCTAATAATATTTATTATTTCTCTTTATAAATATTTCCTTCCTTGTTAAAATATACTTGTAGACAATATATGTTATTAAATTATTGACCCACATATGTAATGCAATATAATAGTTATTTTACATCATTTAACATGACTTTAGTTTTCAAGAGAAGATTCAGTCTTTCCAATTTTTTTGTTGAACAAAGCCTTACCCCATAAATCTTCCCAGCCCCATTTCCATATTTTGCTTTTTTCCTTGTTTACAAAATATATTTAAAAAAGCTCTTAGAATACATTCAAAACACTTATTAAAGGTAAGTGTAATAATCTATATTATCTCTGCATTTATTCTGCAAACTTTCCCAATAACTGTTCAGCTCTGCACAGACCAAAGTACCATTTAATGTGAACATGCATATTATATTTGAAATCTTAATGGTTCATCAAAGTCCTAATGTTATTAGGATTTGTTACCAACAATAGTGAGAAAGAAAAAGGAGAGAGTTGTTTCAGTTCATCCACCACTCAACGAAACTAATGGTCTTTCTTTTGACATCTCCATTGCCATCGTTTATGAAGCAGGATGAAATGAATGTAATTTGCATTTTATGTCCTTTTATCTTTCCAAAATGTATATACTTATGCAGCACAAACGATTCACACTGTTTCCTTGCAGAATAATGATACCATATATTTCATATATATGTTGAGCACACGTATTTCTTTGAGCCTTCTTTTCTCTGGATTTCTCTTTTCTTGTATTTTTTAAGATCTTGACAATTTGACCTTGGTGCCTGCTGTTTTCCTGAACACAATAACTTCCACAACATCCTGTCCTACATGCTTTCCAATCAACTTCACTATGTAGGTGGCACTAAAGGAAATGAGATGTGAGACAGGAGTAGAACTCTCCTCAAGTTCTGTAATATGCTGGTGCTTGTTGCCCCACAAACATCAAATGATGTAAAGCAGTCAGCTTATACACAGAGAAAGAATATTTGGAAAAATTGCTGAAGTTAATATTTACTGAAATGGGGATCGAATAAAAATAATGAAAACTCAGGAAAATCTTTAAAAACTTGTTTCTGAAATGTAGCAAGTGCTGTGAAGGGAACATAAGATGAAATCTTAAATACTAATTGAATCCATACTTTAGTTGAGTACAATTTACAGTCACGCAAAGGCAAGACTTGCAACTTTTCTTGACATCCCACACTCTCTAGCAACCTTCTGCTATCCCTTTTGAAAGAGATTTTCACTTCCCAGAAGAACTACTATATGAAAATATTATTTCTAAGTGTTCACTTTCACACTATGTGTAAAACTCCTTTTTTACAAAAGGGCAACAGTGCTGTGTGACTTAAAGCATCAAGCAAGGCAAATATCTATGGAATTTCAGTGAAGTTTATTTTCATTCCTTTCTTCTCAGAACTGACTTAACATTTCTTAGTTTTGTACTTCTAATTCTGGGAAACATTATACCAGATCACGATTTTGGATAATTTTAAGAAGCTGAAAGCAGAGCACATTTTATCCAATACATTCTAAATTATGCTGGAATAGCTTAAGGCGTTTCGATCTAAAGTCAGCATGCATAACTTGTCTCTCTCTGTTGTGCTTTCTAATTCCATAGTTTGCTTTTCAATTAATTAAATTTTTTGGCTTCAGCCTTTCCATAAAGGAATACTTTTATTTGCTGTCACTTTATCTGAACCTATTCACTTGTGGATTCAATATACTGTCATTTATGTTCATCTTTTGTTTTCTCACTGCATTAATTTTTCACAAAGGCTACATTATTTTCCAGCTTTTCTAAAGCTGAGTTTTTGGAGATATTCAGGTAACCTAATCAGATGCTGTACCATTCCCAGCCTTTGCAGAGACAGTGAGAACAACTGGCATTTTGACTTCCTAGGAGTAAGACAACAAAAAGTCTCCTTTGCAATGATATTTAATTGAGATCTATTCAGTAAAGCTGAGAGCTGGAGATGGCTGTTCCATTGGACTAATGCACTAATTCTGCTAGGGCACTAACTTAAAAAGCTACCTCCTGAGCAAAGATGAACAATGATGTTCCAGTCTATTTCTTTCTTTCTTTCTTTTTTTTAAATGCCATGTCTAGCTCCAGAGATGAGATGGTTGGCGTAGCTGAACTGCTGCAGGAGTTGAGCCTGCATACACTTATCTAGACAATAACATTATCCGTTCAGTTTTATAAGTAGGAAATTCCTTCAAATGCATTCATATGGAGAATGGATAAATGCATATGAAGAAAAGCAAAAATGATTTTGTTGTGTGAATAGGATAGCCTGGCACCACCACACATTTGGTGGTATGCCTTTTTTCCAAGGGTTTTAGCTGGCATCCTGGACTGTACATCAGTGTACTTTATTAATGTAACCAAATTTAAGTGATCTTGTCTCATTCATTCCTTTCAGCTCAGTCTTTTTACTTTCTTTTGTTTTTCATAAAACATGTTCTTCAGAATAATCAAAGAATTCTGTAGTATTGTCTGCCAAACCATGTAAAACATCAAATACAGAGATGCTGATAAAAGTGAACCCAGATAGTTTTTTCTGATATTGCAGTTAATAAAACAACATAATATATGTCAAAAATCCAGTGTGATGCTGTATTGGGTCTGACTGAGATAAAGCTCACAGCCCTTACAGTGCTGTGCTTTGCATTGGTAGCTGGACGGGTGTTGATAACAGATCGGTGTTTTGGCTCCTGCTAAGCAGTGCAGTCCCCCTGACATTCCTTCCCTCACCAAAGGGGCTGGGAGTGGGTGAGATCCTGGGAAGGGACCCAAGCAGGCCAGGTGACCCAAATCAGCCAAGGGAATATTCCATACCATATGACATCAGCTCAGATATATAATCTAAGGAGGGGAGGAGGAACCATTGCACATGCTGGAGCCCTGCTTCCCAGGAAGTGTCCGAACATCGCTGCTGATGGGAAGTAGAGACTGATTTATTTTTTCCTCTTTAGCTCTTGCACGCGCAGATCTCTGCTTGCTTCTTTCTTTTGCTGTAATAAAACTGCCTTATCTCACCCTGCTGGTTTTTCTTCCATCTTATTCTCTCCCCTGTCCCAGTGGGAAAGGGAGTGAGTAATAGAGTGACTGAGTGGGCACCCGGCACCCAGCCAGGGTCAACTCACAACAGATGCGATACATCTTCAGGTTATTGTGAAGTAGCTGTGACCAGCAAGGAGACACTACAGCTCAGGTACAAAACCTTTCTTACTCATAAACAAATATACAATCATATTCCTGAGTTTCCTGACCAGTTGCTCAAATACATATACATATATATATAATGATAACTCTTTTTATTCCTTAGTCTTAGAGGGATTAATGACTTTAACATGTTTTAAAACCCTACAATAATACCTTTAATTTTTACCAGAGCCCTTTAACCATACTCTGGATGATACTACAGCATATCTGCTTGCTGTGGTCCTCCTGGGAAAGAGCTTCCCTGGCAAGACAGAGGCAGGGACTAAGACTGTTCTAGCTTATCTGAACTTTACTTTGTGAATGAATGCAGCTTCACACCCATTGTGGCAGGATAAATGTAGTCTGTCAGATGAGAGCAAAGCAGCAAGTAGGGTCATTCTGTGCAAGTTTTGAAGAAATATGTCCCTATAAAATGTGTAAGTAATCGGAAAATCTCAATTTCATAAATTTGAAAGCACCAGGGCTCAGATTGATTTTCTCAAGTGAGACACTGAATGTTTGACACCCATGATCTGTATACTCTGAAAATAATACAGGAAAATATCTTTGGTTATGCTGAGATAGTCTGAACTTGTATGGGGCAGCAGTTGTGTGGGCCAAATTTCAAGGCAGTCTACAGACTGCAGTGAGCTGCTTCCATCATAGAACTCATATTTGAAGGTTTAGCCATCATCTAGTTAATGCATTGTCTCTTCATAGTGAAATACAATTGCTATTGATAATATACTCCAGATATGTATATGAACTTATATAAGTTCAAAAACTTATTAAGCAAAAACTTAATAGGTAGACACCACTGGAATACAGAAAACCTGACTTTTTTTACTAGGAATTTTTACAAGTGTCTTGATCAGTGGTTAAACCAATGTGTAAACCAGCAAGGGATATTAGTGGCAGTAGCAATTCTTTTTGCAAGAAATGTCATATATATCAACCTGAACACAGAAATATCACTGTATCTCCCATAAAAATGTGTGTAGAATAATTCAGAACAGGCAGAATTTCAATCTGCTGAACCTGGTACAATATTGAATTAACTTTTCATCTGGGAATTACAGTTGGATATAGTGTTATTCATTACAGCCAGGCTGTCTCTAGCATTATTTCACGTGCATTGCTTGGTGTATATATAAGTTGTTCTGTCTTTCCAGATGAGAAACACAATTCATTAGAGAATAAATAAGTGAAGGAAAATGTATGAATCAGGAGTAATTGCCCTGAACCTTGTTTTAAACAGGGTAGATTTCTAACGGTTAGATTAAATCTACACTATATTAAACAGGGAAGTCATTGTGAACTGGCAGCAATATGTGACTAAATTAAAACCTTATACGAATATTTTATGTCTTTCTCCATGTGTATGGAGGTAACAAAAAATAATGTATGCATAGTTATGAAACTTTCTCAGGTGTTTATTTTTCTGTATTGTTTGTCTGTGTTCTGTTTTATAAAGCTGACCAGAACATGAAACTCCTTTGATGAGAAATGACAAGGCCTTAGATCTTCTCTGTTCATTTTGTGAAGAAAAATATAAATGTTCTTTAGGACTGGATCCTAAAGACTAATCAGATTCTTGGTCTTTCTCTGTTAGAAAATATCCTCTTGATATTTTAAAAGAATCTTTCATTGTGAAAGTGTCCCAAAACCAGGCTGAAATTTATGGTCAAAAACATAAATATGATGTCATCTTCAGCTCTCAGAATGAAGATTCAGGTTCAAAGAGACGGTCCAGACTCTCAGACTCTCATTCCTGTGCAAATTATTATTCCCTCTTCTGTGGTGACACATCCTCTTACTTCTAAACAGAAATTCCAATTTTTTAGACTTTCTGGTAAGGTTGTCTTTAGATATCTTCTACAGCCTTTTCCTTCTGAAAACCAGAAATAGGTCTTTTTAATTACTCATCTAAAAGTTCCTGACCAGCACTTACAGAAGAGAGAAAGAGTAGTACCCTTTTCCTGAGGCTAGTCAGGCTGCCAGAATTTCCCCCTAGCTTTTCCAACAACTCTTCCACATTTCAGAGAGGATTCAATGTAGATCATAAAATAACCTCAGCCTGAGAAAGAGATGGTTGCTATAGCTGACTTATGCTTCTGTCCTCACTCATGGCTCTCCTGATCCTTTCCTCATGGTCTGACGAGTGGCTTCTCTGTTGGTTAGCCAGGGACACTGACTGTATATTGAAGGGTGGTCAGCAAACAGCTTTCAACAGCTGCCAAATCCACCTGTTTACACTGACCATGAATAGAACTAACACACAAGTAATTTGATACTTCTTTGGGAATTGTTTCTCTGAAGAAACAAATAAATTATTTTACAATGCCTCTAGATACTTGCTACTTTCTTTGTCATTAACAAGGTGCAGCTGCACTGCACTTGGAGTAGTGGAAGAAAAGATGTGAGAGAGTAATCCAAAAAGCTTACAGAGAGTTCAGAACTCTATGTGAGTATCTTGGCTGAAGTAGTTCATCTACCAAGTACAGATTTTGTGAGGATTGTTTTGTATTCTCTTTCATTTTAAATTATTAGCACTTTATTAGATAAAATGAGCTCGTGCATAAAATACAGGTATTTAAGGAATGTGACACAATTTTTTGTGTTTTCATAAGGATTTTATATATTGATAGCGTAAGTAAAATCCTTTGACAGTGAAGTGGGGCAGAGCTGCATCATGATGTGAATCTGTGACTATGCTCTGTCAATTCCTTTTAAATTCACCTCAGCGCAGCAACCAGTCAACTATGTAATCATTCAAGGGAGTTACAAACAGACCAATGAATTCAAGGAATGTACTATGGTCAGTTTAAGATAATCTTACACTTCTACTCATCCTTTCTTTTCCTATTTTCTTCTACTGTCTTGAAATCTTAATCCTGATGTCCTAGGCTTAACAAGAGAAAATTTGGTGGTATGCCCAGCACCCACAGGATGGGGCAGAAGCTTGTCTCCACTTGGCAATAGAAAAAACTTGTGAAATATTCTCCATTCCAGGTGTGTTATGTAATTTATAAGACTTTTAGAGCATAAGACATATGTTTATATACACAGTATATATCTAGGATTCTCATGGGCTTCTGGTCCAGATAAACTTCTCCCTCAGGCTAACCAGAGGTCCAAGGTCAAAAAAAAAGTACAGCCACATATTCCTGCACCTTTGCAAAATAAGAACTTCCTGGTGACTAAACATTCCACACTTTCCAATTTAGAGTAGCATAATGTGTGAATGTGTTCTGTCATGCTCCCTTTCTAAAATTATTATTATTTATTTGAATTATGTGCTGGTGTTTTTATAATATTAGCAGTGGATGGGAAAAGCAACAAAACAATAAAAAACAATAGAAATTTCATAAACATTTTGAACTTGTATTCATTATAGATTTTTCTGATCTTGCCCTTTGGACAAGCATTAATTAAGTACAAAGTGCATGCGTGTGTGCATACTGTGTGCATGTACACAAGTATGTGTTCTGTAAGCATCTTCCGTGTTAAAACTATCAGTTTTAGGAGTAAGGTATTTATTGGTGTGCACTAAAAGTCAGTAGCATGCTCCACATGAACCAATTAAATGTAGCATAAACTAGTAAACACCTTCTTTGGCAATGACACCCCCTGATAAGAGTTAATATTCCCATCTGCTGTACTTTTCTTTTGGCAGCAGGTTCTTGCTTACATTGCACTCTGCAACATAGGAGCGGTGAGGATCACAGAAGCTGGGTTCCAGCCACTCTCTCCCATTGCTAGCATTGCTACTGCCAAAGCAGCTGCAGAGGTGTCTAAATCCTGCACAGACTGAGTAATGGCATGAGGTGGTAGGAAGTGTAGACCAAGAGGCAATAATGCATGAGACTGACATCCTGTCAGTTCCACAACAGAGGCTAGTGCATGTGCTGGTGTGCATTTCATCCTGAGTCTGCAGCCCTTAAGTGTGTGCCTTTTTACCACAATTAGGACTGTCTTTCTCAGACTGCCATTCTACCTCTGGCTTGGAGATGCTTCCACTCCTTGTTACTTTTTGTATTTCTTCATCTTATTACATTCCCCTCTCATGTAAACCACCAAGTCAGGTAGTGTGATGAGACTTGAAATGTTGGGCAATAAAGTAAGAGAGAGGATGGAATTTTTCTTAGATGCAAGAAAGGATGAGTACCAACTCCATGACACAAACCCACAGTCTAGCACTATTCTGTAGGCCTCTATATTTTTATTTCTTATTTCAGTTTCTACAAAAAACAGGTGAAAGTAATGAAAGAGAATAACTCAATACTTTACAGGAAGATCTTTTGGCTCTCCAGTTGAAAATACAAAAAGTTGTCATGATTTTTGTATGTGGGTGGGCATGTGTGTGTGTGGATGGTATCCTGCAGACTTTGTTGTCAATATAAAGCCCCATTTGTAGCTTACAGGTTGACTAACTGACTGCAGATGTAAATGGCTTGAAATTTACGTCAAGAAAATCTCAGAAACAAAAAGAAAGATGGCAGTTTGAGTGATGGTGAGCTGTCTTTGCACACTGCAATTTCTAGAAGCCAGGTTAGAAGCCTGGTTTATCATTGAATAGAGGACTTTGGTAAGGATCTCTATAATTTTCTTACCACTAAGTTCATTGAGAGGCTTGAATGACAATGAGGGCTTGGAGGTCCCACATTTTGTGGCAGAGAAAAAATAATTAGAAAAATGCCAGTAAAATGTTAAACCGGGCAGATATTGCAGATTCCCTTGAACTCCCAAGAGCACCCCAGCTACTCATTAAAATAGAGAAGAAGGAAAATCAGGACTGATGTTTGAGCGTCTCACTACAAAGAAGTGTCACCAGTGTGCATTTTCAAGCCATTTATATCATGTGATCCTAGACATAAGAAGTTAATAATAGATGAGCACAGCCACTGCCCAGATATCTGTCAATTAGAAAGAGAAAAAGTTGAGCAGGCTGAAAACAATGCCCAGGGATTAAACACAATGAATTTTAAAATGCTTGGCAGAACAGCAAAGTTGCAATCTCTGATTAATGCTTTCACAGCAGGTATATAAATAGACAGCAGAATATGTGTTTAGGCCATTTCTTGAAGAAAGAATTTGGGAAAGAAAGCTAAACCACATAACTAGACATGTAATTCCCATAGTGTTAGTACACTGCACATACTATAGCTTGAAATAGTCCACAATTGTGTATTTATTTACTTTTCCTTTCTGTCTGTGGTGGCCTCATCATTAGGGAAAACTACTCACAGTGGGGGAAAGTGCAAAAGCTTATGTATAAGCTTATATGTGTTATGTATAAACATAAGTATCTTCTGTATGTTCAGTCTTTTCCCTAGGGACTAGAATGTCTGACCCTTTACTTTTCCCTGTCCAAAGGCTACCCTGAAACTGACCATGGAACTGATACTCAGAGTTCAGCATTTAAGTAAAATTAATCTGAGGTAACCCTGCAGTCTTAATTGATATCTTTCCTTGGGGAATACATTGGGAATCCCGTTTAAAAATATCTCTTTTTTTTTTGCAAGTCAATTAATAAACACCAAGGTAATTCATTGTAATAAAGGAATTTATGACATCTTCAGTAAAGTCCCTCGGCAGCAAGGGTCCTTCAAAGGCAAATAGCAGTATCAAGTAACATCCTTATCCACTTAGTATTGCTATTTAATATGCTCGAATGAGGCAAGACATTTGTGTCTAAATCAGTGCCCAGCGTTACCGGAGATTTGAAAGAAATCTGTTACAACTATTTTCAGAATTCCTGCAATTCCTGCTCAACTTACACTTCTGGATAATAGTCAATTTTGATTAATGGCAATCCTGTCATACTGCTATGGCTGGCTGCATGATGGGAGTGTGCATTACACTGATGGAGAAGTTCCTAGGTGCCATGGATAGGCTGTGTGAAAAAATAAAGAGCTAAAGATGGAAAATGGATTATGAATTCAAGAATCAATCAGCATATAAAGGACAAGACTGAAATTACTGGGCATCAGAAAATGAAAAAGACAGTTACAAAGAATTTCAGAAATATCAGTGGGGGATTAGCTGTTCTGTAAACCAATTTTAGCCATCCCCTTCACACTGAAAAGTCTGCTCGCTATCCTAACCTCCAACTGAACTTTACAGCACAGTCTATTGAATATATTTATGAGAATCCTGATACCTATACATTAATAAGATCTCGAGAGAAACTTCATTCTCTTTCATCCTTATCACTTTATACCTCTTGATATCTCTAGTTCTACATAAGCACTACTATACTTAAAATTCTCAAGTACTATACATGCTTTTGCTAATGTATATAGTATCTTAGTTTTGCAAACATACTTCCCATTCTCTCTTAGACTCTTAAAAAAACTCTGTGCTGTCTGAAAAAGACAGCTCTGATGTAAATTGGGATATCTTTAAACAGATGTTCAAGCAGATACAGATCACTCTGCCCACACTTAGAGCTGCCAGACCTGATCAGCTGTGACCAAGCACCATACATCTCTGTTAAGGTAATGATTATCTGAGCTAATGCATTCACCTGCGGTGCTGAGCACGTTAGTGTGAGCACAGCACCATCTCCATGTGACTACATGGTTTGGAGCTGGTGCTCACTATGGGTAGAATGAGCCCAAGTTGCCTATGTGGAGAGATTTTAATGCATGCTGAGGGGAAAAATGAATCTGGGGACTTTCAGTGGAGCCACAATCAGTTGAAACATGCTGGTTTGTTTGTTGAGGATGAATACTTCACACGCTTCACTTGTTTAAGCCTGAATGTTATTGTTTTAAGAAGAGAAAATATTAGAAATACATGAATTGCTTTGAAAAATCCTGTTCTGACAGTTTTTAAATGATGTGGTTTTTTATTTTGTTTTGAAATTAGATTTATTTAGATTTTTAAAAATTGTATGTTGTATCACTGGAGAAACAATAATAATCAGCAGGCTCGTGTTGAAGAAAAGTTTCCTAAAATAACTTTCCTATTTTAAGAATTACACTTCTGGAATATATAATCCAAATAAATGATGAGATCTCCATCACTTTCGATTCTTAAGGAAAGATCTGACAAACATCTACTACGAATTGTTTGGGTACAACTGAAACAGTTTGGAAAAGAAGAGGCTGGAAGCACAAGTGCAGGGCATACAACACTTGCACTGGGATGGTGGGATCTCACATAGGAGACGCCATGCACAATGAGACTTTTGATGAGGTATCCTCAAGAGGCAGTAGTTTCTGCATCCCACTAAATTTTGAATTTATTCTAATGAGAACAGTTCACTGTAACAGAACCGAGGTTCTACTGATCACCCCATGGCAAGTTTTCTCTCTGAGTCATAGAATTTGCTGGCTAATGGCAGAGTTAACTTGTTCATTTCTTGGGGAAAAAATGTATTTCTTGGTGAAACAAAATAAAGTCTGACACAACATCTCAGGAAGACTGCCGATCCTTGGATAAAGAGAACACCTTAGATTTCTTCCTGCATCACTCTCTATTTCGCTCTTATGGTGCAGAAAGTAGCAAACCATTTAATTCAACACAAAATCAATATGAAAAAATAATATTTTTATTTCTTTTGGTAACCATTCTGAGTTATTTTTAATTCAGCTATATATGAGCTGAAAGCGGGATATAAAATCTCTAAGTGCATTGCAATTGAATATCTGTTCTCTTCATATCTCTAACAAAGATATGCGTGACAGTATAAATTTACATTATGATCACTGGATAATTTTCACTAGCTTAGATTCCATTAGTCATCTGCCCAGTGTGAATGGGTTATCTCAAAGGGGAGTTAAAGTAAGTGTAAAAAAAGACTAGTGTTTGTATTACTTCTGAATATTACTATAAAGCTTTATTCCCATATGTTCATGATTTTGCTTTTATCACCTGCATCTGTTTAACCATAGATAAGTTCTTATTCTAGAGAATCAACATTAATGACCTTCTGGTAAGTTAGCCTTTTTTCAAAACCTGGTATAAAAGCTGGAACATATTTTCATATTTACTTATGTTTTTAATAGTTTCCTATGAATTAGAACCGATGAACATTCTCTTGGAATACGTTTGATGTTTCTGCTCAGTCTACAGATTTGAAACTTAAATCCTTTTGATCTAAGTGTCTAAATTAATTTTGGGTGGATGTTTAGATGGCAGTTTCTGTAATCCTAACTTTTGATAAATGTTTCTGATCTTAACTACAAAATGTTATTTTCTTCATCATCAGTTTTCAATGCGATGTTTTCTTTAACATCAACATAATAAATGTTAAGAAGACTGTCCTCTAAACTCTGAATGAAACTACCATTAAAAACATTGAATTCTTCCTGGATGTCCATGTATTCTGCTTGGTTTCTTCTATTCATGACCCATTGTTCCCTGCGTAGAATTCAGGCAAGGATAACCTGGGAGTTGAAATGACAGACTAGTACAACAGATTTGAGAAGAATTGGTGAATAGGCTAGAAATTCAGACAGCATCATTTCAGGTGGTTGCCCTAGAGTTGAGGTTGTGTCTACCGACAGAGCAAGGTCACAGAATCACAGAACGGGCAAGGCTGGAAGGGACCACAGTGGGACATCTGGTCCAACCTCCCTGCTCAAGCAGGGTCATCCCAGAGCACATTGCACAGGATTGTGTCCAGAGAGTTCTTGAATATCTCCAGCGAGGAAGACTCCACAACCTCTCTGGGCAACCTGCGCGGTCACCTGCACAGTAAAGAAATTCGTTCTTCTATTTAGGCAGAACTTCCTGTGCATCGGTTTCTGCCCATTCCCTCTTGTCCTGTTGCTGGGCACCACTAAGATGAGCCTAGCTCCATCCTTTTCACACCCTCCCTTCAGACACTTCTAGACATTGATGAGGTCCCCTCTCAGCCATCTCTTCTCTAGGTCCTGGGTAGGTGTCACAACATACATGGATTTGTAATCAATCTACTCTGAACACATCGGACCTACAATTCATGTATGCAAGGTGCACAGCAGCTACTCTGAGAATAAGTTAGCTTGACATATCTGGAGAACATTGGGCTCTTTCAGTGTGTGCTAGAGATGCACATGCCTGTGGTTTGGCTTTGGTTTTCCCAAAGGGTACACAGGACTGAGGAGCATAGGTGGCTGGTCATACAGTCCAGGAATAGTACGAGGCTGCTCAACTCTGCAGCATCTGGACCAGGGCTGCATCTCTCCCAGCTTTGTTTCAGCTTTCTTTTAAGTATACAAAGGTATCCTAGTTTAAGAAAATACTACTGGATGCTTTAAAAAAAAAAAAAACAAAACCAAAATATCTCATTTTGCTTTCCTTGCACATTTGTTTCTGTTATTGAAAACTAAATATTTAGTGAGGGAAGGGATTGTAGGAAGAGATGGGAGAGTTAAGGCAATTGGTTGCTTGTAAGTAGAATTCATTTCTGTCCTGCTGCTGTGAGAGTGTTCCTATGGGTAGGTTGCTTGAATCAAACTCTGCAAAGGCAGGCACTAATTGTATGTTTAGGCATTAGCTGTATTTTCAGCTTAGCATCCTTCACCTGGATCTACTCTATAATTGCTGAGCATTCACAGCAGTAATTGAAATCACTGAGAGCTGGGCTTTGTAAATGTTCTGCGCAGAGTGAAAAGGAATAACAAATACCTCAAACTGGGCATGTGAAGTGAAAACTTTAATCTTAAATTTTTCCCCCTGCCCCTATAAAATGGAGATATTAATAGTCACTTATCTTACATGAGTACTGTGAAGATAAATGAATTCACATTTGTGAGCTACTTCAGTGAGGACTGCTGTAAGAGGCTATACGGGAATTAATAATTCTGTCTTCAGAACTGTGCTGGTTTTGCCTAGGGCAGAGTGAATTTTCTTCACAGTGGCTAGTACGGGGTTAAGTTTTGAATTTGTGCTGAACACAGGGTTCATAATGTTGAGATGTTTTTATTATTGCTGAGAGGTGCTTGCACAGAGTCAAGGTGTTTTCTGCTTTTCTTACTGCCATGCTGGGGAGAAGACTGGGGGTTGGGAGGAGACACAGCAGGGACAGGTGACCAACTGACCAAAGGTATGTTCCAGATCATATGACATCATGCTCAGCACATAAAGTGGGGGAAAGGAGGAGGAAGGTGGAGATGTTTGGAGTAATGGTGTTTGTCTTCCTGAGTAACCATTATACATGATGTGGCCCTGCTCTCCTGGAGACGGCTGAGCACCTGCCTGCCCATGGGAAGCAGTGACTGAAAACCTGGAATGGCTGGAGTTAAACTAAAAATTGTATAATTGAGGAAATAACCCAAGGTAAAAGGCAATTTAAACCTGGTGTTTTATATGCTGTAATGGCTTGATTTAATAATAGTTCTCCTTTAAGTTTAATGTCTGTGAAACTAATAGCATTGTAGATACTGAAAATGACTGACAGCCAGCATACATAAGAAAAATGATTGATACGATGTTTTGTGGGAAGGAGGCATAGAGATGCTTTTAAAAACATATCGAGATAAGGATGACTTTGTAATGTAATATAGCTTTGATAAGGCAGGAGGAGAGAGGGATGGAAAATAATGTAATTTAAAGAAAAAACAACATGCAAGCAAATGCTGGTAACAAGAAATAAATCTCATTTCAGCTTTTCACTTGTTTGGGCTCTTTCCTGTTGAAAAACTGTAAACTATGCACATAATTAGAGATTCATGCTGCCACAACAAATCACTTTTCTGAACACACTGATGCACCCTGACACACTAAGCCCAAGCCGGCAGGTCCGTGCTAAATAAGGATCTGCTGAGTAGCTGAAATGAACTTCTGATGCATTTCAAATAGAGACAGTGAGAATCCTCTAAGAAGCATCCTCTCTGCGTTTCAAAGACTCCCACAGAGTCTCAATATTACTGAATTATCAGAAGACTCCTGTGCATATACTGTACATGAGTGGAACTATGCTCATCACAACATTTTGCTGATGAACTAGGATTCTTGTTCTCCTAATTTTCTGGTATTTTTTCCTGTAAGGAGTTTGTAGCATGCATGAAATTTTCTATTAATCCAAATGCTTCTTCACGCACCCAGTGAGCTATTTGACCAGATGACATTCAAAATGAATAAAATAAATACAGCCTTGAAAAGACAAAAAAAGTTTAATAAACCTTTGAAAGCAAAGACTGCAGTTAGAAATTACTTTCAACTTAGTTACATGAAATGTTGTTCAATTCTTGCTCTGGAAAAAGAGAAGTACTGAAAAGCACATTTGTATGTAAAATAGAGATCTAGGAGAAGCTCTTAATGACACCTAAACAATTAAAGGCATTGCTGGTGCCTAGGGTGTCCAGCAGAACAACAGCAGCGTGGGTCTTTCTGTTCATAGACATTTCCTTGATGAGCAAGTGGAAGACCAATACCTCTGGCAGTCACAGCTATATGTGATGGAAATGAACGGGTGTCATGGTTTAACCCCAGCTGGCAGCCAAGCACCATGCAGCCACTTGCTCACTTCCCTCTGCTCCCCACCCCAGTGAGGCAAAGAATCAGAAGAGAAAGTAAAACTCATGGGTTAAGAACGGTTTAATATTCTTAATAAAATATAATATATTACTAACAATACTGATAACAATACTTGTAAAGAAAAAGAGAGGGGAACAAAACTCAAGAGAAACAAGCAATGCACAACACAGTTCATCACCTGATGACCAACACTCAGCCCGTTCCCAAGCAGAGATCAGTGATTCCTGGCTAACTGCCCACCGAGTATGACATTCTGGGTATGGAATACCCCTTTAGCCATTTCAGGTCATCTGTCCTGGCCATGCTCCCTCCAAGATTCTTGTGCACCTGCTCACTGATGGGTGAAGGAGGAGGTGATAGAATACAGTCTCTTTAATCTGGACATCTATTTTTCTGTGTTCTTTTTTGTGGTATGATTCCAGATTAGTATTACAGAACATATATTACACCAGTTATTCTGACAATCCTTACATTCCTGGTCTTCAAGGATTAGAATGGCCTGTATGGGGATTGAACCCATATCAATCTTGGAGTTATTAGCACCATGCTCTAACCAACTGAGCTAATCTCAGGGTCAAACAGCACATTTTGTAATTTTGTAGTACATTTGTAAATAAGATGGAAAAAGAAGCAATTTTTAGTGAATTTAGGTCAGGAGTAAATAACAAAAAAAAATTGATATGTAGTTTCCAAAAAATGAACAGAAATATTTGTAGGTATCTTAAGAAGGAGATTTCTTCTAATGCTGGATATTATTATTTCAGCTATTACATATCTGGCAATTCAAATCCCATTATATTTTTATATATTTTTAATTAACACCTTTCCTAGACATCAGACTATATTTTGATCTAGGTTTTGAAATAATTTTCCAGAAAGTGCAGATTTTTCCTTATCAGCTCACACCTGTCTTGAAAACAGAACAGAGTGCTGCAAATAATTTAATAAAGAAGGAAACAAAGCTTCTAGCTCCCTTTTATCTCATAATCTACAGTCAGATGGTGACCTGTCAGTTCTGGCAAGGAGAAATGAGGCTGACGGTTGATTGATTGGAGAATGCCTTGGCAATTGGACAACGTTCTGAGGCAATGTGGCAAGTAGCTTTGGTCTTAATAACTTTCTATTGCACACACTTCTTGTGGCACAAGCAAAACAAGCTTTGATTTATTTTTGATGGATCTTCTCCCCACCAGTTTTAAAACTCATTCCTTGAGAAACACCTGAAGCTATTTTATTGCTTCCATAAAAGCATTCAGTGGTTTCAGGTGCAGAATCCCTCCATGTTTTACTGTTAGTAAGAGAAGTTGCTTGCTAAAAGGGGTTTTTTCTGCTATTTTAACTTTTGAAAAACATTCAGATAATCTGTATTTTTTGGTGTGCATTGAATAAAAAAATTGAAAATGTACAAAAGACTTGAGGTTATTTTGGCAGATAGCTGCAAAAAAATTCCAGGAGTCTTCTGGCTTATGTTAAAGATCCATCAAAATATACTGACATTCTGTCTTGAGTAAGATAGCTTCCAACAAACCATCTGCTAAGCTTTCATTTTTAACCTGATAAAGGTCTAAATTCTCAGGTTTGATATCAACCAATCCATGTCAGTTTATTTGAAAAGAGAATTTTATCTTACGTTTACTATTGTGAACCGGTGGATTGCGTAACAGTTTGTTTGTGAAATCCAGCCTCATGTCAAACAACAATTATATTGTATAGCCTTGTTGAAACCTCACCTATGCTTATGGAAAAAATCAGCAAGGAGTGAAAAAACAGGACAGAAAAGAGGAAGGATTGGATGCTGACTGACAGGGAAAGGGTGACAGAAATTTTATGTGAAAAACGGGTAAACACATTTGGAGCAAGTAAAGAAGCATCTTCTGTAGAGTGTTGCCATCCAGGCTGAAAAAGGATGAGCAGCATACATTCCTGAGTATGGCTGGGAATGTACAGTTTAGGAGTGGAGGTGCTGGGAAAGCTCCTTTTCTAGAGACAAAGTGGAAGAGAAGCTGTTGGGGACAGGGGAACGAACAGATATGTTAAGCTGGAGGAGATTATCCACAAAGACTGTGGAACATAGGAGCTGACACTGGAGGAAGGATGCATCAGGGCAGGATTGACAAAACTGTGACTCAAAGCACGTTTGGATAGGAATGAACTTGAGTGGAAACATATTTGTGAGGATAAGGCCAAAAGAATCTTAAGTGGTAAGAGCACTGTCATCTAGGGATGCAGCTCTGAAAGAGCATTCTTGGATGCCATCCACTAATTTGCAAACACACACCAGTTTTTCCACTCCCACACAGGTTCTTGGAATGTATTGTGATATGAAGTAAGACCAGGATTTGTACCCATTGTACCCTTTGTCAGGTAACAGGTGTTTTCTCATCTTTTTCACTAGTTGATGGAGGATTAAAAACAGTTAACCTTATGTGAACTAAATAGCCCTCCGTAGATGCCTGTTTCCACTGACTATAGAAGGTACCTTACAGCCAAGGCGGCTTCTAAATTGCCCTCAGTTATTACACACCTAAAGCTAGAAGTGATAAATCCTGTCCTGAATCAGATCGCGGTTTCCCTCTCTTTTGTGATAGAAACTGAGAGAAAGGATCACCAGAGGAAAAAAGACATAGCCTGGGGGATCGGATTATTTTCAGTTGTAATGATGACTGCTTATTGATATCAGATTTTTATGATCTGGACAAATAGCTGTGTGTCCTTCTGTCTGCATGACCAGCAGAAAGCTCTTGTTACCTGCTCTCCACACGTATGGAGATGTCACAGTACAAATGAAACTGTGCTGTGGACAGCCAGCTGCTGAGTGTCAGGTGGGAGAACCCATCATAGTGGTCTATTTCTGATGGCTGCATCTCAAGTTTTTTAGATTGTGTATGCATCAGTGGGCACTTAAGCTCATGGTTACACATGCAACTGACCTTGGTTTCAGACACTGGCCATGCCTGGAGCCACCTGGATGCACAGTTCATGCAAAAATACCCCATCAGCCACAAAGCAAGTAGCTACCTTGGTAAGAAGAGCAGACAAATACCTATGAGAAAGGCATATATTTTCCATTCTGTCTTCTGTGAGGATATGTGTGAGAGGTGAAATACTCTTTTGTCAAAAAAGAATGAGAAAATGAATATTCAATTTAATTACATACTTGGAGATTTATTTTCACAAAACACTATGATTAAGCATACATGGAAGAAAATTGTCAAACTTTACACTGGCTGTCCTAGTTGAAAGTCTGAACTTTCAACTACTTCTCTTTGTGTCATGTGCAAGATGTAGTAAATGTTTACGGCTTTAATATTCTGAACATAGAGCTACATTATAATTTTCCACCATGGCAGCTATTTCTGGATTCCTCCATGGTCTTCTCCATTTTATATTGAAGAAACTTTATAGGGAAGGTTTTGTGCTTCATTCCTAATTATGATACCTTGATCAGAGGGCTCTGATCGGGGATAGCTATTTAGTGAGAGTAACAGTGGATACAGCTATCAGTATTGCAGCTGTTTTCTTAACCGAGATCTTAAATCATATCTTTTATTGCTTATTTTTTAAAATATCTGTTTGGTTCACAATTTTCTTAGTGTTACATCGATTTAATTACTTTGATTTATGCATGTTTTGATGTCTGATTAGAGCACTGTTTACATGCATTCGGTCCTCAAAAGTCCATTAAATGAGTCTTCAATCGATTAAAACAAATTTTATTGTGCAAGCAACTGCCTTTGTAAATAAAAATAAATATGCAATCATTACATTTAATCACAACTGAGAAATGAAGATAATATGACCCTATTAGATGTCAGACAAAAGCATTGATACGCCTAGAAAATACCCTTCAAGTTTTATATTCATATAGGGCTGGAATTGAGTTTGATAATAGGATTTGTCTTTATTCTGTGCAGGCAGTGACAACACAAATAGCATCCTTAATTTAAGATAACTGGTAGTGGTACAGTAGGTTGCTTGTTCAGATAATGTGGCAGAACTTTCCTTTCAGAATGCAACAGAAAAGGAAAAGTGTTCTAGAACTAATATTTGTGGGCTTTGAATAATTTCCTGCTCTGCCAAAGATTTCTTTTTGACTTTCAAGCTGCCACATATACCCCCACCCCTAATACCTATGCCTTTTTAAAGCAGCCAAATATTTGCTATAATCTAGTCTTCAGTTTACTCACCTGTTAAAAAAGGGGGGACCATTCGATAGCAAGGTTAATAATGTAAAGACTGCAAGGTAGTTTAGATATTATGAGGAGATATGTATAATTATCATTGATAGAAGTAAAGAAGGAAGGGAAATAGTGTTGGCTGAGGGATTCCATTTCTCTGCATGAGCTGGAAGGTGAGCTAGCAAGGACATTTCATTGCTGCATTTCACATTGTCCTTGGTCTGAAATAAAACAATGCAAATGCATATCCAGTGTTATTTTATCGATGTCTCCCAAAAGCTATCTTAGCTACTGAGATTTAGGGAGTCACCCCAGAAACATGGGATCCAGGACTTGATTCAGAGAGTGCCCAGACACTGGGCAAGCGTTTGAATGACTTGTCAAGACACCATTTGCATAACAGAGACATAAAACATCTCTCATGCCATTTAATTCCAACTGACATTTGCATTCTAATCAATATGAACTTCATATTTAAAGTCTGACTATTCGTTTACTCTGCTAACATCCACATGGCCTTTGAGCATTACTTTTTATCTAGCATTTTGAATAATCATGTCCCATTTCTGACCTGAGCATCTCTCAGTGTAGCTGTAGCTACTGTGGCCATGTCCACAGCTCTGCTCCTGGTGACCTAAGCAGCTTCTTTTATGTTCTTAGCAAGAAAGGATGGCATATTATTTTCCCCTGTGATAAGTATTAATCACTCTGTAGTAAAGTGCTTACAGTGTGTGAAGTCGCCTGCTGGCAGTCCTTGTGAGCAGTTTATCACTGACTCCTGCTTCGTTAAATGTCGAGGCTTTCAAAAATAAATTGCTCTCTTTTTTAAAATTGCACATTTACATATTTGACTCTAAGACTGCAAAATCTACCGAGCAGTAAGGGAAGGTAGCAACTTGTTCAGCACCCAACTTTTTTTAATTTCAATTTTGTACAACGCCTGATGCAATGAGTTTCATTTCTGGCCAGGGCTGACTGATGCTGGCATAGAGTGCCAGCCCTTGCTCTATAAGAAAAAATGACATAGAGTCAGCCTGTGCTGAACTAGACCAAGGTCTAGCTATGCCAGAAGTTTGACATTATTTATCTGTGTAATTTGAGTTTTATCTTTTTCACAGAATGACTAGAACTTCAGGGTTCAAATACAAATATGACATTATGTAATACTTGGATGTATGTAGAGAGTAGATATGGCTATAAGATACTAGGAGTGAAATTAATGGGAACAGAATGTGCTCAAAGTAACTGAGGCAAGAGATGTGTGTAATTTAACTGAAGCATCGCAAATGCAAGTCGGCACATATAAGATCTTAAAAAGTACTTTATTCCTTCTTTTCACTAATGCATTCAGAGAACAATTATTAAGTTGAGTGGAACTGACTCCATCGAGTAAATATACTAACACTGCAAAGATGGACATACTGCTTGAGCTTGATAACATGTGATTCATTAAAATTACCAGCAATACTTTGAAGAATCATGCTAACATACAGAATTAAAACCCTTGTGCCTGTTATCTGTCTTGAACTAATGTGAGTCTCTTAACAGGAAAGTCACTGTCACTTCTAATCTTCAGTGACTGATACAATGATTGATCTTGAAAGTAAACTTAAACATTTTAACTTTTCATTAATGCAACTCTTGTCACTCAGACAGAACACTGAAGTCAGTGAAATTTTTGTTTTAATAACAAATGGAATATGGAAAAATTACAAGTTTTATGTTTAATTTAGTTAATTACTTTAATATGCTGTTCTTCTGCTGTGATATACTTTAAATCACTGTACTATAAATTTCTTTTCCTTGATTATCACCATAATTTGTTTGCTATTCTAACTTTAATGCTTCAAGTACTGTAATGAGTTATGTAACCTATGTACTTGTAAAAAAATTGTAATTTAATTTAAGAATTGTTGTAAACTGCAGAAAAGGTGCAGAGCAGCATAAACGTGTGTAATAAAATGTGCTAACCAATGGTAATTCAATTTCAGAATCAGGCAATTATTCACAGTAGTTCAGTTAGGTATCTACTTTTCTTTGTATGCATAATATGACACTGATCACACCCTCCTCATGCCAGTAGTCATGAGGGCAAGGCAAATGGATTTCGGTGGAAAGATCCCTCTCTTTTCCTTCCCTCTCTCCTTCGCTGTCAAATTAAGCCACAGTTTCACTAAAACTATAAGGACTTCCTAGTCTGATGGTATTTTCTGTTGTATCTTCCTACTTTTTTGAGATTTGTAATTCATTCTTAAACCCACATAAACTAAACATCCTGGAATTTGACTCCCTGCCACCCTACCTCCCTCCCAAGGGTTGTATTGGAATAAGGACACACCGACACCACACCACAAAGGAGACATGGACAGCCAGACACAAGAAACAAAGCTGTAGTTGCTTCTAGATTCCCAGTACCATGATACTACTCCCTTAGGTTTCCAGGACCAATATTAATTCTTAATCATACGCATTGTATTTCCTCTGAATAATTGGTAATAACCTGAAACACTCTGTTGAGATGTTCCTCTTTGAATAGTCACAGGAAATGGATAGGCAAAGAAAAATTGTTTTTATATTTTTCTAAACACAAACTCTCTTAGGGTGATAAAAGATTTCCCAGATAAGAAAAAAAACCAAACACAAAACAATCAGTGTGACTACTGTTACTCATGTTAAAGTATATATTTTCCAGAGGAATGACTGTCATCCCTTTGAATATCCTGCACCTGTTGCTACCATTGCTTTTGTAGCTCTTTGAACTTAGCTTCAACTGAGATCCAAGAAGACTTGATATTTACATAGTTTGAAAAAAGAGAAATATCTGTAGTCTCCTATATAGTTTTTTTTGTTTGGTTGTTTTCTTTGTTGTTGTTTTTGTATTGTTGTTTTTTTATTTTAAGCCTGCTTCGGTGAAGCATTCTGCTAAATCCCACTGGGGTGTATGTCCTGATGTTTTGCTTTTCCTGTTTTTGGTTCCATGTGGATAGATAAAAAACTTTTTATTTTTTTTGTATATGCCTTTTCCTGCTGGTTGAAACAGGGCAGTAGCTGTCTGTAGCCTGGGGTGTTCAGTTACTGGGTTCGAGAAATCCAAATGAAAGACTTGAATACAAAGTTGTTTGCAATAAGCTCACTGCCAAATCTTTATCCATAGCCACTGTGATTTCAGACTCAATAAACTACAGCCCAAAAAGGCCTAAGGGATGAATTTATGTCCTGGTATGAGAGAAGAGGATTTAACTATTTGTGATCATTTAAAAAACAATTGTTTTTTTGTCTTTTGTTTTTTGGTCTTTTGTTTTTCTTTTTGTTTGTTCGTTTGTTTTTTAGTTTGTTTGGGTTGAAACCACAGAGCTCACAATTTTTTTTTGCTAATCCTGTACTGGTCTCAAGAACAGGAGTGGGAATTGAAATGTCTTTAAAGCAACTTTGCACAGACCTTTACATCAATTAAGCCACTTTCACAGCTATTTTAACTTACTTTCCACTTCCTAGGACCCATTACACTCAAATTTAACAGAGAACCACCATTATATCAACAGCTACACTCTACTCTGGCTCTGATGCTTCCATTTAGTCTACAAATGATCCTTTTTCACCAGGCTCCAAGACACTAATTATGTCACATGGACTATTTTCTATGTTTTTTTATGACTCTCAGAAAAGCTGATTCTGTGGGCTTAGTAGCTCTGAGTATTTTATCATAGCTGTAGGAAAGAAACTTAAGATTGCTGAGTTCTGTATGTACAGGTGAAAGAAAAAATATATATTTTATATATATATATTACATATAGGTGAATGCAAAAATAGTATAGATTTCAGTATTTTTGGCCAATATCAATTTTTCTTGACTTTTGAACAAACACTGACTTTGAATAGCTATTTCTGTTATAGACCAGTAATTTTCATTTTATATGTGCCAAAAGGAAATGTGAGAGAGGTTCACTGCTAATTAAAATGAATTCTATGAAAAGTGTGGATAAAGACAAAAGCTCATAAAAAGTAATTGTAGAAGGCAGAAAGGTATCTGACTTCTTGCATGTTGATGAAGACTCATCCAGTGACTGTATGTGTCATAAAGTAATTGTAAGTCAACCTCAAAGAAAATAAGTAGCATCCTGTAGAGGGAACTTTTATTCATATCCATGATAGACAGTGATTTTTATAGTGTGGTCTTGTCTGCCACTTGCTTTTTTCAAAAGGGAAAGAACTTTTAGGTGAGAACACTAAGTCACACAGGTATGAATGTTTTCATCTTGTCATTAGAGTCCAGGCTTTCATTTACTGGAGACACCTTTTAGCCTACATTCCATTCGGGAACAGCTATGTCTGTTTTTAATCTTGAAGACTTCAACCACACTGCTATGGTGGACTTCTCTTTAGAGGGTTTTGAGTATCGAGCAGAATGAGTGAAGACATAAGTTTCAGGCTTATGATTCTCTCTCAGCAAATATGGGAAGTGAATCTGGAAAAAACTGATGTGTCAATGTTCAAGAACATTTTCCAGTGTAAAGCACATGGGCCATTTTTCAGGCTTTGCTGTTTTGGGGCTTTGGTTGTTTCTAAAGGCCCTCTGGACACCCTAGGAAGCGAAAGTAGCTGAAATACCAAGTCTTCTAAAAAATCTGGTGTTAAAATATAAGAAATCTTTACAGACGCTCCTCATTGGAGATTTCTGTGAAGTTTCACAAATGCTCAAAACACCTGAGGACAAGGTTGCGGTTTGGACTTATTCATAACACAGACTTAGAAGTGTCTATTAAGTAAAATGATCACAGATTTTGTAGAAATATCTTTTATGCCAAATAACTAAGGGTGTTTGCTTTAATTAACCGACAGTATGTGGGATGGAGAGAAAAGTGAGAGAAAAGTGAGCTAAAATGAATTCTGAATGGAAAGAAAAATAAGTATTGGGAACAATCAGACAGAAAGATCCTAAGTGACTTTCTGCACCTTTTTTTATCTCAAGAAATAAAGAGTACCCTGGAAGATATAACATTACAGTAGGAAAAACTGATATTCTGGTGCCTGTCAAAATGATTGTTATTTGTATAATTCCCCAACAGGAAAAGCTAGGAGAAACTCTTTCCACTGTGTTTCAAACTGCTAGACAGAATAGTTAAGAATAGGGTGATCTAGAAATGGTGAGTATCAGAGCAACTACCCAGAAATTTTCTGGGTCTGAAACCCCTTTGATTGAAAGTGCAGTCTCAGCCATCTTCTGTTGTTTATGCTTTCTGCGCTCCTGCTATTTATATTTTCTAAAGATATTTTGGTATTTAGGAGTTGATATTTTCCTATATAAGGTTCTTTCAGTGAAGAGTATCTACTTATACTCTGTCTAGCCAAACTCTAAGTAATGCTATTACAAGTTTAGCTCTTCTCTGTGGCTCGTTTTTCTCGGATACAAACCTATTTGTATTGAGGTTTTTCTTTGTTTTGGTTTTTGAGGGCTTTTTTTGTTTGTTTCTGAAAAATGTTCTGAATATCCCTGAAAGTATGTGTTGCAAAGTGACTCTGAAAGGGCTGAATTAGAATTTGCCAAAAGTGTTCTCACAATTTTGCATAGAAATCACTTATTGCACATCTTAGGATTTTGTTTCAGTAAAATCTCTAGCTACCACATCTTTTAACATCAATTTTTTATATCTATCACTCAGCAAGAATGATTACTTTGTAATATTAAACTTTTCCTTCTTGCAGTAAAGGCAATACTCAATGTAAAAGACTGGGATTGAATATGAGGCAGAATATAAAAGAGACAATAGATAATTGGTCTTTTTCCAGTGTTGGAATGTAGAATGATAATTTTAATACAACAGTTTGGGGAAATTGTTATGCACATACTTGTATGCATATATATATATATATAATTTTTTCCCCTCTCCTATGTGTAAAAATGTCCACATTATAGCTTTGCATAAATGTGCACAGGGACATGTCTATTTCTTCTGTTTTCAAATATATTTGCATAGGTGGGCATGTGTACATTGAAAAATATATTAAGTAGAAGAATACTTATGTCCATCTAAGTCTATATACATACAGAACATGTCCCAAAACAAAGATGCAGACAGTAAGATGTATCAGTCCTGACAATCCCAACAGTTTTGCTTCTAAGAAGTTTCTTTTCTGATTCTCAGTTTTCTTTTTCGATATCTGTTACACAATAATAAAAACCCCACCATGATTGAGGGCTCCCAGCCAAGCTTGCTTCAGGGTTATCTGTGCAGCGAAGTTTGACCTTGCTGTGTAGGAAATCTGTTTTAAATTAGAGCTTGCTCATAGCACTGCACAAGCCAATCAATTAAAGTGAAGAAAAAAAAGAGAAAGGAAAGAAGAGAAAAGTGAACATATTAAAGAGAAGATAACTTTGAGTTCAATGCCATTAGTTGTATTTTTCTCGGGTTGTGTGTAGATTCACTCTACACCGTGCTTTAACTGTGTCTGCATTCTTGAGGTTTTCCTCTGTCTTCCCAAAGAGTCACTTGCCTCCTGCCAGCTGCCATAGGCCTGCACCAATGGAGTTATTTCTTAGCTGAAATTGTATTGAGTCTGGCTGAGATGGAGTTTTTTTCCCTATAGCAGCCCTCACAGTGCTGAGCTTTGCATTGGTGGCTAGAAAAGTGCTGATAACAATCAGTGTTTTGGGCACATCTGAGCAGCACTGGCACAGAATCAGCACTGTCTCCCCGACATTCACACATGACCAGTAGCTTGGGGGTGGGTGAGATCCTGGGAGGGAGCACAGCTGGGATAAGTGATCCAAACTGACCAAAGGAATATTCCACACCATATAACGTCTGCTCAACCATAAAAGCTGAGAGAAAGGAGGAGGAAGAGAAAGCATTTGTTATTACAGTGTTTGCTATCCAAAGCAACCACATACTGAACTCCAGCTTTGTAGGAAGTTGCTGGGCACTGCCTGCCTGCTGATAGGAAGTGCAGAATAAAAACTATTTTCTCCTTTGCTCTCATGCACAACATTGCTTTTACTTTATTAAACTGCCTTTATCTTAGGCCATGAGGTTTTTTTTTCCCATCTTATTTTCTGTCCCCCATGCCCCGTGCTGCTGAGGATGGGAGTGATAGACTGGCTTGGTGGTAACCAGACAAGGTTAACCCAGCACAGAAAGCCAAGGCCTTGTGAGAATGGCCATGAAGCTCATTATACTCAGTGCAGCTGGCAGGTTCCTCCAGTGCAAAACATTACCACAAGTCACTTTTTTGACTAGTCACCCTCAGCTATAGTGAAAGAAGGTATAATATACCTGAAATCTTTATTCGGTGCTGGCTAGAGTTGCTATTTGTATTGAGTCTTTGTTCAGGCCTATCCTTTGACAATAAATAAATTACTCCCCATCCAGTAAATTTCAGCAGACTTCTGGGGTCTTTGGACCAAAAATAAATGGTGGTAAATTGGAAGCCCTAAGAAGATTATTCATAAATATTCCCACTATTTAATGTAAGACTTTTTTCCCTATTTTAAAGATATATTTACACAAAGGTTAATTTGCATCTTTGGTGGAGCTTTTATATGGAAGGAAACCAGAACACAGTAGTTTTTGTATTATTTTCAGCCTTAGAAAAAAATGAGAGAGAACAGTATAAGAAAAGACTGAGAATTTCCTTCTACTGGGAAAAGAGGAGGATATTTAAAGTCTCTGCCCTGAATTTTCATTTTTTACCATCCAAAATAGAATAAGCATGCTTTACCCCTCCCTTTTCCTAAGCTTTATTTTTGCCAGGAATATATATGGATTTTTTGGGACCAGAGTAGCTCTCCAATTGTTTTTATTTAGAGAGAAAACCAGAGAAAGTTCTAGCACTCAAGACTATGTATCTTAAATGACTCAGATAATCGTTTTTAGTAAATGCCCTTTTCTTTTTATATTCAAACGCAGATCAGGGGAAAGTAAAATGCTTTTCCTCTCTGACAATGTCTGAGCTCACAAGGGGAATAAATTCTGTCACTATGAACCAATTCCTAAGTGAGATAAAAAATTCTTGACTAAAATTCAGCTACTTAAAATTCAGTTTACTGAGATGTTTTATGATCACAAACCATAAAGCTTGGCAGCAAAGCTGCCCAGAGGATAACTGCATTAACTTTTATTCTATTTTGGTTCTGGGGAGGTAGTTTAGAAAGGAAGATTCTTTCCTTTTAGGCTTATTGTTCGAGAGGTTTAAATCATGATATTTATGAAATCCCTGTTTAAAACAGAGATGAGTTGAACTAATGTATTATACAGATCTGTGTGTCATTTATAGCTCTAATTAGCAAAATGCTCTTCTAGTTTTCCTCTACGAGGCCAGTTGGAAGTGAAGATCGGTTTATTCTTACCAGTGAAATGAACAAATACATTGAACTAAAAAACAAACACTATTCTTTTTAAAGAGGATTGCAGTATATTGAAAATGAGAAGTCCATACAAGAGTTTCACTGCAAATTCCAAATCAAATTGTTCTTTTTATTAGCCAGCAAGATACACCACAGTAAATTGATGCTTGTCTTCACTGATTTCACTGCTTTCACTGCTTGCTGCTGCTTGCTTCACTGCTTAGCTGTATGCTTTCTGCTGCTCTAAGCAATGCACAAATCGAAGCCATAAAAATCAAGATGCCTTTCTCTTCATCATTTCTCTGTGTCTTATTGTGTCTTTTGGTTGTCACCTCACTTGTCTGAGCTCCTGGGGCTTTTTTATTCTTTCTTGTTTTCTATGTTGGTCAAACGTTGTCTTTAACTCAATTATAATGCCTTATAAAATACAGCTGTGCAGATCTAAATATAAAAAAAGCTGATTGACCTTGAGTCCTATTAGTTTCAATGAGGATTGATAAAATCCTTCTATCAAATTCCATTCTTTTAAATGTATAGATGAAAAATTCTCTGTACTATGTTGGCTGATGATAGAAGGAAGAAAGTGTACAGTTGTATATAGTTATTAAGGTTTTGCAACATAAGCTTAAAATATGCAATAATATATGCAAAAATATATTTGGCCTAGCAGTAATGTTGTTTGAAACTGTTTGGTGAATTAGAAAACTTGGAATACACCAGAGATACTGTGAAAGTGTCTAGCTATTAATTTCGAAAAGAACTCATTGGGATAATGTGCACATCCGGATAGAAAGAAACATGTTTCGGATATCTGTAAAAGTGAACAAATACATATAGAACTGGGTGTTCTGAGAACTTTATTTCTACAATCTTCACCAAATTTATGTGGAAGTTTAGTGTCCTAGTGTGTTTCTTTTCCCATTCCCAAGGTTAATTTTAGTGAACTAAATTTGAAGGAGAGTTTCTTATTCCTTCTAATAAGGATCTAAATTTAAAATTAAAATTAAAATAGAAATAATATTTTGTTTCAAGATGCAGAGCAGTAGAAACCCTAACCTTCTTTTTCTGTCTCATTATTCGTGTTTACTTTGTTCACTATTGCTGTGCAAAAAAAGTTACATCTGTGCTTTTACAGAATTACAGAATCGTAGGAAGTATAAGGTTGGAAGGGACCACAGTGGGTCATCTGGTCCAGCCTCCCTGCCCAGGCAGGGTCATCCTAGAGCACATTGCACAGGATTGCACTCAGACAATTCTTGAATATCTCCAGTGATATCTCCAGTGCCTCTTGTCCTATTGCTTGACACCGCTGAGAAGAGCCTGGCTCCATATTATTGAAATATTCCTTTCAGATACAGATATTGGTGGGGTCTGCTCTCAGTTGCCTCCTCTCAAGACTGAACAGGCCCAACTCTCCCAGCCTATCCTCCTAGGAGAGAAGCTTCAGTCCTGGTTGAAAAAAAAGAGTTAGATAATGGACACAGACTCTGAGGCATTGAAGATGATGTAAAAAACCACAGGAGCACAATGCAGTTTAGATATCTGTTGATTTTGCTTCAGTATATCTTCACTGTACATTGCCAGTCTACTGTCACAAATGAGTGGTTTGGACCCTTAAAGAACCACTGTCAAATGTGCTGGCAAAAGTAGGGTTTAATGTGAATTTGTGAAAGTACAGCTTTATAGACTTAGATGGAAAGGCTCACTCTATTACTTACTACACAAAGCATACAAAGTAAGATCCAATTAGAAGCAATTTGGTGTGATTTGCATGGAAGCCGGGAATGCAGAAAGGGGTAAGTGTGCAAAGGATATGGATGCAAAGATAAGGGTGCAAAATGGTTTATCAGCACTAAATTATTGAATACTTTACTGTTTACAAAGTGATTTGACATGATTCACTACAATTATAACAATTATTTAACTACAGATTTGAGATACTACCATTCCTACCATAATCAATTCACACACACAGAGGTAAAACAATGTGAACCTATTTCTATGTGTGTAAAGGTATCTATCAAAAGTTCCAATCAGGTTCAGTGAAATACTCACATCAAATCCTTTTGTGTTTCTCAACAGGCAAGGATTGCACTTTGAAGAATTGTGTGGAAGGGGTTATCAGCCTAGGTCTCATCATCAGTGATGGTCCTTCCAGTATTGTAAACTTGGGGATCTGGGAGCTCTGAGAGGTGTGCTAGTGAAAGGGGGTAGCTGGTGCAGCCTGCTGTGGTCCAGGACAATGAAAAGGGCCTCACTTAGCACTGCTGTTTGTAAGGTAACAGGATGATTGACTTTGGTCACCAGTAAATTTCCATCCTGGCCATAATCCAAGCCAATAACTGATGGACCTTTTTCCCAAAGTGCAGTAACAATGGCACTGTTCCACTCAAGCTACAGCTACCAGTGATGCCACTCCATTCGAGCTACGATTCAGGTAAATGGTTTAGCATGGGTACGAAAGACAATAGTTTGTCCTTTTTTTCCTTGGTTGGGCAGCTGACGTTTCTGGTTGANGTTTTCAGCTGCTCACAGCTCTTTCATGCAGCAGCTTAGAATTTGTGCCGCTGCGCTGGAGAGAGAGTGGAGGGCGCAGGGGGCCCCGGCCCGGCCCAGCCCGGCGGGGCCCGGCGGGGCCCGGCCCGGCCTCCGCCACCCTTGCGGGCGAGACCGGAAACCAAAAACTCTCCTTCCCGCGGCTGTGCGGGCTTTGATATGCGAAATCACGAGAAGCGATTGGCTTACAAGTCTCTCTATCAACTCAGGGTTTTTTTTCAACCCACTACAGTATGGTCAAGGACTGGTTCACACTCAGCTGGCTTAGTCAAGGCTTATCAGGAGATTCTGAAATTGTAGAACAGGCCTGAGAAAGGGCCAGTCAGGCCATGCACCAACACATTTATGCATTTTCTTTTCCACCTTCAAAATTCCAGAAGATGAGTTTAATGAAAATGAGAAGTGTTTGAATTTAAAGCAGAAAACAAGAAAGTTTGTGGTCAGAAGCCAGGAAGTGTTGAAAGCTTCCCATCTGTTTCCATGACCCTGTTTTCAGTTTTGTTGGGTGATTAGCTTGCATGCAAATGGGAAGAGTAGCTCGATCATACAGTGGGAAACACAAGAAAAATCTCAGCATGCTATTTTGACTGCTGCAGAGCATGTTACTGTGTGGATCTGGCGTGTGGCTTTGCTTTCCTCTTATTTAACAGAGCAGCAGAGCTTCATGCACTGTTAATACATTATAGGAGTTGGACACATAAATGAAGATCACTGGCCTTTAATAATGCGATCTCCTTTTTATTCCATCATTTAATAAATATAGGCAAGTTTGAAATCTTTTGACAACACTGATAGCGTGATCTATAGCGGTGTGATAAAATTGACACTACTTCAATGTAACTTAATCTAGTTTAACTAATTGTATTGAAGGAAATATTGATATTCATGTCAACAAGCTTGATGCTTAAATGCATCATCTAAATGAGGTTTTACTTCATTAAAAAGTGAATAAAGGACTTGACACAAATAAATAAATTAATCTGTCAAGTCCAGAAATGAGGCTTTCAAAATGATTCTAAGATTTTATTTAAGATTTTTCTTCGAGAATTTTAAGGTGGCCTTAATTATGGATGTCATGTGTCACATTCATAAGAATTTACAGAATTCCAAAATTGATGATAAAAATCAAACTTCTTTCATTCTCATGATTTCTTATAATAAATGATTTCTTAGGTTTCAGGGTGAAGCAAGCATAAATTTATGAACATAGCTTAAATATGGTTCAAGTCCATGTTTCCTGGGGAGTCTCTGTTTATCTTAAGACCTGATTTAACCAACCACATTTTAGACGTCTAGAATTTAGATCATAATTTCTTAAGTTATAATCATATTCTACAACAGGTGTTTAAGACAGGTGAATATTCTCACTGTGTGCCTGTATCTCTTACTGAGTATAAGGGGGTTTCTAATTTATACTAGACACCTAGCAGTCTGAAAATTAGTTAAGTGAAATAACTCTGAGCTTGGCGTAAAACTCATAATTTCTTAATAATTATGCTCAAATATTCTCCCATGCCTCTGGTTTTCATATTCACAAATGTTCTACTTAATGTTATTTAAATGTTCCTTTCATGTACTGGCACAGCCTGGTAATGACATAAAATTGGACAACCTGAGGAGCTACAACAGATAACTGAATACAGGTAGATTCACTCTACCTACTTAGAACTAATTTTTGGATCTGTGAATTATTTTCTCAGGATACTGAATAGGGTGAGGGTACACCTCTGCCTGATCTGTGGGCCACAGGAGCACTTCCACACGGTGACCACCACATGTGCTGCTTTCTCTGCTCATTCCCTTAACTTTTTGGGAGCGTAGGCAGGTTGCATAGTCCGAGAGAGGTTATGCTGTTCTCTGGGTAGGATTGAATGATCAGGAGACCTCCCCTGAAGTATTCAAGCATGGGAGTTCACTAGGTAATGATCAAAGCAGTGGTATAGTTATAAATCAAATCTTATAGGCTGGGCACAGAACTTATGCTACTGTATAGTTCCACCACCGGCCAAGGCCAATCCCACCAGTGGCAGTGGTAGCACTTGAGATAAAGTAGGTAAAAACATCTGTGGAGTAGCAATTTCAGCTGGAGAGAGGAGTGAGAATATGTGACAGGAACAGCTCTGCAGGCACCAAAGCCAGTAAAGCAGGAGGGGGAGGAGGTGCTCCAGGTGCTGAAGCAGGGATTCCCCTGCAGCCCGTAGTGCAGACCATGGTAAGACCCACAGGTGGCAGTGAAGGTAAAAATACCATCCACACTCTGGAGAAAAGGGTACATATAGAAATAGAGACTAAAACTTTTAGAGGTTTTGTCCAAAAGGGAAATACAGGCTTGACAGGTTTTACAACTGATACGAGCAGAAATGCTTTCTTAACTTAACAACAACAAAGGATTTAATATAGGTACTTTTTTTCCCCCTTAGATTTTATAAGAAACACTTTAGTAGTTCCCTCAGGTAACTGGTAGTCATTGTTGAACATAAGTAATGAGTGTTGGATCCTACAAGTTATGGTAATGTGTTGGATGTGATAAACCAATTTCTGTTTCTTATGATGAAAATCTGTTTTTTATGTGTCAGTACTTTTTATTTCAAAATAGTTTTCATTTTGTATTGCATAGATGAGTTACAAGCTATAAAATACACATTATTTTTAGCACTGTGTTCCAGCCAGCCATATGATGTGACTTTTATGGTGATATTTCTGTATAGGATTTAGTTGTATTCTTGTTACACTGATTTTTTTTCACCTGCATGTCTTTGAATGGACAGTAGCATATATACCAAAGGATGAAGACATGTGGTGACAGTGGATGTGTTATTCAGTACAACTCCCTGACCATTTAATTCCCACCTTTGCCTTTATACTGTTACAGATTCTGTGATGCCTCACATTAAAAGGAATATAAGAGTAGTATTCAAGAACCTGCTTGCTCACGTAATTGGCATTTACAAAAAACCTGTCCCTCTTTTTCTGAACAAAAAATCAAAAAGCGGATTGAGCTTCTACTTTAAGCGTGACAAGGTTTTTCCATGCAGCTTCCAGGCTGAGCTGCAGAGCAGAATCCCAGTTCTGCTTAGAAACTGCCATATGGAAGGGATCATGGCATCTTTTCCTGAGATGCTGGTGATTTTTGGTGGCCTTGATGAGTCAGAATGTAGAGCCCATCATTGATAAAATTAGGTTAGGGTGATCTATGCAATATTATATTTTTATAGATAAAAGTATATGTACATATATATATAGTTTCTCTTCTACAATCTTATAATTTTATAATCTTTAACTGTATGTCATATAGAACAACAACAAAAATAGAAACTAGAAAGAACTTTGGAGGAACTGTTTGCTCTGTTATATAGTATGTGCTAAATCCAGACCTTTTTTCTTCTTCTGAACAGTTATGAAAGTAAATGCTTTTAAGCCTTTGGACCAAATATCAAATTCTCTTAAATCCATGTAGCTTTATCAAATTCAATACCATTACCTTGCTTCCCATACACTGAGAATCTGTATCATTTTCCAGAACAAATTTCATCAACCTGATTTGCTACATGTGCAAAGGTGGTTATAGAACAGGAAAATCTTTTTAAGCTACTGTGATCTTTATATAAAAGAGACCTTCCTAAGTTAAAAAAAAAAAAAATAAGAATTATCATTACAGTGTCCATTTTATTTTAGATTTACCAATTTCGTTTTAGTTTTGTTTTCTTAGTGAGCTTTTTGTTCAACAAATGTCAGCTTCTTTCAAGTCACAGTCCTTCCATGGTGATAAACTATCAAAACCAGAGAGGGGTATAGTTTCAAAGTAGTGCGTAGGCAGTATTAGCACAAATCCTGTTATACATGAACAGATTTTAGCACATACCTCCCTTGCAGTGCTTTGAAAATGTATCCTTTCACATAAAAATACCTGCATGGATGGCAATATAGAGAACAGACTTTGTTTTGTTAGAAGAATTCTGCATGTTTGAAGTGCCTAAAATAATTCAAATTAACCCTTTCTGTAACAAACAAGGGAGAAGTCTGAGATTATACAAAAGTTGGCAGACATTTATTCAAAAGCCCATACACTTTGGTGAGATTTTTTTCCAGCTTGATCCACTAATCCAACAAACATTGGAGAAGCAACATTAAAACTAACACAGAAAATACAGCAAATCAATAAAAACTCAATCAAAAAAAGTGTGATCAATATGGATGTGGAAGAAATCTCTTTTACTTATTTCACTAAGAATTACTTTTTCTTAACATAAAACATGTACAAACCCATGAGCTTTTGATGATGTATTTTCAGCATATGATGAGAATATAATGCATGGGTACAATAATTTTTTTTTTCAATTATCATTCTATCAGCAGAACCCTGTCTACCAAATATCGGCATAAGATACTGTAGAATCAAAGATCTTTCTATTCCTTAGGGTTAAAGATCATTAAATAGCCCTCTCTGACAGATATTTCTACCAAACATTATTTTGTTTCCTCCAGATTTCCTCCAAAGCATGAAACTTCTGGAGATTATCTTATTGCATTTCATAGTAACTAGCTTCCATAATTCTCTCAACTGCTGCATAATTCAACATCTGTTTTGCCTTCTATTAGTATTTTTCCAAAATAATATTTAGTTCTCACGGATTACATGCATACATAAATACAATTTACAGGTATAGTCTTATATGTATTAGGTATAAATTATTTATTATTTTATCCATTTTACACAGGCTATCATTCAGTTCTGTTAAATCTTGTAACTTACATTTTGAGAACAGAGAAGTCAGAAAAGCTAATTTTTATCCTGTATTATTTGTTAGTTAATTTATATAATTTTATATGTCTTTTTCTTTCTCATATGGACCCAGAGCCAATATATGACCTTGAACAGATCACCTTCATTGGAAATTATTATGGAGAGAGGTAGAGTTTAGAATCTCAGGTTAAAAAGAAATAGTGTTTTAATGCTCTAGTCAATTTTCTGATAGTACTCCCATTTCATCAAACCCCTTTTTGTTCCAGAAAAGCTGCAAACATCTGTGCAGGCCAGACACATCCCTACCTGTACAGCAGGACACCTGCCTCCTGAATCAGCTTTGCCACAACTCGGAGGGATGCTCCAGCTTTGTGTCTAAGAAGCAGGAGCCTGTATTACATGGAGTAGTGCTGGTTATCACACTCATCATGTAGCATCAGGAAGAAACTATCTTCCATTTGTCAGGATCTTCGGACAGAATTTAGCTGGAATCACTGCAATTTTGAACTGCTATTTGATCAAGAACAAGGTAGGACCTACTGGTTGCTTTGGGAAAGACAGATTTTTTTTTACATAGGTACACAGTTCTTTCTCTTCCTCATTTAAGAACTTTGGATACGGGGCAAAAATGGAAGAAGACTCCCACCATGAGAAGTTCAGCTACTTACTCACATCTGGCATTGTTTTATCTGTGAGGGAATAGACAAATGGCTTTCCAGCTGGGTGGGAATGTATTGATCTTTCTAACTGGGCATCCTGGAGGGGAGAAAAGCACCTGAGGATTGAAAAACAAACGTTCAGAGGGATGCCATGCATATTTAACTGCATCTTAATAATTGCATGTGCCTCATTTATGATGAAATTAAGTAAAAATATTTTCTGCTTCTTAGACAACAATGTAAGACAAAACAATTTTTGGTACAGCATAGGTGGTATCCAAGCATTTTCTGGTTTACTACATCTTTTAGAACCTTTAATTCATACAATGGAATACTTTACAATTATATCCCAGGGTGGTATTAGCTAAAAGTTGAACAGCTACTCTAAACTGGTGCTAGGACTAGCTTAGGAACCTGTCTGAAGACATAGATGGATCCTATATAATTTGCTTTTCTATTTTATGTCACTATTATAAAAGCTATAGTCATGTGTGATGATGAATTGAACCCCGGAAGTTTTATGATATGCTCAGCTGTGAGCATGCAAGGAAGTGGATACCTGCTCATTAGAGCACTTATGCAAGAACTGAAGTACATACCTAACAAACTGGGTAAAAAAAAGGATTTATGCTTGTACTTGCAACCTCTGTAAGGATTATTCTGAAGACTTTTGTAGCACTGTAGTCAGGTTGCATAAAAAAACAACCAGAAAATGCATGCAAGATAGAATACTAAAGATTGGATATAATTCTCTATTAATGTATTTCAGCTGATTCAACACCAAGTGAGAATAGTATTTCACTTTCACATTTTTCTTCTAAAGCAAGACACAGGGGTTCATTCCATTTTTCTCCTCTCTCCCTCTTCCCTGTAAGAAGCTTGCAGGCTCATCAAATTCACATATGCAAACAGACAAAAGCAATCCTCCTGGCCACCTAATTCTAATTCAAGCTGCTTTGCACAGCTACGCTACTAAAAGGCCACATTCTTGCAGAATGACTGCCTTCTCTGCATACTTATTAACTAGCTTGGTGCCTGGAAATATTTTTTCCTGTACTGTATAATAATTTTTATATGTCCTTTTTAAAAAGAAACTGTACCTTACCTGCATCACAGGTCTGGCTGTCATCCAACAACATATCACCTCGGTCAGACACACCTGATAACTGTGCAGTGAGTTACGCAGAATTTCCTAGTCCTTTATGGGATGAATCTCATTTAATTTAGCAGAACAGTATCTTACTACAGAACTAAAAAAAAATAACTTTCAGATGTTTCTCTAGCAGAAAAACTACATATCATTAACTTTTATTATTAAAAACAAAAAAAAAAAGAGAGAGGTAGAAAATATTTTCTATTAAAATGTAGACCTTATTTAAATGATTCCTGCAAGAATGTTCAATTCTACAAAATATTATAGGAGATTTTTCTTAGGAACACATAAAGCAGTGCATATAGAAAACTACAGGAACACCCAATGCATAAGTACTGTTAGGACTTCATTTTGGATCACTACCTCCCTATCAGGACTCGAGGAATAACTTGCATCAAATGGTAGACTGAACGAATTTGTCCTTCTTGGCTCATGAAATGGCAGTGAGCTGACTGGGATTCCCTCTGGTTTTTAGTATTTATTTATTTTATTTTAGTACAAGATTGGGGTTTGTGTGTTTAATTGAAATGTATTACTTTTCCCCTATATTGAAATAATGGAAGAGAAATATTCTTTGTTTATATGGCATAGCTGAAAGACAAATATTATTTTACCTGTTGCACTGCTTCTCTTTGTCTTTCTCTTGGGATTCTCATTGCACAAACAGCAGCTTTTGTGTGTGATTAGAAAGCTGAAAAATGCCCTTCCCCAAATAGTCTTAAGTATCCAAACTGACCAGTTCCTTCATCCCTTCCTCTGCTTTATTTCTTCCACCTTGATGAATAAGATAACATTGCAGTTGCCAACTGTTAAGCTGATTGCGTTGCTAAGGCCCATTATTCATTTTATCTGAAGTAAACCACATAGCTGACCACATGCTATGGAGCACTTCAAAAATATAGCAATAGGTATTGAAAATGTTACTGGCAAATCATTAATTCACTTGGCCAATTTCCTATGAAGCAGAATTTTCGGAAATATGTTAGTCATGTCCTCTTCCGTTGGGAACCTGTCCCATCCAGCTTGAAGCCAGTATCTCTGTTCCTTAAGGATATTTGCCCTGATTGAACCTTTCCTAAGTTTTGTCATGTATTTCATAAAAAGTAAGCACAGACTGCAACCTATTCATCAGTGCGCACGCTAATAAGAAACACAAATTTTCAAATAATTTAATGAAATTTAATATCCTTGAAATTCTGGTTTCAGTGGATGGAAAGATTTAAAAGTTTTTGAGCATACATGTCTAGGATGGAGGGAGATGCTCAGATATACCTGCAACACAAAAGCAGAATATTGTTTCATAAAATTGCATCCTTGCAAGGTTTGGTTGCTAAGTTGCTGATTGTTTCATAAAGTAGGTGGAAGTTCCTCTGTGTCAGACTATAAGAAAAGAAGATAGTGAGGATGATCCAGGTTCTTATGATAAAATTTGGAAGTCTGTCCAGCTGTGTGTCAGTGCAAGGAAATAACAGGGAATATTTTGAACATGGTCACTGGAAAGCATGTATACATGCCTGAGGTGATTTTTAAAATTCCTTTTTAATAGATGAAATGTAAAATTTAGTATCTTGTCCTCTAGAAGTTACCTACTTATTGAAAACTATTGATAGTAGTTCCTTCTAAGTTTGATTAATAAAATAACTTCAGAGGGTAATTCAATGTGTTTTAAACATTTATGTTTTGTTCACTCAGAGGGTATTAGGTACTAGCTTGGCATAAATAGCTGAAGCTAGGTGGAATGAATCCCACCCACTAAGTATTATTATTTTCCACATCACCTTCAATATTATCCTTAACCTTTTTCACCTGCAGCAGGTTTTTGCAGGAAGTTGGATAAGTATGGGTGGGTCCACCCAATGTACCATTGTTACCACAGCCATAACTGACGTGCATTTTTTAATATGTTTTAGAAGGCACTATTAAAATATCTCTAGGAAACTTCAGTAGATTCTGGATGCGGGGAAAACATATTATATTATGAAACCATATTATATGAGTGGAAACTAGATTATGTTATGAGATTTAGGACACGTGTTTTAGTGTTCTAGTGTTTCTGGAAGTCCTGATGATGCTGAGTGGAATTCTGTGTTTGCAGGATTGAGCCTTCTATGATAGAAACAGAAGACATTTTCAATCCAAAGAGAGATTACCACCATGAGCCTCTTATATAGAGTTATCCATGGATTAGAAATAGAAAAATGGAAATTCATCACAATGAAGTGTTTGTGAGATCTATAACAATCCAAATTCTTACGGAGATCACCAAGGATTGCCGTTGTAAAATCCAAAAGGCAGCACCACAGAATAGGCAGTATATTGGAATAGAAATGACGAAGTTGCTCTACATGACATTTCATTTCTGGATGGCAGCAAAGATCAATATGCTTGGCTACACCTCCTGAATTAATGTCCCTTTCGACCAAGGAATAGAATACTGTTATACAGCTTCTTACTCTACATTTCAAGTCTCTCACCATAATGACAGAATGTTCTGAGTTGGGACGGACAAAGACCATCAAGTCCAAGTCTTAACTGAATGGCCTGGATGGGGATTGAACCCTCTCCCTTGCCATGATTAGCACTGTCCTCTAACCAATTAAATAATATCCCATGACTTTCAATGAAGTGGATACTTTTAGGGTAGTATCAATTTATAAAATAATTTAAATTATGATCTATTGAGTTATTCTACATTTCTGTTCCAAGCAGTGTTTTTTATTGCTAGACAGCTCAAATGACAATAAATACAAAGTTCTGTGCTGCAAATGAATTTCTCTAGTAGCAGTTGTGTGTGCAAATGAGGGCCAAATCATAGTTACTGTATTAACTCATTTGAAACCTCCTAGAATAAAGGTCAGGTTTTTGGTTTTTTTTAAATCAAGTTTTCTTGGAGAAAGATTAAAATTCTGTAATTCAGCATTTTGCAAAACAGCCCCTCTTTTGTCATATTTATTTATGAAATTTAAAAGCCTCTTTGGAAAATGTTTTTATGATAAACCTGTGATTTTTTTTCATTATATTTCACTTCAGTTTAGATAGTTTTTTCTAATCAGATATACTTAGCTGAAATTATTTTTTTCTAAGTATTTTAACCAAACACTGTGTTTAAAACATTTACCCTAGTAACGCTTGCTTTTAAAGAAGATTTTGCTTCCTGAACGAAAAAAAAATACTCTGGATCTTCACTATTTTATTTTTTTTTTATAAGTTTTACTTGACTTTCAGAGCTCCTGATTAATATCGTTGCACTAAGCTGTCTGGATATAAAGCTCTGTATGAGATATAATATTAATAGGGACTTCCTTGGTACAGTTGTATGTTCTTTTATGGAAATTTTGACATGCTAAGTGCCTGTCTCACTATGGACAAATAAAAGCTATAAAACACTAACAATAATCTAGGCTTTTTCTCTAATTGTTGGGTTTTTGATGTGGGACTTTTTTTATGATGGGGGGAGTTCTGCTGTACTTAAATACAGTAGGAGAAAAATCTAGAAATACAGTAATTTTAATTGAGCATATTCCTGCCCACCAACATCATTTGAACTCCTCCTCCTCAAGTCTCATTTAAGCAGCTTGCATTGCCAGGCCCTGGAGAAAAATAGCTGCTCAACATCAACTCCCACGCCTCCTTTAACAAAAGATTGCTAGATTATTTTTTTTTTTTGCTGCTTATATTAGACAGCTAGCCAGGCATTTGTTAATCAGGCCTGGAAAAGGGTCTTGAGGTGAGAGCTCAAAGGGGAGAAGATAAACTTCAGAAATTATGGAAAGAAGGAAATTTCCCTTTTGCAGGAATGTCTGTGGTATAGTTTGTTGCAATCCAAGCAGCCACTGAAAACTGATGGACTGAGAGTAAAGCCGCAGCAAAGTGACCACTCCTTCAAAGACAGGGGGGATGTGGAAGACATTTATTTCTGAAATTTGATGCCTTTCTCACCAAAAAGAGAAGGATATTGTTGCACAGTTTTCCTGTTCTGACAGGATAAATATCAAAATGCTGTGACTTCTCTTTCACAATCCTCTGAAATCTGGAAATTCCTCCCATAGACTTCAATCGTTTCCATCCAGGCTCCTAATGATGGCAAATTCTGTGTGTTTTGACACATTCAGATTCTGGCATTATTTAACTGGTTAACAAATCTTTCAGTGTTGAGAAGCACACAGGTAAATTGCTGAATTTTTATCCATTAGCCGTGCTTACATAACATAAACCAGTGTAATATAGTGGGATCTGACCTGAAACCACAGCTTCCTAAAATTACAAGAGAGATTTTAAGAAGTGCAAATACTTGGAAGTCAGTGTAGGGTTTCTGGTCTGTTACAACTCATTGAATATCCTTACTCAATGCAGCTAGTGCCTTAGGTGCATTAATCTACATTGAACACGATTCTTTTTTCAAATTCACTCTTCTATGAAGTTATTTAAAATGGCATCAAAGCCCCATACTATAAAGGAAACAATTTAGATTACTTCAAAAACGGTAAAGTTTGATTGAGACTTTAATTGAAAGCTTAGTTCTTTCCCCTCCTCTCAGTGACACCAAATTATTTCCTATAAAAAGACTTTTTATAAAGACTTTACTTTATAAAGTGAAGTAAGAGCTAAAGGGTGTACATACCCAGGATTTTTAAAGGATTTCTTAGCATGAAAAAAATGGGAGCAAGCAGCAAGCCACAGTCACCTATACTTCTATAGTTATCTATTAAGATGGTCAGAAAACACATCCTGCTCATCCACAGTAAAAAGCCACACTGCAATGGCTGGCTGCTAAAGGAAAACAGGTGCAGCATGAACGTTTTCATATTCACCATTCTCTTGGAGTGCCAGTGTCCCATGGCAGCCCTTGGGAAGCACTTTCTGTCTATAAAACTAGTTCATATCATTTTTTCACTTTTCAGAGTGACTTCAGTCTTATTGTTTCCCCATTGAAAATTCTCTAGCTCCTGGCTATTTTGCCTTCCAGAACTGATATTCTCACAAGCCTGAATGGGATCTAGGATTCCTCCAAACTGCTATTTGTAAATTTGATGCAACAGAAGAAAAATATATTACAAAAACTGTTTATGCCTACTTTTATAAGTTATTGTCATTGCCAACTTCCTTTTAAACTCTTGTAACTGTCTGTGGTGCACTTTTCTATTCTCTTTTAACTATGTAAAATTGGTTCTACTTCAAGACCATTAATGAACACTTTCTTTTCTAAGGAAGGAAGATTGAATCATTGCATTAACAGATCACCATGTAAGAATAATTTGACACTAGTGTAATGTAAGGAATAGGCACATTGAGGATAGAATCAGCATACAGTCAGAGGTGTTGACTCTGGTGAGGTGAATAAGAATAGGAAGACGTTCAATGTCAAACAGAATAAAAAAAGAACAAAGGGATTGTCATAAGATAATCAATAACATAGTATGCTATGTTATATAAAAATTAGTTTAGATGCCTTACTTAGACTAGATACATAACTTTGAGATATCTACTGTTCATAACAACGAAATAGCTGTAGAAATCACAATTTTTAGGAGATAAGCATTCATGAAGTTTTTTCGTGTTTCCTAGGGAAGATAAAAAAATGACTAATTGGTACTGTTGCAGTGCTTCACAGGTTAACTATAATTTCATTTAATTTCCAGAAAAACAATTTTTTCTCTAGATGAGATTAATATATAATAAGCTGTAGGTGGAAATGTAGCAAGGTAAAAAGCACAAAAGTTCAAGGACTTTCTGTTGTGCCGATATACAAATAACAATTCTATAACTTATTCTTCCTAATATTTTCTTGGTATAAAAACTGTGTATAATCTATTTTTGTCTGCTAATTATCCAGCTCTGATCACTGTTGAGGTAGGATTTTGAGCACGATAGAGCTATAATCTCGCTTTTGCAGCCGCCTTGCTCTAGCTCATATTGATGTGTTAGCATTTATACTGACCCTTGGGCAATGCAATGTGTGCTGAAGGTGTCTGACATCAATACCCTACAAGACTTGTGAAACTCCAGTCACAGCACAGTCTTACAGCATCTGAAGGATTGTACCAAGCTGAGGCTGGGCATCTGCTCTAGCAACAGGCTCCAGAGCCAGAGAGAGCCTGCTGGGCTCATGCAAAACCTGGTGGCTGCCTAGGCAGATTGTTTGCAGTCTTCCTGTAAAAAAGTTTGCAAAAGTGAGATGGGTGCTTTCACTTTGTGAGAATACTCTTGGACTCTGCCTTCTTTGCCTTCAGCAAGGCAAAGAAGCAACTGACAGTTATGTCAAAGGCACAGAAAAGAAGAACTAAAAATGTTGACCTTTGGAAGCAGGGAAGAAGCCAGGATTTTGTATTGAACCTTCAAGCAAAAAAAAAAAAAAAAAACAAACAACAACTTAGCAAGTGTTTAATCAAAATAAAGCAACCCCAAAAAGTTTCTCATCTGTTATGTCCTCTCTCTGTCTCTTTGTACTAAGCTTCTGTCTCGAGGCTTACTCTTAACTTGAGTGGAAAATTCTAAAAAAATGAAAGCCTTGCCCTCAGAGGGTCCTTTGCAGCTCATTCAGCCATGGCAATCTGTAAAATTCCAGCACCAAGAGAGAAAGACTAATTAAAACAAAATACATGTGTTGTGATTTAGCACAGACATGTACAGGATCTATTGTTTCCCTAGTATAATTCCACAATTTTACTGCAGACAGATCTTTTGTAAGTACAGCCCCCTATAGCTTTCTATTAATTAAGTCACAGGCTCTTGAACATTGCAATGAAATATAACTCAAAAAGGATCTTCACCTATGTTTGAGGAGTCTCAGGGGAACAAAATCTCTTAAAAAAAAATCTCTTCAAAAACTTGCTTTTGTGGGACACTGCTTACTGAGAGCTAACTGAAATACATAAAAATCCAAAAGATTTTTCTTTCATTATTCTTACATATTTTGCTCCATAGGATAATTAAAGAGACCTTTCTATGATGACTAACTCCTTTTTTTGTGTTCTCCCAGCAGCCTGAGAAGAGTTAAAGCATTTTGGACAGTTTATATTGAAGAATCACATCCGTTTTTAGGCATCTGTTCTTAGGCATTAATACATTACTTACCATCCCAAATTTAGCTGCTCTTACTTGCATTGAAATTTTACACTTTATTGTAGAAGTCTTTAAATCCTTGCAGGTAGTCATCTCACCTGCCTTTAGGGCATAAAATATGATAACCAATTTAAACTAGTCAGCTATACTACCTCTTGATTTAATCAACATTATCCCTAAAGGGAAATACATTCTTGAGTGTCTATAGAGAGTTCCTGAGTATCTGGAAGTGTACTTTTGAACATGTGAAGGAAAGAATTCAGCTGTGTTTTCCTAACTTCCACCAAAGACCTAATTGCTGGTTCCTTCTTCCTTTCTTTGCTTTGCAGTTGAAGAATCTTCCCAGTTCATGTTCAGTATTTTGTGCCTTACAATATTTGTGGTTTTCTCAGTGAATGAGCCATGTCTACTGATCTAATACAGCAAGAATAAAATCACAAATTCTTCTTAGCAGGGGTATATCTGGGCTCAGGCGACAAGCAAGCATTTAGAGCTGACTGTTCCTATCACTAGTGCTATGCTGATGTGGACAGACATGTTCCTAATATCTTCTTTATGCCTAATGAACTGAAAAGACAGTAGGGATGTCAGATGCTATGACTAACACAAAAAGCTAAAGCTACATGCTATCTAACCTCTGAATGGGGCGCTACGTAATGGTATTTTCTGCAGCTGCCTTTTTCATTAAATAAAACAATGTTCCATGACAGTGGTAATTTTAAAAGGAATAACTATGTCTCTGTCTGCCTTCCTCAACTGATTGGTGATTTTCAAGCAGGGATCTTCAAGAAATGTAAGTTTTATAAGAATAGGCACCTGAAAAAAGGAGCAAGTTTTTAGTGGTGAGCTTTTTATTGGAAACTTCTGCAGTGCCTACAAAAAGCAGCTCAAGTCTGTAGTTTCTGCTTCCTGGAACTTTCATATCTCTCTATGGAATAGCTGCAGATCTGTTTCGAACTGTGTGTCCCCACTGTCACTTTAGCTTACTACCTCCTTTTTCTTTTTTTTTCTAGGATCCTCAGCACACATACTGTATGCCTGTAAATTTGTGTCTGGGATTCTGTCTGGACTAGCTTCCTATGGGAATAAATTACTAAGTTCTTGCTGATGAGAGAATCACCATTTAGCTCATTGCATTCCTTATTTATCCCACTGAAAGCTAAACCATTGGCAATTGTTTGTCTACAGCCTAGGATTCATTTCTAACAAAGCTGCAATAAGTAAAAAATTGTCTTTTAAGTCTTTTAGGGAAAAATACCTCTATAGTGACTTTCTGCACAATTCAATTAATAATTTTTTTTTTTTTTGCTTATTTTAATGAGATCAGTTGTAAAAGTTATTGGGACTAAATCATGCAGGCCTGAACTTGGGCACAAATCTATATTAATATAAATTGTCCAAATGAAACAGAAGAACCCATTCAAGGAAGTGCATGTGATTGTTTCTGTAGCATTAACTCTTAATTACTGTATCCAAATGTAATCTTATTTACGAAGATTAAAAAAAGCCAATATCATTTTCAGAATCCAAAGGACTTGAAACTGCACATCGGTTTTGAGTCTCATGCACATGGATTGCAGCACAACATTGTTAACTCCACTTGCAATATCTGCAATTACAAGTACAAAAACTCAGCTGTCAAACAAATTAAACTAAGCCTTGCTGCATAAAGTATGTTATTTAATCTCCACAAGCTGCTTGCCACCCATTGTGACACGACTACATTAATGCATTAAATTGTGATTTTATTTTATAGCTTGCATACAAATAAATAGAGCAAGTGAGTGAATATTAACTAACCTAAGCCCTAAATAAAGAGCAATGAGACACTGACGGCTGTTTTATCTTGATGTATGAATGTTATTTTTTAATTTTTATCTGAGGTCAGACACTCTTTCATAATCACCCAGAATATGCCGCTACTTGCACTATTAAAATGCTACACCTTGTATTAACAGTTTGGGCTAAGGATAAGTGTATTTCCAATAGGAATAGAAAGATGTGCAGTCTTTCAGTAAGCCGTTAAAGATTATCTAACAAATATTATTTCTTCCTATCTTACGTTTTCTCAAACAGCGGACTACACCTGATTTGTATTTGAACAGTAATAGACCAATAATTACTGGTGCAATCACTGGTCCCTCAGTACTGCTTGTAAATTTTCTGTGAATGCAGAGATAAAATTAGTTTAAAATTTTTACCATACAAATAGTGAGATGTATGTTTTTCTTGTTTCCAAAGGAAAGTTAAATGAACTTGCCACTTCTTAAATATCCTGCTGCTCCAAATGTACTAGTTAAGGAATCAAAGTGTCTCAGAGCTTATCTCCAAAGTATAAGCTTACTTTCTGTCCCATTTAAGCAAAAGTGCTTAAGTGTGCACTAAATTTTTAATAGCCTTTTGAATTGAGTGAAACCATTCTGTAGATATTAATTGAATATTTTGCTAAATTGTTCATACACTTTCAATCCTCCTAGAGATTTCTACCTCTTGAAAGACCATACAAAATGGGCCAGATGAAAATGTTCCTTAGCCCTGTGCAAAACCAGCACAGTGAAATTAAGACAGCATGGTGTGTGGGATCCCTTATATTGTAGCCACATTCTTCGTTGGGCTGCAAAAACATTAGGACTTAACATAAATGGGACAGTGTTTTGGTCTTTGTGGGTTTTAGACTCTCAAGAGAAGATGACACAAATTATACAGTCATCAAGTTCACATTTACAAGTATTTCTCTGCATCCCTCAGAGGCAGAAATACAGGAGTATAAATAAAAATGGGACCCTGTTCTGAAATATAATGCTTAGCTACTGTCATGGAAATCCCTTCAGTTCTGGTTATGCCACATATTTGAGTGTGAGACTGAAGCCAGTAATGAAGCAAAAGAGATTGCTTCAGTTTTAACCATTTCTGGCAGTGCTCTTGCCATAAGGTTTTTCCATTATCTTCTTATGATTTTACACGGTCGGTATCTGCTTCTTAGTACAAGACTGCCAAAGGTCACTCTATAATTACTTTTAGAGGGAATCTATATGAAGTCAGTGAAATTATGTTAGGAGTCTTGTCTACTCTGCTATTCTTGGTCTCTATGTGCTTCACCTCCATGTGCTTTGCCAAGTTCCTTTTCTATATTTGAAGGCATCTTGAGCTGAAGAAATTCTGCCCAGTTGGCTGGACAAAATAGGAATTTGAGGATAGTCACCTATCTGCAAAGGTGAATCAAAAGAGCACAGCCCTTCCTTTCCCATAATTTTAAAAGATAAGTTTAGTATTTTTTCTAGGAAAAAAAGTCATCATTTTTAGCAGTGTGAAGGCTGCAGAACATAAATCAATAGTTTTACTGGTATTCCAATTCTTTCTCAAGTTTCAATAGCAAATAGTTACTTTTGCACAAAACCACCCTCTTGTCTCTCTTGATTTACAGTGATAAACTGACATACTATACATCTTCCAAAGTAAACTGCAGTCTTTCCTCAGGTTATCATTTTCCTGTCTCCCGTGAGCACTGAATCTGCTTTTTTTCACTGTTCAATCACATTTTCCTCACATGTTAATTCTAGTTCTGCCTATATATGTGTACTAGGATTGAGCTGAAGACAAAGAAAGTTAGTATTATACTTTTAATTAACAAAATCCACATAACTAGGTTTACTGAAGCCAGACTTCTGTATTTTGTACCTATTTTTATTAAAAGATGACTCAAAACTCTTTACACTGTCAATCACAAACTTCTCAATTGCAAACAGAATTTCTCCCATGCTGAACATGTAAAAGAGTATTATGCTGATTTATTTCATCTACCACTAACTAGGTTATAGAAACATTGACACTTGTATTGTACATTGTATTGTATAATCTTTTACTATTGCTTTTATAAAATAATATGTAAGGCAACCACATATTTTTTGATCCTATGATGAAAAACTAAATTATAATATATAAATGTAAGAGGGAGAGAGAAAGATACCATCACTTGCTATTTTTTTTCTTGTACCTCAGTGCTAGATTCCTGAATCCTCTGCCACAATCTCTGGCAGTGGAAATAGAAGGACAGATAGAATGACTGAAAGGAGGGAGAAGAAAACAAAAGGAAGGGAAAGAGAGAGAGGAGAAAAAGAGTAAAAATGTGAGAGAGAGGAGGAAAGGAAGAAGAGGAGAGAAAAAGGCTTAGTTTTGAGTAATGCTTTCAGTGTTGCACATTTTTTTAACAATTAACTTCTGTGAGGTTGAGCACAGGAAGAACTGAGAAGTGGGGGATGTGTTTTAAGATGTAGGTTTATTTCTAATTATCCTGCTCTGGTTTGATTAGTAACAAAATAAACTAACTTCCCCAAGCTGAGTCTGTTTTTCCTGTAATGGTAATTGGTGAGTAATCTCTCCCTGTTATTAGTCTCGTTATCTTGACCAACCAGACTTTCCTTATATTTTTTCTATACTGCACTGCTTGTGAGGGGAGTGACATAATGGATTTGGTGGGTACCAAAGGAATGAAGATCAGTTCTGGGATCTGGCCACTGGTAGTTGGTATTGGGTTATGGGAAAGTCAGATCACTCCAGAGTTAACTTCTCCTTCCCCAGGTCCCCTAAAGTCGTTGGATACCCATCTGCCAGTCTCACCTCATGGCACAGTGTATGGGTTCCTCTTTGGATTCTTTGGCTGCCCCTGGCAAAGGAAGGAATGAATTGTTCTTCAGAATGTGATCCAGAGGGTGCAAGTGAGGAAACAACACATTGCCCAGCTCACTAAAGAGTCTTGGCAACTTATCTGTGAGTGGGAGGATGAGGTGTTTATTGCTTCTCCGAGACACTATCTGCCTCTCCTGGGCAGGAGTCTAAGATAATCTGGGAAGGTCGCTTTTGATCTGTGCACCACAAATAAAGAGTTCTGGGACACAGAAGAGGGTTAGCCTTTATTGACTTGGCTTTTTTTTTTGGAGCTGTGGTTTTGAAACAAATCCCGCTCTCAGGCTGAAGTGTCACTCAGTAAGTTTGCCTTTCTGGCTCTTGTAGGTTTTCTTCAGTGCTTTCATGGCTAAGAGGAAGCAGAAAGAGGGTGTCACTTAAATATAAATTAGTTTTTGAAACAAAAGTGAAAACAAGAGAGTGCTGTAAGCAATGAGTGTGTGTGACAGTATGCATAGAACAATGGCAAACTTTAATTGGCTGTCTGTTACAGGAGGTCCAATTTTTGCCCACATTTTCCATAATGTTGATATGCCTGAAAGCTTTTATCCCCTCATTCCCCCTGCAATATAAAATTTTCTGGCAAGGACTGATAGCCACTATAAAATTGTCCTAAGCTTCTGCCTAATGTTTCTAATAGCAAATAATTTCATTCAAAATAAAAAGAGTTGTCAAACTATAAAGAGCATTTTCCATGTGCTTTGATTGCATTTCACAGGGAAACCAGTATTCTATTTATTGTATTAATTAAAGAATATTTTCTTCCACCATGGTACCTGTTTTAACAAAATATGTCAGAAAACTTCTTTTTTTGGAGGGGAGGATAAATTGTCATCTAAAAAATGAGTATTCTGTGACATTTTCCCAACGATGTCTATTTATTTGAAATTCTATGAAAACACGTCAAATCTATTCCATGAGATGGGACTTAGACAGTAACTAATGTTTAATTATTAAACTACTTTTTGGAATAGCCCATTCCTTATAATCTTTATGGTTTTTCTGAGCCACTGTGGAATCTAAGTATTAGTCTTTTATCTACTAAACAACTGAAAAAAAAATAACATCTAGCATAGGCTAGTAAAATGAGCTGTCTTGCCTTATGCCTTGTTATTTTCTTTCTAAACTAATTGTAGCATGAAATGAGAAGTGAATACTGACATATGCAGAGTCCCACTACAGTACCCTCTGCATCTATGGAGCAATGCTTTGTTTCCCTTCAGAAAGGGAGAGCACTGTGCTGTGGCAGCACTGCCACTGTCTTTAGGGTTATCATATTTTCTCTGTATCACCCAAGTGACTTTGAGTCCTAGTGTCCTGTTGTCTATCTGATTACAAGCACAGCACAGTTGCCACTAACAGAAAAAACTAAACCTATCAGAGACTGTAAGGCCAAGAAAGCAAACTAAAATTCTTGTTGTTAATTGAAGGCAAAACTTTTTTATTATGCTATCCGAACAGTTACAGCTTTGTTTCTCAGCAGACTTTTTCATCTAGCACAAAAATGTCATCAATGCTGAAGAGAAAAACAAAAATAATTACTAATGAAGTATTCTCTAGTTGCACGTGAGATTAATTTTTGAGCTGTATAGGATGGATGATCCACAGAAAGCGGCAGAGGCTCTGAATATCTAACCATGATTAAGAGATCTATGTAAGAGGAATTTATCACTATCTGCTTTTCCTCACGATTGCCATTTATCCCTATATCCCCTTACCTCCTGATCAGTCATAAAGTCATATAAATGACATGCAGAAAATTATTATATAGCTATCAGTAGTAGAATAAAGGAAGAAATATCTGTGCTGTAAAGTTATTAAAGTACATAATAAACTAGTATTGTATTAATATCCTGGTTCTGGCCAAGATCAGAGGGAAGGGGCATGGCCAAGACATTGTGTTATTCAATGCTATTTTATGTCATTGCCGGGGCGGGGAAAAAGGACTCTTGCTTCTGACAAAAAAGGGTGATCCTTTCTGGCCAGGGGAATGCGTGGCAGAAGGGTCTGTCCATCAATGTATTCTATTGTAGCATGCTTGGTGAGCATTTTGCATGTAAATCACCCTCTCTTTGTACACTTTCGTTATTAATATTGTTGCTACTATTGTTCATTTTCTTATCTCTTTGCTGTTTCCAGTACATTGTTCTTGTCTCAACCCGTGGTCTTTGCCTTTTGTGCTTCCAGCCCGAGTGAGAGGGGGAAACAAGTGCTGGTGCAGTTTTAGTGGGAGCACTAAATTAGGGAAGACCATTCCTAAACCATGACAAATATATAAAAAAGTTTTATATTGCAAAAAGAATTAGATAAAATACTTTAGAAATTTATAGAATACAAATAAGTATAATCTGAGGCAGTATGCATTGTTTCCTTAGAAGAGACAACTGGAAGGTTATAAACTTTCATATGATAAGTGTCTGTAGACATCTGGTGATTTTACTTCTTACTTATATTCAGACTATCAAGATCCATGAACCAACGATGCTAAATAATGAAAAACAACCACACAAAAATAAATAGAAATTGCCTTGTATTTTCTTTGTACTAAAATGAAGGATAAACATGCTGTTCCAAAAAGTTGTGAGGTCTCTGTAATGTAGAAGGCTATTCAATATCCATATAATATAGAATTTAAAAACCTTACAAACCTTTTTTCTACTGAAAAGTAGTGTATGGTCTTAGATTTGATCCTTGAGATCACTCTCTGAGGAACAAAGCTCCTCTTGAGCACAGTCAGATTACACACTGCTCATGTGAGTCCCCTTTCAGAGAGATAAGACATTTAGGATCTCTTCTGATCTAGATACCATGGCCCACTGCAAATATGAGCAAAATTAATTACAGTGGGAGTTATTTACCTGAATGTGGGTGCCTGAAATTTTTAAGTTTAAATTTTTAGACTTGTTTTTTATTGTCAATAAGAAGAAATATATTTAGCTTAAAGTAAGCATCTCAGACTCACCAAGGGATGCCTTGCTAAGAAACAACTCTCCTATTATGGACCTGAGAACAGACCAGAGAATGACAACTCTGTGATGTTACCATCCTCAGCCTGTAACAGGCCAACTGCCTATTACCATTAATATACTTGAAAAAATGCTTTTTACAATTTTGGCCAGCTTCAACTCCAGTTGAGCCTTGGCTGCACAAACTTTCTCCCTACAGTGGCAAGCAGCATCTCTGTATTCTTCCCGTGTCACCTGACTTTGTTTCCACTCGACGTACACCTTTCTTTTTTCCCTTATTTCCAATAAAAGAATCCTGTTCATCCAAGCTGGCTGTCTGCCTCGCCTACTTGACTTCTGACATTTTGGAATTGCCTGCCCCTGTGCCCTTGGGAGGTGATGTTTAAGAAGTGACCAGCACTGATGGACCCCAGCATGTGCAAAAACATTTCCCCAGAGGACCTTACCCAGTAATTCCCTGGGCAGCCTGAAGTCTGCTCTCCTCCTGTCCAGAGATGAGATTTTGCCGGCACTCCTCCTCCTGTTAACAGAGATTTAAACTTGATTGCTTCGTGGTCACTGTAGTCAAGACAGCCACCAATCTCCACTTCTCTCATGAGATCCTCTCTGATACCAAGTAGATCAAAGTGGGACTCTTTCTAAGTCAGCTCCCTTAGGACTTGTTCCATAAAGTTGTTATCCAGGTTTCCTAGGAATCTTCTGTCCTGGGTTGTACCAGCTGTGTGATGCCCTCAGTTAAGTTCTGGCAATAAATAAGGACAAGGGCAGTTGACTTAGAAGCATCCCTTAATTCCTCAAAGAATCATTCACCAGTGTCATTATCCTGGCTAGGAAGTCAATAGCAGACTCCCATGATGATATCAGCACTATTTGTTTGCCCCTTGATTCTTTATCCAGAGGCTCTCAACTCTGCCATTATCAACTGTGAGCTCCATACATTCTAACACTTCTATTGCTCACAGTGCCACCTCTCTTCTCCCCTGCCTATCCTCTTGGAGAGCCTGTAACCATCCATCAGGCCACTCCAGTCACAGGAGTCATCCCCAGGTTTCACTTACACCACTGATGTCAGACCTCTGGGACTTGGCCAAAGCCTCGAGCTCCCCTTGTTTTTAACTCATGCTGTGTGCATTAACATAAAAACATTTCAGGTGTGGTAATTCGTAGCCAATACCTCCTCAAGCATATTGAGGGATTCTATTAGTGCTTGTTACTTCAAGTTTTGGCACAGCATCACCTTGCCCATCACTGGTGAGCCTGGTTTTGTCCCTTTCCCCCTTCCGAGCTAGTTTATAGCTCTGTCAATGAGTCCCACTAGCTCCTGTGCCAGAAGTCTTCCAAGAAATGAAAAGAGTTGAAGATTTTTACAAGTTATAGGCGTATGTGACAATGAAATCAATGGTGTCAATGGTGAAAATAAGAAGCCTTTGGTAGCATTTGGTAAATGTTGTTCTAAATGGCTGATAATTTAGGGTTCATGTTTCTCTCCTTTATACCGTAACTGAGGTTGAAGAAACAAAAAAAAGTTTTCTCTAGATCTGCCTGTCTTAATGTTCTCATTATTTCCTTCCTTTGTTTTATTTTTGGGGAATAAGAAATTTTTGAAAATGCTTTGCAGCTTTTTATCAATGCCTTCCTCATTCCTGTCTTGCCTTTAGGAGTGTGTTTAATATCACCAGTTTTGCATGCATATTGAAATAATTTTATATGCAATCTCGATGCACTGTTCATGTTGCTCTGAACAGTTGCTGACATTTAGATAGTTCTGTTGCATCCACTGACAGTTAAATTTGACTACTTTTTTTCTGGCTCAATGGCACGACTTTTAATTCTATTTTTATAGAGTTCATCTGTATATTGTTAGCCAAACATGTACCTTCCAGTTTATTAAAAAAAAAAAAGTCTGTCAGACAAATGACATCTTGACTGGGATGCTAATAGCTAGATGCGTTTGCCAAAATGGGTGACATTATTGAGCAGAGGGTGATATTCTCCACTGGATTTGATTTAAATTCTATTATCCCTTTACAGATTAGGAATACTTCTCTCTCCACCCTGCCTGCCACCCAGAAAAAAAATTCCACTCTGTAATTAATAAAAGGGGAGGAGTTAAGCAGGAAATAAGGGCTCCTTGTTCTTTCTCTGTGTACATGAGGGAAAAAAAAGAATATTTGCCTTTACAAGCCATGTGATGTGCATAATAATACAGGTTGGGTTCTCTGTGTCTATGTAGCAACCTTACACTACATCTTGATTCCTTTCCTTTTCATCTGCATCCATCTTTTTCTGCCTTCTCTACTAATGAATATATCATAAGAAATAGGGCAAACAGTAAGACTTTTATGAAAAAAGCTTAACCTGTGCACATTTTTACTCTCTAGAATTAAAAGTTCTCTCTCCTGATCCCTTTAGTTATTTGTAAATATTCTCAGGATGAGTACTTGCCTTTGGACAAAGCCTAAAGTTACAGTAACTTCAGAACTCCCCTCCTAGATTTAATTTATACTTTTTATTTTCTACTCATTAACACTGCTTATATAAAAGTTAAATCATGTGCTGATATGCCATTTCCTTCCTGTTGAGGTGTCCTTGCTTCCCCTCCTATAATTAACATTCATTTCAAAGCAGTGTTGAAAATGTCTACTTATACAAAATAATTAGATATAATAAAAAATAAAAGGAAAATTGAAATAAATCTTGCTTCTCTAACTGGTTCTGTGATGGTTTACACACATTGGGAATCTGTCTCAAACATTTAAAAGGAAATCCACTGTGGATTAAAAGAGAGTAAACTTCACTGAAAAGGTTTTTATAATAGCCTTTGTCTCACACTGATGTTTCACTTGAAAGACTTTGATAACCAGCACTTTCTTCCAAACCTATTCTAACTCTTTCTTCAAGCTTACATGGTATTTCAGAAGTTTTGCATGGATTCTGCCTCTGAAAAGGTCAAGAGGGGAAATAGACTATGCAATTGGAGGACGACCTGTCATTACTGACCTTTTCATGGAAGAAGAGAAGGAAACACTCTATAATGACAGAGCTGTTTCTTTCCTTAAAATATCACATGCCTGGAATCCAGCATCCAGACTGGCCAGGACTGTGGTGTGTGCATGATAGATAGGAGAGAGGGTAATGTTTTGGATCCACACTTCTGCTGATGATTTTTTTAAATTTTAACTGAAAAGCTAAATACTTATCAATACATTAAATATAAAGTTAATACATAATTTCTGGGTTGGTTTTTGGTTTTTGTTTAATGTAAGAAAGAGACTATTTGGAAATCTTCAAATATAAATTAATTTAGAGAAAAGATTCCTTCCCTGGAAATGTTGAAAAGAATATACCAATAAACCCTAAGAATGTAGAAATCACAGAGTAAATCAAATGCAAGAGTTACTATTTTGTAAAATCTTATGACTTTTAAGACAGCTGTAAGCCTGCTTATAACTTTTGAATGCGTGGAACTTTCAATATTGTATTGAAACACTAGATGAAATATTGCTTTGAAACAATTCTCTGATGGAAACCCATGTAAAGAGCTATCTGATGAGAGTCCATCTGGAGTTCCATGGCTTAGATACAACTGACTTCAAAAAGCACCAGTAGAATCAATACAGCAATTTGGGTTTTGCCTTTATGAAAACTTCCGATTACATTCTTTTATCATTTGGATTTATCTTGCAGACAGTACTTTATTCATGTCAAATTCAAATATGTTATACAAAAAAATATTTTTGTTATGTGAAAATCTCCTGTGACAGTTGCTGTGCAGCTACTTGGATGTGGCTTAAACATTGTTTTGATATTTGAAAAACAAAATTAGTTACCATACATTGTTTTCCCAAAAAGAGATATGGTGCTCTTATGACTTCATAGATCGAAAGGGACACTGTCTGAGGCACAGCAATAAATGTAAGATGTTGCTATTAAACAGAGGTTGCCCTTTACGGGTCTCATAAGATGATGAAGACAGCTATAGGCAATCTGTAAGATGATTATTTTAAAGCAATTTTTGTCTACATTTTTCATTAGATTAGTATTCTAAGCAGCCTTCTCCACTTTGCTGTGTCTCCTGGTTTTGGGATCTTTAGAATGAACAGTGTTAGGATGTCTTATGCAGACTTTGGCCATACATTTTTTTAATGTATCAACTCTGACAGGAGTTCACCCATCAATTTATTTCATTGTTGGCGCAGTTCAGTAACAGCGACCAAATTCAGAGTTTACACCTATGTTTTTTATGCAAATCACTATTAAAGAAAGGCAAAGCTTGGAAAGGTGTGTCTATTTTTCAAAGCATGAGCTTTGACTGTAGAGTTTGTACTATGCAGAATGGTGTTTAATTAGTGTTAAGCCAGTGGTGGGTGGAGGAACTATATTGTGATATTCTCCTCAGCCCGTTGCTAAGTTGGAGCAGTATAACGGAAGCAGAAGGGCATTTTAAAACACAAACAGAATGAACTCTTAAATGTGTACAGAAGATGTGCTTGTAATATTATTCACATATTAAGTACGATCAACCTGGAGAATATCTGGTTCCTTACAGACCAATTGACATAGGACTGTTGCTGTTGCACCGGGGACGGCGAGTAATGACATAAAAACTCGATCTAGGAAGAAAGGAAATTATTTATTAAATTATAGACTGGTTTATATATCTTAGTTTGCTTGAATGGCACAAGGCCATTGGTCTTTGACCATCTACTTCTTAGAATGATTGGCTAAATCCTACAACACTCATTTCAAAATATTTCTCTGGTCAGTATCACAACAGTACTGCACAACAATCTTGCACCTGCAAGATAAAGGGATTAGTTTACAGAAACTTCTACCTGTTTTCAGCCAGTGTCTGTGAGAAAGCAAAGACTTTCCCACAGACAGAAGCAGAAAGCTAGAAAATCTTTCTGCGACCAAGCCTTCAGCATCCACATAGGACTGTCTAGCACATGTATATTTAAGGCACAAGAGTCATCTGACATCGTGTATATAAAGTTCAAACCACTAAAATCTTAGTATGTGAACAGGACTAGAAGGTTGCCATTTCTGCTAGTGCTGTTACTAGCACTACTCAGTGCTACAGTTAATAGTCACAAAACTCTGTAGAAAACTAATGGTGAATTAAACTGTTAAGGCATAATAGCGAAGGAGGAAATAAACATGATGTCTATTTTTTGTCTTCACGGTGATTCAGACAGTCTAAGGAACAATTCATAAATTACTTTTTCCTGATTTCAATGTGCATTGGGAAAAAGTTTTTTTTCCTCTAATATATGTCCTGGAAAGACAAAAAATGCCATTAGGCATATATAATTTTTTATTAACGTTTAACTATCCTTGAGTAGCTTGAGTCCTCAGCTTTAACTTGATAACTTTAGAACATTTACCATTGTTGCTTAAGAAAAAAATAAAAGAGAAACTTTATTTATAAACCCAAATTAACTTTGTACTATTTTAAAATTTGATTTAATTAATTATTTTTACACTCTCCATATCAGATGGCTTTAGTTCCTTAAACAGCTGTCTTTTACTGCTCTCAGTGCTAAAGTTATGGTATGAGATATAAAATGCTATAAACTGATCCTATCAAGAGAAATGTGTGACTGTTCTCCATTTTAGAATTTTGGTGAGGACAAAACGCAAATCACAGAATGCAAGTTTCTTATTAGCCTACTGGGTTCCTTATTGATGCAGATAGCAGTTTTGAGTTGAGAGTATGCACTGACAATTAGTTTGCCGCAGATACATAGAAATTTGACTCAGAATTCTGGGAAAATGGTAACCTCTGTAATCTTATATGTTAGAGTCAGAATGGAGCAAATTTAGTGTTATTTTTTAGAGATATCTGGACAGTAAGGTATTTGAACCAGAATTTTTAAAAATTCTTTCTGCTGCATTTGTGATGCATCCTTTATTTTCATTCTTCATTTTTGTTTTGCCTTTCCATGTTGTAGACTCTGCGGAAGAAAGTGTACTTATGATTTTATATGGTACTTAATATCATGAAGATGCTGTATCAGGATAAGTGACAAATAATAGAATCTGCTGTCAGCATTCAACAAGATGAAGGTTTTAAGATACAACCATGTAAGAAAAAAAAAAAAGAATCACTATTAAAGGCAACATTTCTTTTACCCTTAGATATTATATCCAAACCAGCTCCATGTGCACTTCACTGTTTCAGGTTTTCTGCCTGACTTACAGCATTCATTTGTGCCACATATATTATCAGAATGTCTGATGTTTCTGTGACAAGGATTTATAATGCCAGTTTAGATTAACTTCTTCACTGCGAATTCTCTAAAACTAAAGTTATATTTGCATTTTACTACAAATGGTAAACTATGTGAATAGAGTGACATGAGCAAATGTTCATCTTTTTCATCTATGATTAAAAGGTATGGAAAAAAATATTTCATAAAATGACCAAAAGTTATGCTTTCATTCAAATTGTCTAAAGCATAAAAAGAGAAAGTCAGATGTGTCTCTCGCCTTATGGTTTCTGTTGATAAATATTTAGAAAGCATTAGATCAATGAAAAGACTTGACATTCAACTATATGGTCGACTGTTATGGAGACAAGCATGTTGTTCACAAAGCCTTGCAGTATTATGTTTTGATCGATTAATGCCAGTAACAGATACCTTTGTATAGATAAGGTTTGAAACACTAAACTGTTCTTTTGTACTTATCCCCTGTAAAATTTGATATTTTTTGTAAGTAATGAACTGGATAAAGTTCCAGTACAGGTAAAGATTTTAAAAAAGTATTATAAATTACATCAGAATAAAAATGGATAAACCAAAAATATTTCTGGTTTAATCCCAGGTGATTACTGGCTAGCTGTCACCTTGGGAAAGTCTGGACTTCCTTATGCCAGATCTGTCACTAAACTTAGCTTGTAAGAAAATAGGGCACATTGTGTGTCCTATTATTCTGTGTGCTAAATATGACAACTTTCATCCACAATTTTGCTATTAACTATTTCTGAAACACCTTTTTTTTTTTTTTTCCACCAAAGTCCTTTTTTCTTCTCAGACTATCAAATCCCTGTGCATAAATTTTAAGGCTGGGAATACAGCCAGACTTTTGTCAGATCATTCCAATGTAGTTCAATATGAAATTGCCATAGCAAATAATACGGCCTCAAGCCTTTAGTTTCCCTAATTGGGCCATATGAGATGATAATGCCCTCTTTGTCAGGGCTTATTATTTTAGAGTGTGAATATAACGGGAAAGTCACCAGGATTCATTTTGATTTTATTTAATTTGTCTTGAGTGTTGTCAGAGAGCACTGAATAATTCAGTTTCAGATCCTCAGGGAACAGACCTTACCATCTACACAAGCAAAAAGTAATTTTTCAGATACTTATGATATTAGGCATTAAAAACTCTGGGAAAGAAATGTGAATATTAAGATGTTTGGAATTTATAAATTTCTGATTTATATAACTAGTGTAATGAATATTGCCTTATATTTCTATAGTCACAACCAACTGTTTAAAGTAAAAGTAGAGCTTTTAAGAATTTACCATCTAATTTTAGCTATAAAATATTTAGATGACGAACACTATACATTTTTCTAAATGAATTAATGAGAATCTATATTCCATCAGTGAATACTATGTGGTTATGTAGAAATTTTTCTCTTAACCCTTTAAAATAACAACATAAATAACGTCATATGTCAATTTGTTCATTAGACCACATATCTAATAACTACAGACCTACTGTATATTTGCTGTGGTCTTTTTGGACACAAAGTTAGAATATGTAAGTGTATTTATTCCCTAAAGTCTGATTTCTCTTGTGTCTTATGAATTCTTGTCAATGTTGGCAGTGCCACTGGCACAGCGGAACTCTGATCAGGCGTGCTTTAGGGATGTAGCTGCCTCACAGTGTTCTTGATGCATCTCTTGCCAACGTGTGATGCTCATCAGGAGCAACATACTCAGCAAACTTTATTGGTGAATACAAAACAGATAAGAGATTATTTATTGGAAGCATATTGCACTTTAGTAAAGACTAACATACCTTTTTCAATAATTACAATATTCTCACAAAATTTCACAACAATACATTTTATTTTGAAATCTGTTGAAACTCAAATGTTGTCTAACAATCTCAGCTTGTCTGAAAAATAGCAATGAAGGATTTTTTGTCTTTATTTTTGCGAAGAAAGGAGTTCTTTCCTTCAATTCTTATTAAAAATACCTCTAATATATATGAAAATAAAGTGCCAGGAAATGGTGTAAGATAATCATCGAGTCATGGACTATGTATTAACTGATCAGAGAATACAGAGCAAAGGCACAGCAGGAATGGAGAGGAATAGAGTGACAGAATGTGAAATAAAGAGTCCTCCTGGTCCTGCAGGGTGGGAAAATGAACATAATGGTGTTGTGGCAAGTGGAGATGGTACGGGGTACTGCAACCTTCCGAAAGTGTCTCCAACACGGACCCGTTTGGTGGCCACCTCCCGCACACACACTCAGTCACACTCACGCCTGACGGTACTTGCAACAGGTCGACAGCAAAGAGTTGGGAAGGGTCCTTCCTATGGGGTTCCACAGGAGAGGTTTATTTCAGCCACGCAAGTAAACGGGACCAGGAACGAAGAACCAAGAACAATGGGGAACCCAGGCTGATATACGGGGTTGAGGAGCCAATGGTCTGAGGGCCAGGGGGCGGTACAGAGGTGTGGCCAGGGGTACAGGGGCCATGGGGAAACATTGGGGGAGGGGTGAGGGAACAAGGGCTCTGGAGGGAGTGGGGAAGGGAGAACTTTCTGGGGCAGGGACATGTAAGGAAGAAAGGGGCAGGGACGCCAACAGTCCAACTGGGGTAACAGAACTGGGGTACTTTAGCATAATAAAGCAAAGACTCTTAGGAGAAGCCGTTTCATTCTCCCTAACTTTCTAAGGGGGTATCATAGGCTGCCACATAATGGAGCTACATTCCAACATTTGAATAAACCAGCTAAAGCTGAGTGCTGCACAGCCGTTTTGTCATTCAGGCCAGGAGAAATAAAACAGTAAATACAGCAAAGGAATCCAGGGAGAACTTCCATGATGAGGAACCGTTCCTGGATTCCATGCAGCCGTTGTCACAGTAGATGAGGTGAAGATCACTGTACTGTCAGCAGAGTGGGGATAATGGCTGCTGAAAGTCCAGTGTTGGTAGTGACAGTGTATATGCAGCAGAGGTCAAAAGTAGAGTTCTGAACTTCAGGCTGAAGGAGACAAAATTCAAAAGTGAAAGGAAGCCTGTTATGGTGCCTAACGTTTCCTACTTTTTAATCAAGCAGGAATGTTGGTAGTTGAAAGAATGATGTTTCTCCAAGCAATCTTCTATTTGAAAGAAGATGTACTGCATCTGGAGGTTGCTTGTCATGTAGCTGGAAATGGGTTCTGAGCCAGAGAAGGGAGGTATGAGAAGCTGGGAAGGTATGAGACCAAGGATTAAGGAATTTTTATCAAATAGCTGGTGGTCTTATGACATAATTTCAGACCACAATCTTGGATTTTTGTATTTGTCATTCTTCAGAGAAAATATAAATTGACATGCCAAAACACCAATTTTTGTAACAGTGAATAAACTGTGAGCAGGAAGGCTTGCAGCATTCCTTTTCTTCAAAGGAGACGGATGTGTGCAAGTATTGATGTATTTCACAATTCAATACATAACAAGGCTATAAGGAGTCATTTAAACATTAGCCTGAACTCCTGTGACAGTGATAAAATTAAATCAGGCTTGAATATAAAATTTAATTCAAATAATTAAGTCTTCCATCCTCCATTAAGCAAAGGAAGAAAAAAAAAATCCAAAATAAGAACAGGAGCAATCAAGCCACAGTCAATGTCTGGAGCTTTTGTAGCTCATCTTTAAAGGCCCATGGAGGAGAGCGAATGTGGATGTCAAAGTGGCAGCTGTTTAGGCTAGATAGTTGTAACAGGAAGAAGCTGTATTTTAAAGCACCACCTTTTATATCCCTTGGAACAGTAGTATGTGCAACTATTACAATGATTTAACATCCATGTAAGCCTTTCCTGCAGTCACTGCATAACACAGTTTCTGTCTGTGAATTATGGACATTAAAAATCAATTTGCTCCTAGGCTAGCTGTTGTTTCCTGTTTGAATATATTCTTCCCATATTTCCCTGAAACAGATATGTCTTGACTTGAAAACTTCCCGAAGCTTCAGCAGAAATTTAGCACAGTGTGAAGAAGCCTTCAGTTAAAGACATTAATAGGTTTTTGGAACAAACGTACCAGATTTTTGAAAATTATACAAAAGGAGAATGTCAGAACTCAGCTTCAAAACAACTAGTACAGAGTATTTTAAAGGGAAATCATGCTTAAGTACAACCACAAGATTTATTTCTTAATTACATAATGATTCATTCAAATAATTAAATATGCTCCTTTTGGGAAGCATATGGGAGGTCAATAGAAGACCACATTCTTTTGTGTATAATCATGCTTATATTTTTTGAGTGTGCCTAAGGAAATAATTTTGTCACTTATTTATTTTGAATATTCAATATATGAAAACTTCTGACTTACTAAAAAAAATCTGTATGCAATGTAAAGTTTGTTTAATATATCCCTCTTCTGTATTTAATAAAATGTGAAATAATCTACTTGCATGATACAAGAACACCACTGGGATACTTTTTCTATATGTCTGTGCACCCCTGGGTGGATACACACATATATTGGTGCTAAAGAGAACAAACATGAAAAGCCCTCATGTCCAGGCTTCCACTTGCTTGCTCTACAGAGGTATACCCCCATCAATTTTAGTTTCCATGTATGAAAAGATGTGTCATTGCTTTAAGCCTATCTCTCTCTATCCTATCCTCTCTTCCGATCCCACCCTGATGGAATGGGGAGGGGAATCAAAGTGAAACTTGGATGCTGAGATAAGAACATCTTAATGATTGAAAATAAAGCAAAATACAACAATAGTGGTAAATTATAATAACAATGATAATGAAAAGGGAAAATCCCAGTGATGCTCAATGCAGTTGCTCACCACCCACTGACTGATGCCAGACCTCCCTTCCTGAACCCAGATCAGCTGCCCTTTGTGGGTAGCTTCCCCCAGTTTATATACTGAGCATGATCTTCTGTGGTGTGGAATATCCCTGTAGTCAGTTTGGGTCACCTGTTCCAGCTATGATCCCTCACAGTTTCCATTGTGTACCTCCTCACTGGCAGAGCATGAGACAAGAAACAAGTTCTTGATTTAGGATAAACACAACTTAGCAAAAATCAAAACATCAGTATGTTATCAATTCTATTATTCTGAATCCAAACACAGCACAGTAACAGCTCCTGAGAAGAAATTACTGAGCATGAGAGTTCCAGTGTCCCCATTTGGGTTTCTCTGCACAGGTATTGCCTCAGGATCCTCTGATTAGTGAGGTAATGAAATACATTTATTCTTTGCATTTCAGCTGTGGTTTTGTGGCTGTTCTGGCTGCCTGCATCGACTCAAACATCCTTACAAGTATTTATATGCTTGCTAATCATTTCAGTACTTGCTGAAGTAAATAGTGCAAGCCTCTGAAAGGAGAAGATGAATTCAATTTTTCTCAAACAAAAGTAGAAAAGTTGGAGGTTTTAAAACCTGAGGGAATGAGAGACATTTTCTTAATCACTGAGCTCTTGGACAGAGCAGAGTACAAAACCCATGCTTCTCGTAAGTACAAAACACATGCTTCTTGTGATGCTTCTTAAAATATTTGGTATACAAAATTGCAAGTTTAAACCTGGGTCAGGTAGAAATTTGAATATTATGGAAAGTCAAGTACAGCAGCTTAGGCTGTGTATTAACTTTATTAAGAAAATAAATTTTAAAAGATTTCTTAGTTTCAAATTTTATTTTTTCCTCTACTTCTAGGCCTATCTGTCCTTTGTGGATTTGAAACAAGATGGAGATATCATACATGCATTCTTTTAGGAAGGAACTTTAAATTTCTTTCATGCTCATGATGGCTTGGTGTACATTTTCAAAAGCATCTTAAGGCTTGAGAAAATATTGTAGTATTGCTATTCTGTAGTCTATTCACTGAAGCTTCCCAATTTGCTTTTTAAAAACATGAATGTACATGACCTATTCTAGCAAATTTAAAGTAATATGGGTTGGTTTTTTTTCATTCCTATTTTTTATTTATTGCTTGCTTTTGCTAAGAAAACATTATTAGAGACAAAAATGATGACACATATTATTCCCTCATAAACTAATGAAAGTGTAAAATAATGTTATCAAAGATAGAGAGCTGGCACAGAGAGCTGGACTGGAGAAGCTAAACTTGGAAAAGAAACCAGAAGTGATTTTACAAAGGGAAAGGTGGTTTTATGAAGGGTTTTATGGGAAACACTGACTTAAACAAGGTTATTGTAGCTATCCATCTTCATTTCTATCATTGTAGACTTCCCTTTCTTTATTCAGAGGTTTAAAAGGTAGTCCTGAGCCTCTCTTCTAGTTGTATCAACATCCAAATTATTTCAGTTTTTGACTTTATGAAACATATATCCTAAAGTGACAGCAAGCTGGCCATGGCTGCAGTCTGCTATTGCATACAGTTTCCTGTGAAGTTTATTGCAATGCCAAAATCTCCTGACCATCCTCACCTGGCTTGGTATTAAAAAGTTTGTGTCCCTTGTCATTCTTGTTCCTAAAAAGGCTCTTCTAATGAAAGGTGTATTTGCAGCTATCTCTTCCCAGTGGCTCATTCTCTCTTGCTCCATAAGCAAAAAATGAGAACAAGTTTTCTCTATTCAACTTTGGTGATTTCTCTTTTCTTTTTATTGCAGAGAGAATGGAAAGGAAACAATGCAGCCCAAAAATGGGAAACAAGACATCATGGGATGCACTTGGCAAAGCATCACTCATCCCCAGCAGCTGTGTGCAATTGTACTGAAGATGCCATAGGCTTCATTAAAAAAGTAATAGACATTCTTCCCTCTTTGCCAGCTGAAATTCATTTATGGGGAAAGTAACTGTAAGAAACCAACAATAGCAGCTACTTAGCACAGGGAGCAGCTTTGTATGGGACAGAGTTTTGGCACACAGAACACCTCACCAACAGTTATCTGGAAAATTGTTTCCAGTTGATATCAGGCTTTATCCCAGTTCGGGTTTTGTTGGTTTTTTGGGATGTGGTTGGTTTTTGTTGTTGTTGTTGTTGTTGTTGTTGTTTGTTTGGTTTTGGTTGGTTGGTTGGTTGGGTAAGGGTTTTTTTCTTTTTTTCATTAGATGTGTATAACTCTTATGCTACAGGGTCTTCTTTAGAGTGTTTAAAATGTAAAATTTTTATATAGAGAGAAACTTATGTGTACACCAATCCCAGCTTGAATTTGCCTGGGTTTCATAACCAACATTTCAGTAATTTGATGATTCTTTGAGTGCAAGAGATGACAGATTTTCCAGGGCGTATATGAAAGCTTTGGTACGTATGTATTTGGAAAATGGCTCTTTGAGGTATGGGAAATCACAAGCATAAGAAAGGAGTGTGGTTCAGTCATTTTTCTTTGATTGCTTTAGCTTGTTTCTTGCTCACTAGGTCCTTCTAATTGAGAAGTACATTTAGGAGTGAAAATTTAAGAGGACTAGGAATGAATATTCAATTTATTTGAGCAAAACGAGCAAGTTGATTTTGTTAAGCTTTACAGACGATGGTGTCATTTATGACACCACATAGTGATTTCAATGGGAATGCAGGTGCCTAAGAGGGATTCATATTTTTAAACCTGCTGATTTGGATTCTCTACGACTCTCTCTTTGGAGACAGAAATATAAATGGCTTAAACAAAGGAATTCTTAAGGAAAGAAGTTTGTTTATATCAGTTTTGCTTTAGGAAGCAATTTCGTGTTGTGACCTTCTTAATGTATTGAATTCTGTAAAGTTTTGAAAGCTTTTTAGACCATAACTACAAAACTATATTTGGGTAATTAATATCTGTATTACATTTTGACTGGATTCATGAGACTACACAGCAGATTTGGTGCACTAAAAGTTGCTTTTCACTCTAGAAAAATAACATGTGCCAGCTTGACTGGGACAGTTTATTGTAAACCTTTTCTTTAGGTAGTGAGCTTAAAAGATATTTGATTCACTGTGTCCTAAAGCATAAACAGCATGATACCCTTGAGTGTTTCATACTATTGTGAGGAATGTAAATGTTATATTTATTCCAGCATATATTACTCTTGTGTACTGATACCACTTATTCTCCATCTCTCGTCTATATATTCTTATTTTTTTCTTGTTATCACAGGAAGTTAACACTAACAAGAAGCATAGTCTGTGCATTAGAAGAATGAACTACAGTAGCAATGTACAAGAAAGCTCAGGGGCAGAAAATGCCTTCACCTTACTAACATAAAAATAAATTTAAAAAAAGACTGAGTAAACATTTTTTTCATTAATTAACTGGATTGTGATTGTGAAATCAGGCTCATATTTCCTCTTGGACAATTTAGGGAAGAGGGGGGATACTTGTAACCTGAATCTGGAATTGAATGTTCTCTGTGCTGGAATCACACCCTTCAGCTACTTTGTGCTGAAGACATACTTTTGCCATTGCGTAGAAAACTCCTCTTTCTTACCATAGGGAAATACCTGCTCAGCTGGAGGAATACAGATCTTTATATATTTTTGTGCTCAGCAAAATCTGGAGAGAGATATATTATTAAGTGCAAAGCCATTGGGTCTCGACCCTGACCTGAACATAAATGTTTTTCTAGTATATAACACCACCACTTCCTCATGGCACAACTAGAATTAATTAAATGGGTCACTCATATTTCTTAAGGTGGGACAATCACCTTCTTATGCAGGGCAGGCTGTGAACCTTTAATCATTCTGATGTACTCTGATGAGTACTTTCTAACATTATTGACTTCTGTGAATAACTGCAGAGGTAAAGGTTTTTGGGTGCAGCATTTAAGATGTGTTAATTGCCTGTGGTTTCACTTCTGCCAGCTGGAACTGAGATCCCAAATATTATTGAGAGAATGTTTTATGATTGGCCTTTACTTTTTTGTAGTTGCTATAACTGGTCCTTTTAAGGAGAAGCATATATTTTTTATTTTACTACAAAATATCCTTGTCAGGCAATTATAACATATATGCAGAAAAAAAGGACCAAGTTTATGAAGGAGAGTAACTGATATACTTGGAGCAATACTTACAATTAGTACAAATGCTGAACCGTAACTATAGTCAGAATTACAGAATAACAGGTAAATTCACAAGTCTTTGACAGCTTTTACATGAAAACCTTTCTCTATAGGTTTATAAACAACCTGGTGTGGAAATCATAACTTTAGCTTCCTTTAAGGTTTTTTTACTAAATGTAAAACAGATTTTGAATTTCCATCTTTATGACCTAAATTCAGAAATTGTTTATGAAAACAGCTTCCAAGATTTTTACTTTATGTTCTTCTGTGAAGCTTCAATTGAACTACTTCTTTACTGGAAAAAACCCACTGACACTGTTGCCTAAAGTTTTGTTTTTTTCCCAGATGTTAATTATCTAAAATGGCTAGATTTGTGCATTTGATAATGTAAGCAATTATTTCTGGTATTTCAGAGGGATATTTCTTAGAATATGTTCCATAATGTAGGAGCCATACCTGTTTTATTCAGGGACATATTTCCATGGTATTATGCACTGTAATGCAAAGAAACATTTTGGAATGCATTTCCTTAGCTTACTGATGGTAGTTATTTGAAAGGTACCTCGGGTATGAGGTATGTTCCCTTACCAGAGATATTTTTGGTGAGAGCTTTGCAGAAGAAACTTTCTGAAATTGAGATGATTCTGCCAAAAAATGACATAATAAAAGCTAAATATTTTTGTGTGGATTCTGCTCATAAGTCTCAAGAGGATTTAATAACTGATTTACTAACAGCAGCAAACTTCCTTAGAATCTAGTGACTAGCTGGCTGGCATCTGGCTGACAAATGCAGATATTAAGAAATCCTCCACAGATTATCTGTGGAAAAGACTTGTAACCTTGATGCATAACACGACAATTTAGCAGAGACTGGAAAAAGATTAAAAATTATTTTAAATATCCAACCTGAACCTCCCCTTGTAAAAATTGAGGCCATTTTCCTTTGCTCTACTGCTAGTTCCCTGGGAGAAAAAACTGACCCCCACCTTGCCAGAACCTCCAGTCAGTTAGTTGTAGAGAGCAAGAACATCTCTCCTGAGCCTTCATTTCTTCAGACGATACCACCCCAGTACCCTCATGAGCTCCTCATTAGACTTGTGCTCCAGACTCTAATTCATGAGGGCTGGCTGCCGTACCCAAGTGCTGAGGGTCTGTACTGTGTGCTGTAGAGGCCTCTTGTGATGGACTGAGGGCAGTTCAGCAGGGGTGAAAGCAGCAGATCTCAGACCGTGGTGGGGTAGGAAGGAGAAGACAATATAGCTGGACCTGGTGTTGTAGCACAATGGCCAGGGCAGGGTAATGGGCAACTGTCTTACCTATAGTTTCAAAAATGCAGTAATTTGTAACCAGTGCATTTGTAAAAAGAAATTTCTGCACATTTTTATGCCCATATGCTGGCACTATACAAAAAACTTGGGTCTCCACACTAGAATTTCAAAAATAAAATTTTAATCTTATTTCCTATCTGGTATTAAGTAGGACTTCATACTTAAACCAAATCCTTTGTTTCAGACAGAAAGTCTGAAAAATTTAGAGAATTTTGACAGCTGAAGTAGTCTATCATGATTGAGTCAGTTCTTTAAATTGAAGGAATGAGTGGAAAATGATTACTTTCTCCTGGTCCTCAGAAAAACAGATATTGACCATGGTTTTCTGCCATTTAATTTGATAAGGATGGTAGAGGAAATTTACAATTATTACAATTGCACATGTAGAGAATGGTTAAACCATAAAAATATGATACTGTCCTCTTAAATCACTTCAGTATATTCTTTAGATCCACTTATCCAGAAGTCTTCAGTGCTTGATTTTCAATACAAGAGTTTCATTATAGATGACAGACTTCCCTTGCAATAGTTCTAGGTAAAAAGTCAGTCTTCACTGGTGTTCTGCTTTGCCATATATAGGGTAGTATTTTTATTTTCAGTTGAACATAAAAGGAAGTGTGTCAGTATCTCTGTACATACACTGATTTATAGTTACTGTAAAGATTGAGGTTCTAGAGCTGGCCATCGCGCTTGTTCTTGAAAGATGAATCATCACATAAATTAAATTGCAGCACATATCTCAGACCAGAGTTAACTCACCTTACTCTATATGTGTTGTTGTCATTTCACTTTGTCCTTTGTCAAACGCTACATTTGCCATGTAATCTTGAGCTCTACTCTCAGATATGTCAGATGCTTTTTATGTGTAATAAAACTGTATCTAAAATTTTGTTTACAAATGTATATTGTGCAGCCTGATTCACAAGTACAGACATACTCCAGCAGTTATCATTTGCCCTCCATTTTTCCCCTTTTCCTCCAAATCGAATGGATCCTGTTCCCTGTTAATAAGTAAATTGATGGAATGACAACATTGCAAGAAACAAATATGTTCACAAAATGTTGAATGCAATGTTGTCATGCCATCATAAAGCTTATTTCTCACATCTATTGTTTTGTTTTATGAGAGAAAGTTCAATTTTATAGACTCCCTGAAGAAAAGTAAATTAAATATTACTGGAGAACTGGTAGTTAGTCCTTGTGAAAGCACAATGTTATCTCCTCCTTTTGCAGTTACTTAGATGATAGAAGTATTTTGAGCTGTTCTCATTTTAACTTGAATAAATGAGTAGCCTTAGAGGAATCAGTAAGTGAAAATGCTTCTTTGAAGACTAAACCATACTACCATGAAATATCCACATTCAGCCAAATAATTTTAAATGAATAAATAAAGAACACCCCAATAATAAATAAGAATAACAATAATAATATTAATAAATAATGAAGTTGTAAACATTTTGCATTCCCTTATCACTAAGTTCTCCAATCTTTCTCTTATTTTATCTGGTTTATCCAAAATTCCCTTAGGCAAAGAAAAATGTAATATAATTTATTTTCTCAAGAGGAACATAAAGTTTGACATAATTTATCCCCTTAAAAACACACTATTATGCTTCGGTGTTATACAGACACAGTGGGTTTTACGTAGTACAGATAATGAGAATATTTTATGATATGAGACCCTTTGACATGCATGTTCATAATATTCTCCACAAGAAGGATTATTTTAGCCTTTTCTCTCTTCCAGAGAGTTTATGCCTGGATAGAAGTTATGGCATGGCCCATGATCCAGTGCATCAAGAAGAGTGATTGTGGGGTAAATGCACAGAAGTGTTGTGATGTTGGAATGCAATGTGCTTTTCTGCAAAATGTACTTGCAGGGTGCCTTGAAGGAAGTATTTCTCTGGAAGGGGAATTCACAAAAAAGTGCGACCTTAAGAGAAATCCATAAATGCTGGTCAATGGGAAGTGAAAGGAGGAATTTACTGAGGACAGTATATTCCAGTGGGTGGGATGGTAAAAAATTCGTGTTTTTCGATGTACTTCTGGGCCTAAGCTACTTAATGTTATAGTTAGGGATTAGAGAATTGAATCTCTTGCAGAGAGATGTGGTGGGATATGAATATCTTAATGGCAACCCACAACTTCTCCACCAAGATATGCATCTAGACAAGCAGGAGTCCCCTTCAAGGTTTGTTCCATGAATAATGTCTACATGATCTAACAGTGAGTTGTAGATTAAAACTACAGGAGATCTTGGCTTGCAAACTGTTATCCTAATCACTTTCTAATATGCGGAAAAACACTGGAGCTATGTAAGTTTGCTATTGAAAAATGCAAGACAGTTTCATAAGAAGTGTATATGTGTTTTCTATTTATGCATGCAGAAGAAAACACAAGAATTAGTGTAAAGTGCTTTCTATATTGTAAGAAAAGCTACAGAAGCTGGAATGGCAGATGTAATCACTGAAGACAAAAAAATCCTAATGATGTTGTAGAGATGCCTGAGAGGAAACTTTGCTCTAAAGGGAAAGTCCTAGCAGAGAGATACAATGAACCACTACATAAAATGATACAGAGGAGGAAAATGATGTAAAGCAGTGAAATGTTAAAACAAAGAGGTAGGAAAAAGAATAAAGAAATAAATATACAGTAATTAAACCTTGCTATTCACAAACTCCATTTTGTACTATAAAAAAAAGTGGTGAAATAAATTTAAAAAGTGCACAGTGGACTCAGGAGAACAACTGACCACAAGCTGAATCTTTAAAGGAAGGAAGTGAAGGAATGAGGGAACTAAGTAACTATAGTGACTTCATTGCAGCTAGATGTCTGAGTCTTAGATTAAGGAAATGGAATAATATACTGCCCTCTGCATATTAACAAAATAATTTCGCAGTAGTATTTCTGGATGTCTGAAAGAAAATATTTGCAATGTGCGTGAAGGACTCACACAAAAATCCCTGATATGATTAAAAACCATTTCTGGACCAAAAAAGGCCTTTTGTGCTAAGGGCAACAAGTGAAAAGAAACCATGAATGCAGTATCTAAATGTTTACAAAATGTAAACTAGTATGTAGATAATTTGATAAACAGGTTGTGGGCTGAGAGAGTTTAGAGACTAAAGCACACTGAAGTAGAAGTATAGTAAAGAAAACTTACAATGGAATCAAATATTATTAATTATGATTCTAATGTTGAAAAAATAGCTTTAATCCAGGTGCAAAGCTCCTATATACATATTTTTTGTGATAGCAAAGTCCGTGCATGAAGCAGACATTTAATAAACAGTAGGAAATTAAAGAAATGCCGGAAATTAATTATCAGCGAGATGCAGAATAAGAAGGTAGAGTGTTGCTGAAGTTCCAAGGGTGAGAATAGGTATTCTTTCTCCTTTATCATTTAGACCTGGGTATTTGCTACTTGCTACCAGGAATACTGGGCAAATTAAAGAACTATTCAACAATAGTCAATGTAATAAAACAGAAACGGAGACCATGAGAGAGGACACATGCTTACTAAAGGGGAAATGCTCAATTTCTTACACATAAATTGAGTAAACAGTTTCACTGTAAAAAGATGTTTGGAACTATTGCTAAAAACCAAATCTCCTCTGTTGGACAGTAGCAGCTGACACTTATGGAAGAAAGACCTCAGGCCAAAAGTTGTTTTCTGTTGTCCTGTAAAAGCACATTCAGAGTTGCGGATTGCAAATAATAGTTCCTTCCTCCTTTGTTTGCGTTATGCAAGAAATCTTTGGTACTGTTGACAAACAGTAATAATAACATGAGGCACAATGGGGGTTCTCACTGAAAAGCAATGTGGGTTCTCTTGCAAAGCAGCAGGAACTAATAAAAAGCACACAAGAGGATTTCTTCAAACAGAATTAGTAATTGGACAGTAATAAAATATGTATCTCAGGTTTTTATTCACAGTTACGACTTTTGATCCCAGGCTAGGTTCACAACACAGCTAGCTTTTGTACTTGAAAAATCTCATAAAGCTTGTTGGGTCATTCAAAAATCATATTGATAGGGACAAGGGTGGCTAGCATAAACACATGAGTCTGGCTTCACTCCCATTTCAATTACCTTTTTTTAAAAATTTTAACTAAAACCTGGAAAATTAACAGTAAAGAAACAGAAAATTAGTCCAGGGATATCTTGGGCATCCCAGTAGCTGTCTGATTCTCTAGGAAAGCAGAAGACAGTTTCAGCCTGCTGCTCCAAACAGGGTCGATCCAAAAGATTTGAAGTGGCCTCATCTCTCACTCGTGTGAGTACTCAGCTATAGAACAGCTTTCTTTGTTGGAGCACAGTTAAAAAGGAGCTGCAGAAAGGACAGCTATGCAGCTATGGGGTCATACAGGCAAGAGAGCTGATGGCTGCATTTGATTTCAGAGCCGAAATCCCTTTGATGACTCTGATCTTCTCTTCGCAAGTGTTTTTCTCTTTTTCTCATCTCCTCTCTGGTCTACTGGCTGATGCTGTAGCACCATTACTGACCAAACTTCTCAGCTGCTGCAGGACAGATAGCTGCTTCTGGTGTCCATTGCTAAACGCTTAGCCAGGCTGAGCCATATATCTCCTAATGAGCTAAAGCAGCACTTTAGTGCATAGATTCCTCCCATTTCTATCATCCCTATCAGTTTGCTGTCTTTTCTGTCTCCCTATGGAATTATGGTGCTGGTTATCAATACAGGTGAATAAACATGCATTTTACTCTTCTCCATTTTACCTCAACAGAAGCTGACAATCTTTTTTAAAATTTGACAAGTGTCTTGCAGAAGGTTAATTTTGAAATGTCATGGGAATACAGGAAGATTGTGTATAACTGAGTGCTTGTTATGCAGAAAGCTTCACAAGAACTGGTAAAGACAGCAGACAAAACAGTGGAAGAAACTGGACTGGTGAGTACAAAAGCTGATGGTTTGCCCTCTCTTCATACACTAATGAAAAAAAATTAGTTTTAAGACTTTGCCCAAATGGATTGACTCTAATCTATAGCATGAAAATATACAACCTCAAATGCATCCTGGGAGTAGCTATGAAGATGCAAGTTCTCCTTTTAAAAATTTGGCAGAATTTGTTCATCATTGGTGTATTGGTACTTGAGTTGAGAGCACTACAACAGTGCCTCTATCTATCATCCCAGATCAGAATTGTTTCTGTATTCTTGTGCATGTTTTCCAGTGCAAAGTAAATGATCCTGTAAAAGGGATTTTGATTCTCCCTTTGAAAGGATGTCTTCTGTTTAATAGTCTGGACATTTTGGTATTTTTTATGGTATTTAGCCCAGATTTTCTACATCCAGTTTCACTTGAAAGTCTAGGTTAACTCAGGGACATTAACATTCACACCAGTCTTAAAAATCCTACAAGTCTTAAAAATCCCCCAAATTAATATCCGGTAGATAAGAGGAGAGGCAGAGGAAGAGAAAGGAAAATATTTGTGATTATCAGTTATCTGCAGTCCCAGAGACTTAATGATGACAGATTCCTTTGAGACACTGCTGAGAAGAAGCAGTAGTTCCTTTTTTTGCCATAGTTTGGCTGCAACCCTCTGGATCAGCAAATATCATCTGAGGTTGCAAATTCTACGTTATGCCTTTACAGAGAAGCATGTGCCATAAGGCAGGAAATAAATTGTAATACTGTAGGATTACAAGATCTGAGGATGAGAATACATTTACTTTCACTAGAGTATTAATATTCTGGAGCATAGTGAGAGATCTATGCACTTAGAATAAAATCCTGATCTAAGGAAAAGCAATAGCATACTTTAAGGTAGGTTATTGAAGCCTCTTTTGTCCTTAAGATAGCCCTTTTGATCTATTTTCTTTTTGTTCAGTGCTGCTAGGATTTTCAGACGTGAAGTCAAGAGGCTGAAAGTGTCTTTTCATGCTGTCAGGCCTCAATAAATAAATATCAAAATATGAGTGTAATTTTACTTCCAATGGTGGCAAATTTCTTTAAAGTGCTTAAATATTTTTCTCATTGGTCTTAGTGATTGAAATAGTAGGAAAATTTGTCTATTTAAGGTAGTTTATGAACTATATATATTATATAATATAACTTTTTAATTTGCATTCCTGTATTGAGTAATAAGTCATGTTCAGGATAGGCAAGTCATACCCTGCATTTATTCTTATGATTCTATATACATGCCTGAGAAATGTACTTTAAATTGGTACATGATCCCTTTCTAGTTTGAATTTTTTCATGATGATTTTTTTTTTCCTTGGTGTTTCACAGCAATATTACATTTGTTCATTTCTTGCCAGGTGCTCATGATAGAAGCAAGCAGTGAAGTTCAGATCCTCTTGGGGATATTTCTGGAAGAGTTGAACTGTGGCTTTTGCCTTCAACTATGATGCAATTTCTATTCCAGGGAAATTAAAATTCCTCTACCCACTTCTACACCTGCTCACCAGTACTCAGTATTCAGTCACAGAAAAACTTTAATAGAAAAGGAGAAGAGAAAAAATCCAAATAGGTACCTAAGCCACTAATCTTAAGTATATTTGCAATTTTGTGGTGCAGTTGGATGCTAGTAGAATGGGGCCTGGCTGTGGCTTACAGGAAAGCATTGTTCCAAAGCAGATAGCATACAATTTTCATCACATAGCTCTGACAATAAAAATCAGACCAAATTTCCTGTACTCTCAACATTGGAAGACTTGGGACCAATTTTAAGTAAGGACTGGCAGTCATGTTTAGGTGTTTCGTCACTCACACAAGTGGAAAATGCTTGAATACTGTTTCTAAATCTCCTGGTTGAAGTGCCATGTATTCCTGTGCATCATGTCAAGTCATTTTGTAGCACGTTGCCTAACAGAATGTGACTGATGCTGTGCCTCAGAAGCAGAAATAATTGACAGTGCCTAATCTAATTCATGAAAACATGACCTTCAGAAGATGTACTTTGAGATATATGACATGTAATATTTTCATGTATCCTTTGCTTTAATTTCTGTTGACCTGACTGCAGACTTTTCTTAGGGGATTGTCCCTTATTACAATGTATTTGGTGCCATTCCTTTTCAGAAATATCTTTTAATTTCCACAGTCTTTGAACTAGGATTTTCATATTTTTCCATCTTGCAATAACTCGAACAGTTTATCTTGAATATTTCAAAAATTTGAAAGTGGAATTCTTAACTTTTTCTTTGGAATTATAAAAGTTTAGATGTGATAAACTAGGCTCATATAACCATTAAGATATGTACTCTACATACTGTTTTCTTTCATGCATACTTGTAAGCTGTTATATCTTTAAAGAGTTCCTTAAAAATCTCCATGAGTGTGGTAAATCAATTCATAAGCTGTAAAAGCTTTCTAATGATTTCGCTTCAAAGAGAAACTAAATGAAAAGAGTCTTGGTTAATATATTTGATTCAACCGTATTATCCTTATCCATTATCCTCTCAATACTTTGTAATCTGGAAAACATAGGTCAAACTGTATGCTGTAACTTAACATAAAATTATCGATAGATATGTTATTCATAAAATGAGATCATAAGCACACAAATACTTCATTCATCCTGTGTCCCTTAGTTTAGTCTTTGATAGAAGCTGATCAGTGCAACTTATTGGTCACAAGTTATTTACTCAGGATTTTATAACTATGAATAATAAGATTCTAAATTATAGAAAAAAATTTCTATTAAATAATGACAAAAGTTATTAATATATTTTTTGGACTTTAGTACAAGCTTTTTAATCTGAACATCAGATAGTGTCAAGAAACTGATAGCTTTCTATGGTGACAGCATGTTATTTTGACAGTTGCTTTCGAGCTCTAAGGGGACTGTAGTGGCTTTGTTGTTCTTCCTATGAGAGAATTATTTTGCTGTGTTGCTATAATCTGGTATTGTACATTAGAAATAAGCCTTATGAAACATCACCCTGAAGGTCAAAAATAATTCTGTTATGAATTTAAAACAGGTGTTTGAAGGGAGGGAAAGAGGTTTGCAAACATACAGCTCTGTCTCTTGCAAATCTCATGGGGATTCTCAACTGCTGACTCCTTATCTTAACATGTAACATAATAACCAATTACTGTCAATGTGACCAGACCCATCAGACTCCTATTGCATTAACCTTATGAACTGGTTCAAGAGAAATGTAATCAATCCATTGCTAAATTAATTGCTAATTTTAAAGTTATCATTAAATAATACGATTCCAAAATTGGCATAAATCATGTGGTTAAGCATCGAATTAGGTTTCAAGAAAGGCAAAGGAGTAGCAAGCCCTATTCAAAGGATTTCATTATATTCATTTGCTCAGAGCACTGAGAGGTCATAATTTTAACCTTGTATGGGTCCCAACCATATGAAAATTATTCATGTCACCGAAGGCCAGGAATAATTCCTTTAATTCCATGGCATATTAATGACCAACAACGAATGGGCCCCTTAAGTGTTCCATTTATTGTCTTAAATATGAAAATGTTTTAGAGATTAGAGGGGAAATTGTTTGAATTAATTAACTGAACTGATGCTCTAGGGAACTGGTACAAGATTTTCAGACAAAGGCTGAGAATTTACAATAATGACATTTCTTTCATGGTTATAAAATATAGTACCAGAGGGACTTTGAGGCACTCTTAACATTTTAGCTGGTGTCTGTTGAGGGTTTGAGATTCCTCTGAAAGCATCAATTATGGCATGAAAGGCATCACATTAAAATAGCTGTGAGGCCCACAAATTTCACCATTGAAATGGGATCGGATAACTGACAAAATGAAAATTCAGAATGTAAATGGAGACTATTAAAGTAATAGGATCATTTATAAAAAATGTTTTTTTCAGGAAAGGTAATGTGCAAAAGAGAAGAAATACCCCTGGCTTCAAAAGGAAAGCTACAGAGTTTGTTCTTAAGTTACTCTTGAGTGAGTGTACTCTCCCAAGAGCAATGGGGAAACAGCAGTAATCTGCGTCTTGGATAGCAGAGACAGCCACCATCCAAGCTTGTGACAGGTCTGTGTGAATCTGCAGCCCTTGATTGTTGCTGCCTGCTGTCTTTTCTTGGTTGTTCATGGATCAGAGATCACCAAACATCCTGAACTGTGTCCTGATTCTGTGATGTGAACAAACAAAAATAAACATCAACTTAATTTCAATATGGGCTGACCTACGTGGAGTGGTCTTTCAGCTGATGTTTCCAAAGAATAAGGGCTTCAGTACTCATGTCTTCATACATGTAGCAGCATGATACTTTTAAAAATGGAGTTTGCTGTGATAGTTTAGAAAAAAAAAAAGAAACTTGAAAGCTGTACAAAAGGCCCTCTTCTGCTCTTCGTACAATTTCTTTTACTCTTTTACATACGTTTTCTTTTTAATTTTCCTGTACTCCACATAGGAATTTCTTATGCTCTCAGTTTGATCCATCCTGCTATTAATAAGGACATTCCCTCTTGTGAGACAGCGCTGGCCAGTGTGGCCAGCAGTGTCTCACTAATATTTATTGGCACTAGCTCCTGAAGCTGGACCGTGCTTGGTTTCTACCACTCTGCTGGACTGCAGAAAATCCAGTCTCTTCTGAATTTAAGGGAAAGGCAGCTAAAACCCAAATAAAAACTTTAAAATAAACTTATCTTCTCTGTGCTAACAGAGCAGCTGAGAGAGCATATGACAACAACATACAATTTCTACTGCAGAGTTCAATGCATTGCAAATGGATTTTTCATGACTAGGTTTCTGATGACAAGTATAACCTAGGGAGCTATGTAGTTTAGTCTAATTTACACTGAAAAATGAATAGCACTAAGGAATAGGCACATAATAAAAATAAATGGAAATACCTCATCACTGTAAATGCCATAAATTCTCCAATGTGATGTGGAAACAGGCAAGCATCCCAAATTTTGGTCATACCATATAGTATTTAATTTATAGAAAAGGCATTCTATCAGACATCTGATCCTATTATCCTACAGATTTTAAGTTTTTGCATCCTTTTTTTCTGTGTATTTCAGAAACTGAAATCTAAATTATTCAGTTTAGTGTTGCTTGCATATTCAAAGCCATTGACTGTGAATAGTTATATGAATATGAAAGCTGTATGCACTCAAAGATTGAATGGTAAGGAATACATCTGATCATGTATGCACAGTGCTTTGCCATCATTATTTTAAATTGGGAATATGTTTTGATCAGATTATTAAATCTATTTGTAAGATACAATTTGATATATCAAAACACTGTGTTGCAAGGGAGAGGAAGAGAGAATCCAGAACTAAGCAGAAGAGACCATCATCTGTAACAATTAACCTTTTCATAGTAAATAGTAGAGTCAACCAGTAAAGCAGTTAAGGAAATTATTTTAAAGAAATAATTAATACAATATTATTATTACACTGACTGATGTATCAATATGAACATTAAAAATTTATACACATTATATACTTTTGTGCATTAACAATTTAATTATTCTCTTACTTCAGTCTTTATGAAAAATTGCTGATAGATATCCATAGCAATGAGGGATGCACATTGTTACCTACTGAGTACACTCTCCTCTGAAAAAATACTGAGAAAGGAGCTCTTTTTACCCCATGAACTTTTTATTTTTATCAAGATTGCATTGGTCTCATTTTTCAGTCCCTTGCTCCTTGAAGCTTTGAATATCTATGCAGAAAATCTTGACATTCCCTATGATTATCACTCAGGTATTACCCCTGAAATTCAGCATTCATTTGATTTCACAGTATCTTTTTGCCAACTTGATTAAAACATATTCATACAAGAGTCATGTTTGATATAAAAATAAATTATTAGACTTGGTTTTGGAATTTTCTTTGCAAAAAGATTTTTCAGACTTTGTTTTTTATCTAATTTTATTTTTTTATAAACTTGTCTTTTTACTGTTAACTAGGACAGTGAGATTTTGAGGTTTTTTTTAAGGATAAAAATATTGATCATTTCAGCTACAGTGAATCTTTACAATTTTACTCAAACTGCATTGAAACAAAAGTAAACATTTAACAGACTACGGTAAGAAATACCCTCAGCTGAATGTATCTCAGGTTTCATTGCTTTCGCTAACAGGAAGTAGTGTTTTCAAAAGCTTATGTGATAGAATTTACAGTTGGGAAGATCCCATTGTTATCAAATGTTAACAAATTTTTAAGACTGTGGTGGGTTGACCTTGGCTGGATGCCAGGTGTCCACCAAGTCATTCTAGCACTTCCCTCAGCAGGATGCAGGGTGAGGTGAGAGAAAATAAGATGGAAAAAAACCCATGCAGATCTAGATAAAGGCAGCTTACAAAAGCAAAAGTGAACGTCATGTGCATGCAAGCAAAGGGAAAAAAGTAAAAAGATTTATTCTATGCTTCCCATCAGCAAGTGATGTCCAGCCACTTGCTGGGAAGCTGGACTTTACCCCAAGTGGTTACTCCAGAAGGTAAATGTTGTGAATAATGAATGCACTTCCCATTTCCTCCTCCTTTCTCTTACTTTTTATATCTGAGCATCATATGTTATGGAATATCCCTTTGGTCAGTTTGGGTCAGCTATCTTGGTTATGTCCCCTCCCAGGATTTTGACCACCCCCCTCCTACTGGTGAGGGGGGAACACTGGCGAGACAGGGCTGACGCTGTGCCAGCGCTTCCCAGCTGCAGCCAGAGCACTGGTGTGCTATCAGCCTCCCATGCAAAGCTCTGTGAGGGCCGCTGTGGGGAAAACTGTCTCAGGCAGACCCAATACCAAGAGCAGGTTAAAAACCAAAATGTGTAAGTATGAAAAAGCTATAAGCAGGGTAACTTTAACTTATTCTGAAATAAGACCGTCTGCCCTACTGTGCCTCTTTAAAGAGTCAAATATTGTTCTCATGTTACACCAGCATGAATCTGGAATGCCACAGATAAATACGGTGGGATTTGTTTCTATACACACTAGGTAGGGCATAACAGATTTTCATTTAGACTACTGTAGACTTGTCGATAAAATATGAAAAAGCAGTTTTCGAATTTCTCATTTTTGACCTGTCTTCAAGACTCTTGTGACTGTGCAGTATCACAGTAACACAGTTTAGACTGAAAATATGTTTTGACTGTTGGTAGGGTTGATTGAATGCATTTAAATTTCCAAGATGCTGCTGTAATGCCTGGAAGCAAGCTATTAATGCAGTGACTCATGTTTTGATCCAGTTATGTTCGTCCAGTTTCTGCTTATGTGATATGCATCATACTTTAGCACTGAGAAAAAAAAAATAAATTAGGAAGTTCTATGACTCTGAGGTCTTTCTACATAGAACACCTATACACTTTGTACAGGAAAAAACTAAGACCTAGAAATATATTTAAAAGAGATAGGAATTAAAAACACCCAAAATCCCATAAAAACAACACCCAATCAACCAACAAAAATAAAACTCAAAACCCCAAACCCAAATGACTATACATTTCTCACCTGCCCCCTGGAGGAGTTGAGTTTCTTGTTATCTACACCAAATTTCAAGAGATAGGGATTCATAACTGAAAATTATATCTGTGAACAGTGTCCTCCAAGCCCCTGCGCGGCAGCTTGATCCCGACCTACTAAAATGCACTTTGTAAGAAATGATGAAATAGTTGATCATATATCTAAGACAAGCCTTATCTTTCCAAAGTTAGGTTTCTAATATTAATTTTCCTTGAATTATTCAAGTCTTTAATAGGCATATGTCAGATTCTGTCCGCACTTCAGAGTTTTCTATTCTCTGACTGGAAGATATCCGTATGCACGTAAACAATGGAAGTAGCACGTGTCTCCCGAACTTCAAAATTTGAACTGTTGTGCGAAATGGATCATTTTAACAGCTATGTTTACTTGCTTAGTTTTCAGAATGAAAATTGTTACTTTCAGCTTTTAGAGTAATTAAATATGTCTTGCCAGTGACAATAATTTTTTTTTTTATAATTCTATAGATTTTCTAGTTTATCTCCTTGCTTTACTTTTTGTTTCAGCATTTTGCTTGCTTCAAGATAAAGAAATTTGATGGAAAGAGAATAAGTGTATTCCATGCTCCTTTTTCTTCTGCTTCCCACAGAAAACAGATACATAAATAGTGATCTAAATAGCAAGAATGAAGGGCTCACATTCTGTTTCATGCACCTAACCAAGTACAAAATATCTTACAGTGCTATATAAAAAGCCACTTTCAGATTATCTATGTTTTCGCCATTTCCTTTCTTGAGAACAAACAAACAAAACAACAGTGATTACAGAATCTTTGGTATAAATTTTTTTGTAAATCTTTGAATACGGACTTAACCCATCTACTGAGATCCAGTTCTGCCATAAAAGTGCAAATATATGAAAGATTGAACAGAATTTAAATTTCCTCCAATTCATCCCCTACTCACGTACAATGGATTAATCCATTTAAAAAGCATAAATCTCTGAATGAAATATTTTGGACCCAGCAATTGTTTTTTTTTTCCTAAATGAAGCAAACCCCAAGCTTCAAACACAGAAAAACAGTGTTTCCGTCAGCAAATGTCCATATGCATTTGTGTACGTATGTATGTACATATATGTTGTCAGTGAAAATTCCTCAGACTTTTTCAGTTTCTATATCCTTTGATATATGTAAACTGTTTCCAACCAGGGGAGACTGATCTGGGAAAAAAAAATTAGAAAACTTTGTATTGCCGATATTTCTTCCATGTGACACCATTACCCATTTCATGGGAACTCAAGATATGAAGGCTCTGGAACCACATTTGTGTAGGATCTGCATTACCATTGAAATGCACCAAATAATGCTGTTTATAGTGGAAACAAAAAAAAAAGAAAGAGAATAATTTACAGATGTTCCTCTTCACAGCATTATTTGCAGACATGAGAGGTAAAAGATAAATCACGCTGTACTGTTCAACCTGAAACATAAGGTGAAAGTATTATTCAAAGTTTGCATAACCACTTTCAGTGTAAAACCACAGTTTTATCCAAAGGTAATCATGAGAGATGAGAAAATACTGTGTCTGGATCTTGAAGGTGCTAACTATTTGTTCTGAATTTACCTAATATAAAATATTCAAATAAATTAGCTTGACAGTAATGCATGCAGGAATCTTCTGTAGTTATGGTAGTTAAGCCATTAAAGTACTTCAGTGGAAGTTTAACTTATTTCAAAATCCATATTTTAATTTTTTACATGTAAACCGGTATACACTGAAAAACAGCTCAGTATTGCACATAGTGGTTTTCTTTTGTAAAAAGTTAGATTGCATACTGCATATCATCTTTGAAGTTAAAGACATGTAATTAAAAGTGGTGGAAATACCTTTTCTCTATTTAATATAACTATTTTTTAAATGCAATTAATAGAAGGCCATGTTAAACATCATTTTTAGTGTGTCTTCCGTGTAGATTTTCAATGCTCTTCTTTCTTTAAATAATCATTTATTATGCTTTATGGGTTGCAGCAGAAATTGCACAGATCCACTTTGAGAATTGTTAGTCTGTTTTTTAATCCTGTATGTTTCCAATAGACAGGAATAGTGCTTGGGTTTTTCTAGGCTGATCAAATTACACCCTGGCAAATTTACAGAAGATAAAGGCTCAAGTTACTATTTAAAATGCTTTGTAGTGCTACTTTCAGGAAACAGTTTTAGTCCCTGTCACTGCAGTGAAGCTAAAATGATCCTTACTGGAATGCAGCTTTGAATGTCACCTAAAAGCTGAAAACTACTGTTAGGGTTTCACCTTCAGTTAATTTTTCATTTTAAGTGCAGCACTCACACAAGTCAACATTTCTTAGCAGAAGTATTTGCTGGAATTAAAAATAAGGAAATCAGACATCACTAATACTTGAAGATGGAATCTAATGGAAATTGAACCATCCCACAAAATCCATTTGGAGCTTATTTATAGAGTTGGCTATGAACTTATTGACACTTAGGAAAACAGGGTTTTCTTACTGCCCTCAAATGGAAACTGAATGATTATTTGCCAGTCCAACCACATATCTCTAGTTGCAATTGCATTTTGAGCATGCTAGATAAAGGCTCATAATTTATAATAACACCTTATGTCTCCTGAAAATCTGGTTGGTACTTGGGAAAAAGCAGGCTTGGTGTTTGGTTTCTCACTTGCCTGATTTGGGCTTGACAAGTGAGTATGAAATTCTGCCAAATGTGACTCACTTGCCAGGAGCTTGGCGCATTCACTACTCACTAAGCTGAAGCTGGCATTTATTTTGTGAATCAATAAACAGCCGACTAGCTGGCTGGTAGCCAAAAAAGACCACTGTCCTAATAATTGGAAAAAAATAACTCACATCTACTTAAATCAGGATTGTTTTATTCTCTATTAATGCTGTGTGGATTTCAAGATTCTTAAATTAATGGAAAATGTAAGAGGTTGCTACATATGAATAGTGAAATCCTGGTTCAACCCATGTGATAACATCTCTGTCACTGACTTGAGTGAACTTGGGATTTCCCATGCAGTTTCATAGGAAACATCTCCAACTGCTCTGGCTCAGAACAAACCTGTCTGGCTGCTGGAGCCCAGCCCGCTGCCCCGTGAACTGGGGGCTTCTGACCAGGCTAAGGGATGTGGCTGCCACATTCTTGTTTGTGGGTCCAACCAGCAACAAACATGAGCGTGAATCTCAGAGACAAACATGGTCACAGGTGTACTTACAGCTTCGAGAAGAGGTAATGGCAGCAGAATTTTTTTACTGTAGAAGTAGGAACTGAAGCACTGAAGGATTTTGGTACTTGTCCTGCATATTTCACACCCACAGGGCCTTCAGCAGCTGTAGAGGCATGGAAGATTTAGCCTGCTTGCTCCAGCAAAAAACCTCAGATCTTCAATAAGATAGTCCAGCGACCTAACTATACCATAATTCCCTTCTCTCACAAGATTGTCTTGATTACACATTTGCACTTGTCACCTTTAGTGCACCACTAGTCCTCACCTTTATTTTCCATCTTACAGAATACTGCCATCATTCTTGTCTGTCAGACATTAGTCTAGTTACTAAGTTACAACTGTGTGTCCCACCGTGATCTCCAAAGCAAGTTTCACTGAGGAATAATACTGTTTTTTTCACATTGTTTTGTTCTGCTGATGCTAGAGCCTTGCAATGTTTAATACATGAAATATTAATTGCCTTTTCATCCTGAGAAGTCAGACTTTTGATGATATCACTTTAATGACCAATGATCCCTTTATTTCAGCCTCTTTCTTTCAAGTTCTTATTCCTAGGGAAGAAAAAGAGTAGAAATTTTTTTACCTGGGTTTTAAGCCAAATAAACCTACTTCCATGTTATTAATATAAGTCAATATATCTGACCTGTTTAGAGTTGTCTCTCCTTGATAACGCTTTTATATTTGAGATCTGGGGTTTGTCCTGTTGTAAATCTTCTTTTGGACTCCAGTTAGGGTTTTGTGCTCAGCACTGAAATGACTAAGCTCACTCAGAATCCTTTTCTCTGTAAATAAATAGCATTGGGGTTTTGTTTGGTTTTCTCTTTTTTTTTTTCCTTGACAGGGCTTGAATGTCAAGGATTCACGACCAACATGTTACCCTTCTGCAGTGGAGTCTTACATTTTAGAATTATAGCTTCAATTCAGGGTTAGAGAGCTTCCTTGCTGTGGCAAGCTGGATGGTTCAGGATGTCCAATGGAAAATTATAGCCATTCATCAACTAAGGCTAGGGAGTCATCTTATATTATAAAATCTTCAGTTTCCGGTTGATTGTAAAGTACAGCAGACAGAAATACTCCCATTGTACTCCTAAGGGACTTTTTGGTTCACAGGAAAGAAAAACAGGGATACTGATTTTTTTCATTCTTTCCTCCCTGTCCTCCTCTTTTTCTCATTTTTTTTTCTAATTTTTTCCTTTTTTTTCTCCCTTTGAAACCACAATCTTCCAGATTACTTTAAACAGAAATGGGTTGAACATATTCCAGATTATAGTCCGTGCTTACTCAGTGGCTGCTTTAATTTCCAGAGAATTTGACAGTTATGATGTATATATGCTTCCAAATGTGTAGGAAGAGTGGAAGCTGTGCTCTCTCTATTGATTGCTTTGGACAGAGATGGAAGAGAGAGTTGACTTTAGGCTGTTTCTTAGTAAAAGGATGAAAAACACTGGAAACGGGGTTTTTTGACACAACTGTTTGGTTCACTGCAGGACAATAGAAGAGTTTTTATATCAGTTGCAATAAACCATATGGTTCAACAGTCATCCTACACGATGTGGGATGATTGCTGTTATCTTTGCTAACTCTTTATGTGTTTAATCTATTTCTTTGTATTTATGGGGAAGATCACAATGAAAAATGGGAAAGCAGGCTTTCGTGAATTGAGTCTAAGCAGCAGTTACTTTTAGCTTTTTTCAGTCTCTTATCCACTATTTTCATGATTCTGCTAAAGCATTGTAAGGTTTTTGAAAAAGTGTTTCAAGCAACTAAAATTCTGTTCAGGTAGCATTGTCTGTAAAAATTTAAGGATTTATGTGTTGCAGTGAGCAGGACCTCAAGTAGTTACCCAGGTGTAAAAGTAGAGTTCTCAAATTAAAGTTAGTAGAGTAGGAGATATGAACTTGCATCAGTTAAGGTAGCTACTGGAGGATTCCACCTAGATCCTTAAATTGCTGCTTGCACATAATTGACTACATCTTTAGCAGCACAATTTTGAGCTAGAACACATGTGCACAGTAGGGACACGTAGGGAGTAATATCTTGTTTTCTATATTTAATTCACTTTTTTTTTTTCTTTACCAGTAAATGCTAACCTTTAGACTTGCAGGAGTGGAACAAACTGTCACAGATGATTTTGTTTTACATTGCATGAATTAAGTAACTGAATGAGAGCAGAAGGAAGGAAGTGTATATGACTCTAGCTTTCAAGGGGGATGTGGCCCTCTTTTGGCAGAAGACCCTTCTGGATTTGATGTCATCCTCATTTTACACTTCTGTAGCAATGTAGGAAGAGACGAAATTTCCTCAATCCATGTCCTCTACTCAGAGAGTTTTACAGTTCAGTAGTGAAGGTATTCAAAGAGGGGAAAATTGTGGTGCTGAATCCCAGAGGGATAAAGATTTTAATGAAAGGAAAAAGAAAAATAAATTCTGCCTTCAAAAGGCAAAAGGGTTAAAGCAGAAAAAGGAAATTGCTAAGAACTTTCTGTCAAGAGCTGAGAGAAAATTATCCTAAACAGCTCCACAGAGATTAAAAATAACTTCCAATTTACTTCTCCTATATGCCTATGGTAAAGGTTACTGAATGTGCTGTGTTAGATATATTTTTTTGGAATTCTGGAAAGGAAAGGATAAAGTCTTTTCAATGTTTTGACATTTTTTGTATTTTATTTTAATATACTTTATTTTAATTTTTCCAGACAGAGCTGTTCCACCTCAGTGCTATGTCATCATATTCGTTAGGTAAATACACAGAACTGTTATGATTATACTCAAACTGAGCTTGTGAATTAAGGAAATTCAGAGTTAAAGTGTGCATATGAGAAATCCCAATATTGTGATGTAGAAGAGAACACTAAGGCACTGCTCATGAGACACCAGAGACTTCAATAATCATGTAATTATGATGAATGCATTGATTCTTGGAAGATTTTTAAAATTTGGGTTTTGACTTTCCTATATCCACACTTACCGCATTACATGAAGAAGTGTAACTTTTATCTAGTAAAAATCCACTTTTTGCTATCATTGATATTATTTTATTTAAAATGCAAAAACTGTGTAAGACATGTCTGCCTTGGTATTTGAAAAGAGACTTTCTTTTCCCTTTTCTCTTACCTTTCCCCCCCCACCCTCCCTCTATTCCCTTGTGGAACTATGTAAAGGAAAAACATTCATATTTTAATTTCCCATTCACAGTGTTTTTTATCCCAGGTTGCATTTGCAGCTTTAGTCAATAACTGCTCTTTGCTGATGTCACATAAAATTCCTTAAAAACAAATCAGAACAAAACCCCCCAAAACTGCCAGATGGGATTTGAAATATAAATTGCAGCTGAAAAGTTCTCTTAGACATATTAAACTCACTTCTGTTACTTTGTAATTTTAAGCTATATATGTCTCTTGTTATGTAAAATAAAAACTTCCCATTTTCATTTGCAGCTCTGAAGTAAAGCCACTCAATATATGTTTATATATTTTTCTCTTAAATTATGTTTGGATGTTTATGTTGTGGCAGCATATCTTTCCTCTAAAGCATGATGAATGTAAAACAAGCGAAAAAATGATCAAATCATCACTGAGAGGTTTTTAGTTGAAATGAACTTCCTAGAAACCAAATAATATAACTGATGTACTATTATTTTTTTTTGATAATGTTAAGTAGTAAGGTAATATCTTCAGCTTTAGTCAGAGAATTGTTTAGCCACAAGCTTTTATGGTCAAAATTTGTTTATAGGAAGAGGCAGCACACCTGATATATATTTAAGCAATGAGAATAATTTATTATATGGAATAATAATAATTTATGTAATGGAAATCTTTAGAATCTAATCATTCTTAGTCTAGACTGAAGTGTTATTGAATAAAGAAACACTAATAATGTACTTCAAATTGTTATACAGACATTTAGTTTTTTTATCTTTTCCTGATGAGCTCACCCTTCTCTGGGCTGTGAGGCTGGAGGTTTAATTCTAGCTGTGGGGTTTTAAAGTGAGTCACTGGCATCCAGAGCCTTTCATCAGCAGGAGGAAAGTTGTGTTCTTGTTGGTTCCTTCCTGACTCTAGGATTCACTAGGGGTCATTTTTGTACGTTTGCCTGCACACTTTCACGCATTATTCTTCTTTAATCTGGAGCTCCAGGTTACACTCAGATTTGCCATGAGTAGTGACTTCCAGTATGTTTGACATCAGTCTTGTGTTCTGCTTGTAACTCCTAAATGCAGTTCTGTGCAGTTCCAGATCTGCATTTCTTTAATTGACCAAGGCTGGGTTGTTTATAATTGTGCAGCCTCTGGTGCCAGACTGTGCCCATCTCTTACCATCCCGTGTCTGCACTTCTCAGTGCTCCACCCTGTGTCTCCCCTTCTTAAGGCTCCTGGTATCCAGGTCTATACTTCTCTGCACTAGAATATCATGTAAGAGTCATAAATATCTCACTATACATGAAATAACTTCTTGCTACTGCTATCTGCATAAAAATTATATTATGTTTCTACAATTCTACAGTACAAAGATAAAAAAAAGTAAAACAAATGAGCCATAGACACCTGCTCATTCAGAGAAACAACAGTTACAGGTAAACCAAATAAAGTTGCAGGTGAGAAAGTCTGGCAAATCACAGTCCTGGAACCATGTAACTTAAGTACAAAGCTTATGGCCTGTTAATAGCTTTGGCAATACTTTATTACAGGCTATGTTCTTACAAAATGAGTGGTATACCTGTGGTTTTTTCATACAGATCAGCAACTGTCTTACAACATCTATAGATCATTAGAGCACAAAGTGAATAAAACTAGCACTTGTAGTAACACGACAGAGGCACTGAAAGAAAGCAAAATATTTTTTTTCCTCCTTATATTTTAGCTTTTGGAAACAGTAGAATTATGCTTGAAATTCTTACAAATGAGCCCAACCCAGATCTTATATGCCGTTCAAAAGGATAGGAATCTGTGGAAAAGAGTGTTCCTAAATGTCATCCTAGTGAATAGATCAATGCTGAATAATAATGACATAGCAACACTATTTAGTATAACATGCTTAATATCCTTGTTCAATGAGTATTAAACAAATTCTGTTTAGTTAAACAAGGTCTGGTAGGTAAGCAGATTATAAAACAGTACTCTTTCTGTAACTTCTAGCATAATAAGCAAAAAAACTGTAGGACAAAGGGATCTTTTTATGACAATTTTGAAATTGTAAGGATAAATGGAAGAAAATTTGAGCCATCACTGATGTAATAAAACTGCAGTGGTAATATTTAAATAAATCTTTTTTTGGGTTATCCAACAAGTTGGTAAGAACAGACAAGCAGCTTTCTTTCTCAACATTCTCTCTGATTTGATGTGCTCAGAAGACACAGTCTATAAGATATGCCTTGCTGCGGTGCACAGAAGCACACAGGAGAAAGAGCACCTAACAGCAAAAGTTTTTTAACTCTAAGAAAACTGAAGAAGGTGAGTTACATTTGTACTGATGATTCATGCTTAACCTTCGTGGTTTGCTTGCTTGCCATTTGCCAGCATCACTAACCCAAGGGTGCCAAAAATTACCGTTGATCAATAGTTTGAAATTGCAGCACTTGAACTTTCACCTTTAATTCTGCTGTGCTGTAGTATGTGTTCAAACGTCAGCCTTTTAGAATTATTCATTCTGGCTGCAGATAAGCATTGCATAGACATCTGCAGAATGTTAAACATACATTTCTTTCTAGCATGGAATAACAAAGCCAGTTTCAGTATAGAAACATGGTGGAGCTCATATTCTCAGTTTAAGCAGACAGTCTGGGGACATTAGTATCTCCGTGTGGTCAATTTAAAATTTCCTTCAAATCAGATATTACAAAACTTTTTCTGACATAAGCATAGGTATGTATATGAGAAGTGGAATGGGTGTGATTTGATCCAGAGACTTTTGAAGTATATGCAAAAATTTACAGTGACACCAGTGGGCTCTGAAAAGGAGTCACCAGACCATATTTTCAAAGAGTCTTTAAATCTTCAAAGACTCCAGACTTCTCTATGCAGTTCTGAAATGTGGTGCTGGGCTTTTGCAAAGTCCTGCCTAATGTGTGAACAAGATCAGTGAATAACAAAGGAGTTTGCATGGCTAAGGGAAAACCCAGCTTTTTCAGGAAAAAAAGGATAGTTCTCAAAACAGACTCCCTATGTAACCTTATTATTGTTATAAGAAGCAATGGTTGAAACATAAGGTGCACAGTATTACAAAAGTGATGTTCATACTTTCATCTTTTAAGGGATGTGGGAGAGGAAAAAAACTCTCACTAACTTAAAGCAAATTTGGTCATAGCAACATTGATTCTTCAACTTAATTTTTCCTGTTTAGTGTAGGTATTCAGTATGAGATTCACTTTAGTTGCTAAGATTTGGCATCTGGTCAAGCTGTTTAATTTATTTCTTGCTTGTGTGATTCAAAAAAGTGAGGAATCTCTAGCTGGTAATTTATCCCCCCCCTATTTTAGACACCTACACAGGACTCTCCCTCTATAAGTGTTTAACTTCTACTGACTGCAAATTGCTTAGATAACAAGATTAGACTGAACACCTGTGCGTGGCTAGAAGCAGATAAAATGAAGAGCCACTTTTAATGACACTCCACCTTTAATATACGTAGCTGTAGTAATTTCAGAAGGAGCTCTGTAATATTCAAGCACAATTGAAACTGTGTACCTTTGTTGCTAGAGAGCTACTAATATCTCTAGACTTTTTATTTTACCTAAGTCCTTGCTTATTAAAAGCAAAGGAAAAAAAATTACGTTCTTTGCTTTCCTATGGAGCTTAGTCTTCATGTATTACCTCTAGTCCAACACCAATATATTCTTTGTGTGGTTGGCAGGCTTATTAGAAAGAGGAATTCCATGGATTCATAAAGAAATTTTAGAGAAATTTGTCAGATCAAAAGTAGTGTTCTGCAATTCAAACTTTTTTTTGTTCACTGATGCAATACAATGTGCAAAAGGCCAGAGAAGACAGAACAAAATAATAAATACTAGCCAGAACAAGAGCTCAGGGAAAAAGTCATTAGCAGTGCCTATCATAGGGGTCATTACTCTGATCCTACCTAGCCTGCAGCTTCACAGTGCTGTCTGCTAATACATGTTGGCTTGTGTCTGAAGTATCAGTGCCTGGAAAGTTCCTATTTCAAAGGAAACAGAATCTCTCTAACAGGACTAGATAGACCAGCTTTTATCAGCAGCACTGCTACTACCGCCTGGCCAAAAGAAAAGGCAAATAGTTATGAGCATTTGAAGCTTACCACACACCTTTCAGTGTTTATAGCAAAATATATAAGTAGAAAGAACGTAATAGAGTAAGATTTAAAATTATTTATTTCATCAGTCCGTCTGTCCTTTTTATTTCACTAGTACCGTTTTAAAACTATCCTTTTTACCTGTTACAAGCATGTATTTAGTGGCTATAAACAGGATTAATTATAAATGCTGTTCTAAAAAAAAAATCTTCCTGTGTGAGAAAATATAAATATTAGGAAGACCTATTGATCTCTCTTTCTCCATATATATGTATACACATATAATTCTTCATTTATACGTGCATGCAGATGTACGGTATAAGGTATTCCACCCTTCAGTTTGAAACATGTTTCATGCATATTGATTTTAACAAAAGATAAGCATTTTCTTCAGAGACTTATCTGAACTTATAATCCTCATCTTAAGACTTCCACCTTACGAAAATCTTAAAATCTTTTTTTTTTCCCTAGTGTATGGGTTTTTTCCTCCTACCCCCCATGCCGTTTCTTGGAGTTTGCTACATTCTGATGACTATTTGATACTTTTCTATGTATCTGGCCCATTGTAACACCTACAATAAAACCATATTCATCATTCCAGTCATAGGCAATAGCTTATGTGTATACACAGTGCAATAAAGGCACCTAGTGACTACCTTCTCTTTTTAAACTTTTAATAGTGAAGTTGTAGCAAAGTTTTTCTCATTGAATGTAATTAATTTTGTAAAATTTTTAAATTTATTTAAAACAAAATCTCTGGTTGCAAGGGTATTAAGTAGTTGTTTCAGTGCTGGCCTAATATAGAGAGAAAATGAATTTTTTCTAAGAGGTACACCAGGGGAAAAAACTAAAAATAAAAGAAAAATTATATTTATATAGCTTTTTGTATATCTGTGGATAGCATTTTTCAGGTAAGCAATCAACTGGATGTGAGGCTAACTCTCCATTCTATTCTATCTGATAGTTTTTCCTCTCTCTTTCTTTAAGATAAAGCAGTTGGCACAGCACTTCATTCAGGGGACTGTAGTAGAACTTATAACCAGTACTTCTATGTTCTATGATAAAGATATAAAAATTTTTGTTCCCCTGTTACTGTATTCCTCTTGTATTTGTCTTATGCATACCCACATGAATCGAATTCTATATCTAGACACAATGGAACTCAGTAGAAATAAGGATTATTGCCAAGAAAATGGTATTCACATCCTGTGGGATGGTATGACACCTGGAAATATTGCCCCAGTCAGAAACTGAGGCTCGTAATGAATATTTTGTATGAAACATATTTGGAAATGTTTTTACTTCTATAATAACGATGTGTGGATACTGTGTTGGGTTCAGTTAATTCAGGGAAGTGGTAAGGGTGAAGTACACACGCCTGTTATAAGTCAGCCAAATAGCTTCCCTTCTGTGTCACTACGAGAACAGAAAGGGAGAAAGAGTGAATGAGACCTCCAATATCGTCTCTGTTCTGTCAACCATTGCTATGTTAGACTGAATGGCTGACTTTTAGACAGCTGGACATGAGAGGCAGCCCCCTCTGAACTTGTAGCTCTCTGGATGAAGCTGAGGGAAGGAAGAGGTGATGTCAGTCTGTGCCTGGGAGGGATTTATGCTCTCTCTGAAAGCATTTCTCGTCTGTGGGAGTGCAGCCAGATATCTCTGTCTGCATCCACAGTGATGGGGGACCATGAGATCAAAGTGAAGTCTACAAAGTGTTGGTGTTTTGTCCCAGAGAAGCACTAGTGATGCTGAAAATGTGCTGGTGTCTCGGCGGTCGGTGTTAATTAGTCTCCATTTAGGCTTGTCTCCCACTGCAGCTCTTGTGTTACCATAGTCTTCTACACTTCCCAATGTAATGACTTAATTGCTGATGTCAAAAGGAGCCAAAATTAAAATGCTGGTAAAGATAATTTTTGTTGTACTTTTTCTCAGTATTTGAAACTAGTGTAGGTTTATGTTATTCTTGTAAAAAGCTCTCCTGATGTAGTGTTCCCAATATGGAATTTGCATTATTTATAGATCACACTATTGGTATAAGTCTATGGCAGTTATATATTGTTGTTTGACCATTACATATTGTTATAAATATATGGCTATGCTATCATAAAGTACAATATTTTATTAAGGACAGTTACTTACAGGTGTGGTAAAATTAAAAATCATGAATTCTCTTGATTGCTTCTCAAACCTTCTAAACTGTCAAGAAATAGTTTTAAGACATACTTTTATCAGTGACCAGTTTTCTGACTGACTGTGACTTTCAAAGTCTTTTATGTCTCACAACAGTCATTACTAGACATAACAAATTTTCTGAACTTTAAGACTGAGTGCAATCCATGATGGTAAAATAAAGTGAAGAAAGACGGCAGATTATTTTATGTATAAGAAACTACATGTTATTTGTTGCTATATTTTAGTCATTATGTCCCACAAAGCTGGAAACACCATAGATGGGCATTTTGCAAGTCTACTCTATATTTGGACTTTGGTAACTTTCTTACATTTTCCTCTATTTCTTTTCTCCATTTATATACTATTTTCCCCTTTAAATAATATGCACTAAACATTAAATAAAAAAATTTTCAGCATGAATTTTCTTTGTCAATTTATGTAAAACAATGCTACTAGTTACAAATCGTGTAAAGACTGTTTGAAATGACATAATATTTTGAAGTATGCCTGCCCCCTTTTTTAATATTTATAAAGAAAAATAGTATTTCACAGCCATTCTTTCATAAATGTTTTCATAACATCTATTTGTCTTATTTAGACTCTCTTCCCACCTCACAGACATAAGTTGGTTCCTAGTCTGATCAGTTTGTAACTCAACTTAATTGCATCACTAATTTGGGTAGCATTTGGTAGAGAAATTGAGATACCATAGCCACAATAACCTTCTGAAAAGAACCGGCAGCCTTGAACCTGATTTAAAAAAAAACAAAACAAAACCATACAAATATCTTTCCCTTTAGAAAGGTTTTTTTTCTTCTTGAGCATCATATTTATGTTTTTCTTTGTTTTCCCAAGCTGTCTGTTTCCTTTGGGTGTTATTTTAAACTGTGGATTTAGTTTCTTTGCTCCACCATATGTTTTGTTTTTTCTTTTTTTGTGCCTGTACTTATTCATGCTTCTTCTTTCTGAAACCCTTTCTCCTCTGTCACGCCCTGAGACCAGCTGGTAATAAAATGCAATTTATTGACAGCACATGTGATACCTTTTGACTTCCTTAAGAGCCTGTTACTTCTTAGGTTTCAGTCTAGCTTTTATGGTGGAAACCCATCTTAAGATTCACTTGGATTATCCATTCTTTATTTTTACATTTGCTACGATTACTGTATGTTCAGGTTAGGTCAATAAGGAATTGCAGCTCTAGATTTGTAGAAGCAGTGACCAGTGATTGAATAAGTTTACACACACACACAAACCTACACACACACAGAATTTATCCCACTCCCCTTCTGTTTTTTTGAATACTAAAAACTTTAAGATAAAAACAATTAGCAATGCTTGGCATGCCTAGATTCCCAGGCCTCTCTTTATCTTTATTGTTCACATGGAACTTAATATCTGCCGGGCTCTACCAGCTCTAAGATGTGGATGTCATAATACTGAAAAAAAATTTATAACAATTAAAAAAATTAGTTTTATTTCAGTAAGAATTTTTAACTAGATAAATATTCCATTTCAGCGTTCCTCCTTTCCAGATAACATTTCAAATATTTGTTAGACCTTTTACATATCATTTCCACTTGCTGGAGAAAAAGATGCTCAGGTTGGAGGAGAAAAAAAATCCCAAAGCAAATTATTTGCATCGTTGTTCTGCAAGTGTTGCTCAGGATACCCTTTACTATGAGGCCTTTTTTTGGTCTGTTTTTTAGTTTGGTTGGCTTTTTCATTTGTTTGAGGTTATTTTCCTTAGAAAGTTTACTAGAAATTCCTAAAGGCCATTTCATTAATTAGTCAGAAATAAAACAAGCCTGCCGTTCACATATGGCAACTCTGTCTTCATTCTGACATTTATTTAGCCATACTTTGCTTTATTTTCTTATAATTTAAATCTCTTTCACAGCCTTGCTAGCTAATATTTTTCTCTTTGCAGATGTAGAGTCACATTTGCTGTGGCACCTGACTTCTCTAGTCTCCAGGTCCCTCTTAATCCCATCATGTTCAGGGGCGATGCCAACTCTTCTTTCCAGGCCTCTCTCTATAAAGAGAGGCAAAAGACAGTGCTGAAACGCTGCCTAGAGAACCTTTCTGACAGAGATAAGCACCAGCTGTTGCATTACTCCACTGGTTTTTTTTAAAGGTTACCTCTGCTGGAGAGCTCAGAGGCTGACTAGAAAATATTGAAAGGAGTAATGATTCTGTCAGAGTCTGTCTGGTGTAAGGAGGTACTGCAAACAAAGGGCTCACTTATGCATATTTTATCTAACCCAGTGGTAATACCCTTTCTGACCTAATCAAATCCAGAACTCACACTAAATCACTCTATAAAGAACGTGATTTCAGGAAAAATTTTGGGATAGTCTATTAAGCCATTTTATAACCTTTACAAATCATGTGCATGTTCATTATTTTAAGAAAAAAAGAGAAAAAAAACATCGGAAAATATGTTGCAATTACTGGCAATTGGCAATTTAGACCACTAATTTACTGTGAATTCATTTGGCTGCAGTGCAAGGTCTTGACATTTTTATGTACAAAAATCACCACTTTGGCAGGTGAATTTTGTGTATCTGTTTGCAGCTGCCTCCTTTCATGAAACACCTAGTGGTAGGATATTATGGCAGCATTCCTACGAGTCTCACCAAAGGAATGATGCTGCCAGTGCATGCAAGTTTCCATTCCCTTTTGATAGATGAGAAAGAAATTGTTAAAGTTTTTAACCATGTTGGAAGATATAGCTTCAATTTATTCTTATTTCTATAATTTGCTATTCTGGGGGTTTTTTCCTTTCATAAGTTTATTCTGATTTTGTTTAGCGATTTTTTTTTTCACCAATGAAGTCGCTAGCTATATTGGATGTTCTAGATGCAGATCTAAGTCTGTTCAGCACACTTTATATTCACACACTTTGTCCTATTTCTATCAAAGTGTGGTTATGCGTATGAGAGGCTAATCTGTCCATGTTGCTATTCATGATAGCCTCCAGGAAACTTCCTTTGCTGGAATGAAGATATTTTAAGCAGTGAGAAATTGGAAGCTTGTGACCCATATGGCATTCCTATTGAGTCAAAAGCCCAAATTCTCATACCAGCTGATGTGACAAGAAAAGACTGTAGTGGAAATCTTCACAGTGAAGAAGAACACGAACTGTTTCCATGCTTGCTGTTGCTTTGTGCTGAAAATCTTCCTGATTAAATTGTTCCTAGATGCAGAAAGGAGTGGTTTGATTCTGATAACTGCAGGCATGCACATACTTTTCCTCCTCTTGCTATAAAGAAAATCCTTTCTTTATTCTTCTGTTTATTTGTTAGAGTGAGATTTTCTACACTTTCAACTTTTGTCTTACTGTCTTCCAGAAATGAAACAGCAAAAGAAATGGCAAACAACAAGTACAGTTCTCTGAGGTAGGTTTTAGGGCTTACAGCAGTGAATATACGTGTAGACATGCTGCCACTGGTATATCCAGGAGTTGCCAGAACAAGGTCCCTAGTGTTAGAATTCATTTGTTCATATGTAGCCACTTCAGCTTATGCAGGACCTCTGTAAATCTCGTATATTGCTCAGCATTTATCTGTTTTGGCAATTTCTTAAATGATTTGATGGCTTACCTCCCAGTCTGTCAGGAAAAACATTTTCACAAAATGTTTCAGTCCCCACTACTGTTTAAGAAAGTTGTGAGATTTTCATATGAACTCTGCACTCTAATTCAGATTTTTCAGCAGATATGGTTAGATGTAAATGTAGCTGTGCTCTGTGATGGCACAAAATGCAGGCATTTCTCTGTTGCAAAGCTTAAAACTCTTGATCCCATAGCTGCTGGGAAAAAGGTCATGAAAAAAACTTCAGGGCTGCAAATTCCCTTAAAAAGAACTTGAAGCTCTATGATCACTGAAACTCAACAAGTTATTTTCCCTTGGGACCTTCTCTATGTATGTTTCAATAATGATGGTACTCAGTTAATTACCTAACAATAAAAAGGGTGCCACAAATCTATAAGCATAGCAACTATTCATTGTTATTGCCAAATGAGAGCCATGGAGTGTCTTGACACCCACGCAAGTTATTCTTGCTGCTAGTTGAGGCCAGCTGTATACATTTCATTTAGTATGGTGTCCAGGAAACCAGTGAAGCTTCATTGACTCAAGAACTTGCCCTGTAAAGTTTCAACATAATGTGGTAAGAATAATTGGGTAGTCTACAATAGCTCATTTCTGGCATCTTTTAATACGGAAGTAATGTCAGATAGGAATCAAATAACACGGCTTTCACCTCCCTCTCTTTTCTTCTCAAACTTCTTCCTGACATTTTTCTATCGTGGTCTTCTCAATAGGTATAAATATGGAATAATAGTTCAGTGACCCAGTTTTCACAGTAATCTCCATCATAGGAGAATAAATTCCTTCTGCTTTGTTAGTAGATGTTTTTATAGGCATTAAAAGGGAGTTTTGATGTCTAGGTTAGAAAGGGAATACATGGAAAGCATAAAAAGTTTTATTCTCCTAATTCGGTGGTTATAACACATAAATCCGAAGACAAAAATGGTTGCTTCTTGAGGGATCGGTGAAAGAACTTAAGAAACTCACTTTTGTGGAATAGCAGAAAGGATATTTTTCTGTGGGTATTAATAAAATCTGCCCACGGCAAGCCAAATCTATTTATTTATTTATTTATATTAATGAGAATTCAATTTGCTTATCCCAGTTAGGAAATATTTGGTATTTGTCACTGCATGTTCGTTTCATCTAACTTTTTATATTTTGAGAAAAAAATTTGATTACTTCACATTCATGTACTGATGAAAATTCAAAGTTTATGTGAAAGGATGGAAGCACCCTCAAAGATGCAGACTTCCTTTCTGGGTTATGATGTATCTTTGCATAATATGCTGGATTTGGAATTGAGTCATAATGCCTAAGTGATGATGTGAAGACCACTTAAGATTTCCTCTTTGCTTTGTGACTTTCTAAAAAATAATGAGCAAAGAAATCAAAGAATGACTGCAAAAATTCAGAAACACACTTAACAGGGAGGAGTTTTTTTTGACTTGTGTAAAGAAGATGCAGTGGTTCTGCTGTCTTTCATTGTAAACATGAACTTTGTGTGCAAGAATGTTTAAGCATAGTGGAAACAATGTATATTCCTTAGAATGTCCTGAAATGACATACAGAAGAAGTCAGAAAGATGAACATGAGAAATGGAATCAGGTAAACTATTGGCTTGACAGGCTAATAGAATATTTCAAGAGTATTTTAAAATGGAAATGGGACCTGCTCTTAATTCCTCTTTCCTGTATAGGAAAGGAAAAGTGGAAACAAGATATTCTTTTCCATATGGTTCCTGATAAGGATGAGTGATATTGTATATCGGATGTGAAGTAATACCTGTTTTACATGGAAATTATGGTGATTTCTTGGATGCTCAGAAAATATGTCTAAAATACAGTAGCATAACATAAGCCTTTTCTCCATTTTAGAACACATCTATACATTTCTAAAGCTCTGAATGCTGCTCACAAGTTCTTAAGAACACAAACTGTCATTGGTCTCAGACTGAAAATGTTATGAGTTCTTAGCAGCTTGGAACCTAAATGTGTGGAATGTATGGCTTGGTTTTCGTTTTGGTTTGGTTTGGTTTTTTTGTTTGTGATTTTGGTTTTTTTGAGAGGTTTCCTTGTTGGTTGGTTGGGTTTTGTTAGTGGTTTGGGGGTTTTGTTTCTGGTTTAATTTTTTGTTTTGTTTCGTTTTTGGTGGTTGTTGGTTTTTTTCCCCCTGGCATTCTGAATTTCTAGAATTCTACCTGGCTTATAAAACCATTGCTTCCAAAAGTGCTTGCAAGGAAGCTTGTATCACAGTCTGTCCCTCAGAGACCAAATACATATCTTTTCACTGAAAGCCTGAGAAGTCTTCTGACCAACTTTGGAGATGTTATAAAGAAACAAGCAGGACATATTCCGCTACTAAGTACAGTCTTGTCTACACATTTGTTGGTAGCTCTAATACCTCAGAAAAAACTGTGAAATAGATAAAAATTAAGAATATAATGTGCAAGATCAAATACCTGAGAACAAATAGCAAAACAAAAAAATAGCCTACCCTGTCGCTGTGGAACCGCTAGCCGCGTGCAAGAACCAGGCTGAATCGGGTGAGGCGGAATTCTGATTTTATTATTTAATTCTAAAACTTATATAGACTTTTGAAAGTTCCTCCGGATTGGGTCAATTCAAAACCTCCCCCTAGGCCAATAGGCCAGGTTGAACTGTCCGTCATTCCAGAGACAGTTTCAATAACATCCAAACCTTATCTATGTTTATAGAACACAGGGAGAAGAAGAGAAGAATTCTCACGGGAAAGAGTCTGTGCTGTCACACTACCCCTAAACCAAAAACAAAAAAATAGCCTACCCCTAAACCAAAAAACCTGAAAACCAAAAATGTGTAACTGTGGATACATCAATAGAATATGATAGAGAAGGATGACTAACATTATGTTGTCACTATAAAGCTGCCATGAAAAAGGGAAATGTAGTGTGAAGAGTTACCAGACAAATATTTCTTGGTGAAATCATCAATGGTTTTGCAGGAAGGACTGATAAGAGCTCACCTGAAATACTCTTTATGTGGCAGGTAGTAAATGTTTAAAAAATTAGAAAGTCAACCTTCAGAAAGTGTGCAAAATTAATTTCAGAAGACCATTTCAAAGTGCTGTCTCAAAGGGGACTGAAAACTCCTATGATGCAGCAATATGAAAATGAGCCTAAATGTAATTGTTCTCTACTAACTGGGAACAGTGGCTGGAGATAGAGTTCAACACTGTAGAACAATGCTGCTGTAAAAAAATATAAGCTTAAAATAAATTAATTTAGCATGTAAGAAACTTACGAGTATTAATCTTTGGAGGGTTTTACAAGTTTGACAAGTTTTTAAGTAACAACTGTTCATTGTAAAAGATTTTATTTGGAGCTTTATCATGCAAATAGAAGCGATAGTATCTGATGATCTGCAATTACAGTTCATAACTGTGAAATTTCTACTTGCTTTTTTTTAAAGGTCCTTAAACCTTTCCCAGAAATGTCACTAGCCAACATTAAAATGTAATGGCATACATAGTTTACCAAATGTTCATACTGGTACAATTTTATAAGCATACATTCTAGTCTATATAAGACACATTAAATTAAATTCTTATGAGAGTTCTCTTCAATTACTTTTATTTCTGTTCCAGTTGTAATTCCAGCATTTTACCTCCTCCGTCTCTGTGATGTTCCTTCACAGCTCATACATCTCCTCCTGTATCACTCAGAACATCTGTGCTTGTGAGGGGAGGTCTGACACCTGCACAGGTGATAAAGCTTGGCCAGATGTTTAGCCCACTTTCATGAAGTTCAGTAAAGTCTTGGTAAAGAATTAGTCCCCCCTCCTTCTGATCTATGCAAGCTAATTTTGAAACCAATAGTCAGGGATTCCAAAATTCTTCTCAAAGGGTGCAGATGTTATCTCATGCCCTTTTAATTTTTACTGTAAAGGAAGTAGGAAAACACGAAGGTAGCTTGTTTAGCATCACACAGCAGATTCATGGGAAAGTTGAGAATAGTTACCAGGAGTTCTAGTCTGGCACTCGAGTCTTCAGACTGCACTGCCTTTAACAGTTTGAGTTCATACATTATTTATACTTACTCACAAAATGACAGTATTCTGCAATACTGAAGAATTAAATTAGGCAACTTCCTGCATTTTGCAAAGATCAATTAGAAGCAAGCATTTTGCCAGAGCCTAGAGATGTTTTTCTTGCCTGAAATACTAAACTAAGAGATTCTTATAGAGTTATTCTGATGAGCAAAAGGACAGACTAGGCTACAAAATCTCCCCTAAAACTCAGATTTGCAGCATCTAAATTGCAATGTAGTGATTCTTCTTTTTGTTAGTGGTAAGTGTATGAAAAACTTGCAGCTTAACGTTTCAGTAACATCAAAGAATAATGATACAAATAATATAAGTAATATGAGATAATCAATAAATCTTGTGAGATAATAAAAATTATACTAATGAAATAAGAAGGAATTGAGGTATGAGTCATGGGGCAAGGCCCTGATGGGCCATTAACAGAAGATAGTCTGGAGGGAGGAGGCAAGGAACACCACCCTACCTGGTTTCCACAGTTCATAGAGATGGTAATAGAGTACACTGCAACCCAGGACAAAGTAGTAATGCAAGAAGTTATGCAAGTAATCCAAGAAGGATTATTCTGAGTTTCGAATGAACTATTTGGCCTGATAAAATACTGGGTGATTTTTTTCTTCTGAAGAACTGAAGAAAAACATTGGTTATATTTCAGAATGGAAACAAATTAAAAATAGCTGTTTCTTAAACAATAAAAATGCAATTCTTCTCTAAACTCACATTTGAGTGTATTATGCATTTTTCCACTGGAAGATATGATATTTTAGACCATTCAGGAGAAAGAGAGAAACATTTAAAGAGCCTAAATGAAAAATTTACCAAGTAATTATTGCCAAGGCTGCTTAAGGCCTCAGAATTAAAGAGAGATTTTGAAACATTAGTAACCTTACAGAAATCATGAAAATGGCTTGATTTATTTTTGTCTCGGTCACCTTTTCATAAAAACAACAACAAAACTAAATTGACCTTGACAGGAAGTGGACATTAAAAATATTCACACAGTTCACTGTGCTCTGAGTAAAGAAGAAACATCACTAGTTCTCCCAGTACCATTTTTTATTTTGTTTTACTGCACTTCATCACAGTGTTTAAAAGGAGAGGCTTTTATATCGTAAGAGAAGGCAATGGTTTATAGCTTACTTTTACTGCTATTAAGATTAATCTATCACTTGTTCTGTCGATTGTATTTGACAAGAAGCTTCTTACACTTGAATTTTATCATGTGGTGACAGATAATTCTGCTTGTTTGTGCAATTTCCTGCTTTGCAGAGACTTCTCTGTGAAGTGTCTCATTATTAATCACCAGCATTAGATATGATTTTTGTACGATATGGGCTTAAAAAAGGGAAAGAAAATTCCAGCAATAACCAAACCTGTTGATGAATGTGGAAAGGATGAAAGGAAAAATATCTTCTTAACATCACACTGAAATTGTGGCAAACATTATTTCCTGAGGAGACAGGAAATAGCAATTTGTTGGAAGCAGAAATATACTGTAAGTAGAATACCTACTTTTCAGATTTCTTGACTTGTGCTCCCATCAAAATTGTGGAGATAATACACATGACACATTAGGTACATTTTAAGAACCATAAAGTAGCACATCTGAAAATACAACTATTTTTGTGGAAAATATTTATGGATCCTTGTGGCAAAGCAATTAATTGTTGTTTGTGTGCTTAATTCTAAGGAATGCAAATGTGTTTGGATTTGTGAAATTCTTTGTTTAGAGCCAAGTGTCCTAAAATGTCTACGCAGGAATCCACACCAAATCCACAAGGCCTATTGTCATTCCCCCGGTGGACCTCAGCCTTGCTTTGATCAGTCATTCAGCAGTGAGAGCAATCTCTGTGCCCATTCAATTTTTTTCTCAATTTGCTAGCAATATTTTCACAGAAACTGGCTGTAATCATACCTTTTTCCCTCCTACTTTGCCAAACAAATAAAGGATTTGTGTGCTTTCTGCCTCCTTAAGTGTAAAGAACACTACAATCTGGGAAAAATGGCTTGCATCCCTTCTCTTTTGACATGAGTGCCTAGAAAGAGTAATAAAGGAAAGGCTTTATGCAGAGAAAACTTTCCAAATTATTCTGTTACTGGTTTTGCTTTAAATGAAAGCTTACTTGATGTTTAATTTTATTTTGTTAAGGATGGCTTTAAAACACAGCTATATTTTAAAAGGAAAGATTAATATTGAAAATGTTTTATTCATGTTTTGGACCTAACTTGGGAGATAATCCACTTATTATATTCACAAGACTTTAAATTTATTACAGTGCGATTATCACTCCTCTGGTATATGAAGAAGTGCAACATTTATGTGAAATATTAGAAAAAATCCATTCTTCTATCAATATATCTGTAAGGAAGATTTTGCTGTTGTCACACTACTCAACCATTCTCTGTGAGTTTGGAGTGGCTTAGCTGAGAGAGGTTTTCATTTTTGCATGCAGAAAGGTTGAGAAAGGAGAGTAGAGCTCAAAGGGACATCAAAAGACATAGGTATGCATGGAGGCAGCAGGCGTTTGGTTTGGGAGGCCAGTCAACCTGCACATTCCCCAGAGAGGTTGTAGGGTCCCAGGAAATTAGGGAAACAACTCATCAAGGTTAATTCAGAGATGAATTTCCTATCTCAAGCACAAAAGTTAATCTACAGAGAAATTCCTTTCTGCTCTGTTGCAAAATCAGGCTGATTTCTCTTTTCACTATCTTTTTTTCTTTTTTTTCTTTTGTTTTAAGTGACTCTACAGCTTGTTACAAAATCAATACAGAAATATCCACACATTTTCCATTAAATGACATATAGGACCTAGTCTATCTCATATATTGCAAGCTGCTTCAGGATACACACAAAATGCATTAGTCACTAAACGGGAATATAAGAGCCGTGTCATTATAATTGTACATATCCCTATAGAAGAATTGTTCTGATAGACCAGATTTGACACTGATTTGACACTGACTGAACATAGATCACACACTGGCTTACAAAACTTTGCAATACTATGAACTGTCATAATGTAATAGTGAATTACACCTGCTATAAGACTTTGGTTATAGCAAAAGTAGAAAGGTATAGATCTACATCATTTCATGTGAACACATCTATATGAAAAGAATCTTGAATAATTCCCATTCTTATCATAAAAGATTTCCTATTTATTGAAATAATAGCTTGCTGTTGTCATGTCTAGGTGCTTACCAAGAAAATGAAAGAATTTTATGACTCCCATAAATTGGTTTGAAAATCTCTACTGCCATTTGCAATAATAGGCATAGGGTTGTGTGAAATATCACTACTAGGACCCTTTTCATTTTTCAGATATGGAGCATTAATTGGAATTAAAGGTACAGTACCGTGACACTCTGTTCAATCTTCTTAGACAAATTTCTCTAGCGGTTGCAAGGGAATTGTTTTGATGACATACACTAGAGTAATTTGTTAATTTGCGGGCAAATACCTGAGAAGCTGTTTTGGGTTTATAAAAGGTAGCATGATATGGCATGTCAACACATCTCATCTAAAATCTGAAGAGCATCACACTTTTTAGCAGCTTGAATAACCTTTCTGAGCTGAGATAGTGTCATTCTGAAGGGTGAATAAGAAGTGTAAGATCTTTCAGAAGACAACTTCTGCTGAGATTTAGCACCCATTGTCAGCTACTACTCATGTATTTGAGCTTCACTCTTTCTGCCACAGTGCAACAACCATGTCTTGAAATATGCTGATTATAATCTTATTGTATATTCTGATATTACCTCCAAGGGATAAAAGCCCTCTAAAAAGAAGCAGGTGGAATGAAGAACACAAGAAGGCAAGAACACAAATTTGTAAAATAATTCCCTCTACTAATTTATGTAAGATTCTCTATAAAATGTGCACTCTGTAGTTAGAAAAGCCACTTCTCAGGCACTCAGCCACAATTTTAAATATTTTCTGCTCTCTGGATTTACAAGGCTCTCTTGTAGTAAACACCAGAGTATCATCTCCTAATACCCCCATAAGATAATGTTGCAAAACATGTGAAGAAATGGACATGGAGAACACAACAAAACTATGTGCCTCTTGTGCCTTTTTAAAAATATCAGATCAGAAAGACCCGAGTGAGTGAGTAGCAAAGGATATCCAGTGATTATTTCCATCACTAAATTATTCCATAGTCAGTTTCAGTACATCCATGACTACTCTGTAACACGTCTTTGCTCTTGCCCTCTAGAGAAAGGGTTCATAAGGCACATCTGTGAGCTAAGCCTAAAGCCCTAGAGATGCAAAGATACTTTCTAAAATTGGGATGTAATTTGTAGCTCTAAGATTGAGATGCAAATCTTTGTTTCAATAATTCAATGGATAAACTGTTGCAGGTTTGCTCCAAGGTAAGATCTTGAGAAAGGCTGCTCCTTTGTAAATACAACTACGAACTGCTGAGGTGCTTTAAGATACTGAAATAAATTGAATTCTTTCATGACCAACACTGGAAGATTTAATTTTTTTAGTAACTTTTTATATTCAGATCTATCCACAGTCTATACAAATCAAGGTAATAATTATCGGTATGGCATAAAGGTTTCCTTGGGTTCTTCTTCTCTTACATTTGTGTCATTGGTTTATTCCTGTTGACCATTTTTAGGTTTTTTGAATCCAGTCCCAGGAATATCTGCTCAGACAGAACTTGGGAAATGTGTAAAATTCATAAATTTTGTCTAGAACAGTGTCCGACTCATGGCATTTTGAAAAAAAATTGTGTCTTACAGAAGAGCAGCTGGCAGACATGGAAAGCTAATGCTGACCGTATTTCCAGATAACAATGGTAATGACACCTTCTTAGGATAGTAAGAAGTTTGTATTGATTTTTCAGACAATATATTTCACGTAAATAATTCTGATTATAAGATGATAGTGGACAACTTGTGTAATGACATTTTATGCATCATTCTAATTTCACAAAGTTTAACATGTTTGTTATTTTTGGAAACCAACTAATGCTATCAGATATTCACAAAGTGGGTCACAAGTTAATTAATAGTCTCAAGAAGTGGCAAATTTAATTAACACTAAGGATTTTTTTCCCCTGTAAATTCAGTTATGTGATCAGAGTTCTGTAGTTGGAGAGATGAATGTAAGAAATGTATGTATAGCCCAAGAGCAAAGCAGAAAATTATTGCACACCTTGCTAAACAGTGGCCTATTAAATAATTTTCAAATGGAGATGGAATTAAGAGTCATGCTACATTAAAGATAGACTTAATTGTCAGTGTTTTAAAATGTAACTTTAATGAATGAGTTCAGGGGTAACTTGAGCCATAAAGAAGAATGGAATCTGCTTTCCAGAAATTCAGAGACAAGAGCAAAAAATGCCTTATCCTGCATTGTGTGCTATGTCATAGGGTTGAAATGTATTAGGTGTAGATTTGGAGGCTTTCCTTCTGCCTAAAAGGAAAAGAGGATTTTTTTAGTGCTCTTGCAAGAAGGGTCCTGAGAGATCTAAGTGGGATTTAAACTGCATTTCTCCATTGTCTTAACAGTGCAAATTTTTGCAGCGATGTCATACATTCAAGTAGATGAAAAAGTATAGAATGGTTATTTTAATACTCTTGGTAAATAAAGATGCAAAGCTCAAATTTTAGGATTTGAAACCGTGGGGTTTTCTACTTAAGACTGACCCTTCTCAAATGGAAATGATTTACCTTGCGTAGGTTTCTTGCCTATAAATTATGGTTGCATGCACCGTCAGATGGAAAGCAAATTCTTTTAAGCTATCTAGTACAGCATATGTTGTCTTTTTCTTCTGTATTTTAACCTCTGATACACATAACCAAAGAAGCACTTTGAAGCCATGCATTAAATGATTTAATGTAAAATTTAATGATTTAATGCAGCACTGCATTTCTTGTCAGAGACACAGCAGTGAGCCTCTTTAGCATAACACAACAAAAAAGATAATAGTGCTAATGAGAGTAGAGGAGTGGGAAGAGTTAAGAAGAATGGCTTTATTCTTCTACAAGTCAAAATTTGGCAGAAAGATATGGGAGGTTAACAAATAAGTCTGTACTATTGGGAAGCTGTAAGGGACTGACAGGAATGGACAACAGTAGGTCAGAAGCCAGATCAACCATGAATTATCATCATACTATTCATAACACAGGGATTCTTGATCTCATGTTTCTAAAAGACCTGATGTCAATTTTTAGGATTACTTCTTTAGATCTAGTTCAGACAATCAACAGACAGATGCCACAACCAGAAATGTTAGATCCCAGTTGTGGTCATCAAAGTGAAAACAGCAATGAGTCCTTGAGGACTCAAAATCTGAGCTAGAGTCTGGTGGAGAGATACAGATTACCACTCAAATGAGATGGGTAGGGTTCTTATGTACTTGATTCAAATAAATTAATAAAGGAAAAAGTCTTGATCCGTTTTTTATACTAAAAAATGTATCATACATCAAATGAGCCCATATGTATACAGTTTTAGATCCCTAACAATGGGGAGTCTCAATTTAACAATGAAAATGGATAAAACAACATTAGTACTACAGCTTCTTAAATGCATTAACTTGCATTGCTGCATGCAAAATATGTACAAATGAATAGTTACTGCATATCAGACAAAGTTAAGCTGCAGTAGCTTGCTCAGAAGCTTAAGCCCTGGAATTTGCAAGTGATTCCAAGGGTGAGGGGTGGTGTCAATACATTGAAAGACACTAGTTAAAAGGGGAACTGCAGAAAAAGGGTAACGGCCTAATGGCGATGTCAGGTCATGAGACTGAATGAACGAGGGGCATGTTGTTGGAAACAAAGCTTGTGTAAAATCCTGTGTCTTGGTAGGAAGAACTGATTCCAAATTAAAGAAGAGTTAGAGGCAGAATTTGAGTTGTAAAAGTCCTGTAAATTGGTTGTGTTGATTGGGACAAAACATAATTCAAAGTGTCTATTTCTGGCCCACGTACAAGAATATTTCTGAAGTAAAATATGGCAGAGATTCCATTAGGTTCCAGAAGAAAGGAATGTGCTATTAGATGATCAACAGATTGTACTCAAAGAGAAACTCCAGAGAAATGGCTACAGATCTTATCATAACAATATTTTGCATCTAGGGAAAAAAATAATATTCAAAAGATACTCAAATACTGCCATTATATCTGCTGGTGAAAGCCTCATATCTTTATCCAAAAGAACTGCCTCTGGACACACCTTCAAGTAGGAGCTCTGCAGTTCCCCTGAGATGCCTGAAGGGAATTACAGGCAGGGAACTTTCTTAAGGGTGAAGTGAATTGTTATCAATCTTGCCACCTTGTCAAAGGCACTGAAAAAGCCCTACAGAGTCATGCTGGTTATTATTTCACTGAAACACTTCTACTTGGAATGAAATTTGTTTCTGAAGTGCAAGCAAACTTGTGCATGTACAGCTAACCATACTTTTCTCCCTGAGCTATTAGTTAACCCTACTTCAGGCAATGTGATTTCTCTTTTTCATACTTTGTGGAGGTATTTTACTCCCTGTGTGTTGATAGTGCTCATAATCCCAAAGCAGAAATGAACATAGCTCAAGAAGGAAAGATAATTATCATAATTATTTACAATCTGTCTTTGTGACCAGCTGATATGTTGCATTTTACAATTTTCCAGATGTTATACCAGTTCTGCCAGGACTTAGTTGACAAATCCTTCTGCAACATTAGGTCCAATAATATGAAATATATTGTTTGCAAAGCTACTAAACTATTTTTTCTGTGGCTTTTCAATCAGACTGCTACCATAGTCACCTTTTACAGAATACTGAGAGCACTGAAAGGAATTAGAGGTTACAATACATTTAATTTAACACAATTTAATTTAACACAATCTATATGAGAAAAACCTTATGAATAAGGATAACTTAAAGGCTCTGATAAGATAGAAAGGCTTTGGAAAAACATCATTCTTTCTCCTACCAGGTCCTTGAAAATGTCTTGAAAATGGTTGCAACCATTTTGCAATCACATCTGGATTTCTGAAAAATCACTTTTCTGCTAGTGTTAGTTAGATCATATGTCTGCTCTCTGCCCTTTTTGGAGTCTTTTGGTCCAGGTTGTGCTGGAGAATTCTGGCTTGCCTGTTGTCAGCTTTCATTGCTTACAGGAAAAGAGCTATCTCTTCCAGGAGGGATCTTCTCCAGCTGAACCACATACCCTTCAGAGAAGACACCTTTTTCTTTCCTGCCCAGCTGGCTATTTAAAAAGGATACAATCTACAGTCTCTAGTAACAAATAAAACAAATTTTCTGTTGGCTGGCTATACCAACCAGGAGGCTTAAAAAAGATGACTTAATTTCATTCACTGTGCTGTGAAAGAAAAGTATGAGATTTTAATATCTTTCAGGGTCTACGTGCCTTTCTTGGATTTATTTTCAATGGGTTAACAGAAATTATTGAAGGAGAGTGACAGACAGAGAGGTAGTCAAACTCTTGACTTAGAAAGAGCCTGGAAGAGCAAAATGAAGATTGAATTTTTAAGCTAACCTCATATTTATCTTCTATATCTTAAATATTTCTATTCATACCTACATTTATTGTCCTACTGCTAATGCTGCAATGCATTTTATTGGAACTTTGCTGTGCTTAATTCTCTTTGGACTCATATATTACATATATAGTTTTTCTATTGCAAAATTATCATTAAAGTTTTGCTGTGTTTAGTGAGAAAAAATACTGATCTCTACATACATGTGCATTAGTTACCTTCTTCCTTTGAAGCCCCCAGTTAGCCACATATAGCTACCACGTAAGTGTCTCAGTTTATATCTGAACCATTCCCTTTTTATAGAGAAGACTGCATGCATTCACAAGGAATAATTACGAGGTCTTCTTTTCTATATGGAAGCTGTATGTATTTCTTTCTCTCAAATCACTGTATATGAATAATCAGTCCAGTTGGCTCACATAAATTATGAATATGATTTTTTAAAATTATTTTTAGTGTAACTTAAATGGAGACTGCTAGTGCACTGCGTGATGGTCAGCCTCATCCATGAAGTTCTCAGTCCTCGAACATTTTTGGGGCATGGAAACTATCAGACTCTTAAGAAAGCACTAGAAGCTCTACAATGACACTTAACTATTCCCTTTTGTTCAGCTCTACTATACCAAGAAGAGCCAAGTCTTCCTTTCAGGCAGTCTGGTACAGAATTCCTCTGGCCCACCTCTGCAAACAAAATAAATGCTAGTTCTAATGCCTCAGTTCAATTTGTCCAAGGAGGTAGAGAGAAAAAGTAAGGGTGGACATACAGAAAGCTCTTGAGTTACTCTCAATTGACAGAATTTTGCTCTCTGCTTGCCCATGTCAGGGTCATGAAAACTTGGGGTTACTAAACAAAAACTAGAGAGAGATTTTAATGCACATGCAATAATGACTAAATCCACTTTAAATGTCAGGGCCTCTTTTGTAAAACTGATGTTTTGTTGCAAGAGAGTGTTTGCTAAATGTGAAAAAAAAGTCCAGTTACTTCAAATGTCTACCCAATTCAGAACTTCAGAAATGAAATATGCTCCTCAGTAGGCTGGTGTTACTGTCTACTTTCTCAGCTCTTTTATAGGAGGATGAAACAGGACAGACAGGTGTGTATTAATGACAAAGACTTGGAAATAAGATTACAGTTGTGCTTCTGTTTGTAGAGGTATAAACCAAGATTCACTTAATCCCAGACATAAAAGATTTTTCCTGGCAAACTTTTAGATAATCCTCCACCCACATATCAGCAGCAGAATAGTTTCAAATGGATAACTGTTTATCTAAACCCACCATCAGTAGTGGCTTACTTGCTTGTTGTCGTGATTTGTGTTCAAGGTGCTTTTTGCTTTACATAAAACAGGAGGGAACATTAAAAACAAATAAATAAATAAAACAAGCGAAAATATCCCCCCAAAACCCCTCTGTGAGTTACCTTTCGCTGAAACAGGTGATAAAACTGAGCTGCTTTCACAAACTATTTTTCAGTCTACAGAGACCCTATCATCTCTTTCTGTGGGAAGGAGGGTTTGTGCTCTTGAAGCTGTTCTCACCATCAGACATTCAACACTTCTGTGAACAGAGAATGTAATCTGTTCTTCCAGTCTTGTAGAAAAGGCTGTGAATGGCAAATCATGCAAGGTCAATCAGCCTCTCCCTGGATGTCTATAGGGTGTGAAGGTTGCAAAGCTAGAGCTATTCATGCTCTGAGCTGAAACAGAATGAGTCCCCACGGCTGTTCCAGAAGCTATTAGTGCATGAGTGTTTCTAGTAAACTAGAATTTTGTAAATTATTTCCAAATCAGAGATGGTTTCTGTCTTTCCTTTCTTCATGCCTGGGAACACTGACATGTCCCCAGGGACTACAAAAGCCCAAGTAAAACACTTATCTACTGCAGTGTTTCTCCCAAATGCGAACTTAAGGGTTCACCACGGTGACAAACAAGAGTAAGTCTCTTTTTCTGAAAGTTGTTTCTTCAGTTGCAAAACTTGCTTTTGCTTGTTGAACTTTTAACTTTGAAGTGAAATGTCAGCTACATCTTGAAATACATTAGTTGAAAAAGTAACTTTATCTCACTTTAAACAGGCAGAATACCAATGGACAAAGCTTTAGATCTTTTACCTCTATATATGCCAGTTCTCTGATTTTACTTTCTTAGATGGAATTCTATTCCATTCAACAACTTCATTAATCTTAGGGATTTTTGTAATTTTGATTGTACTAATCCTCTCCTCCCTCTACCCCTTATAAATAAAATATGTACTTTGGAGCATTTTAGGTCAAGTTAGGGAGCTAATTATGATATTTCTCTTTAAGGTAAGATTAGTCTCAGAACTTTACTTCTGAACCTTTGCCTTTTCTTACTTCCTAACTGTGCTACTGTGTACGTATTCACTCCTTAGGATATGAGCATATTAAAAATATTCAAATACCATAATAAATGCATGATTTAAGAAACGTGTCAGTGTTTCTTCAGGGAAAAGTATTTATAATATTGTGCCTTCTCAGTGCACGGCAAAAACCCAACAACCCATAACACTTATGCTATTCTAGCCATCAGTAACATTCATTTGTTCTGCTTCACGTGATGCATTGTGTCTCAAAAATATTTCAGAAAATTTTTTTGTTCTTTCATTTATTATTTCCCTACATACAACCGACATTCTTATTGTTTTCTTACCTTCTAGGCATGGTGAATGTTTATCATTTGCTAATACGATGGTTTTCAACTTTGTATAAATTGATTTATCGAAGAAAAAAAATAACCATGCTATTCGCATACAATATCTTCTGTGCACTTTTTGTTTTGTTTTTCCCTCAGGATCTACTTCAGGGTTAGGAATTTGATAAGGTTTGTGTAATGGGAAATGGGAATATGCTGATTTAGTTCATAAGTTATATGACAGTTTCTTGATACTTGGCAGCTTCATGAAGCAGACAGTGTCACGTCACACCCAAAACATGCAATATAACTAGATTAAAAGCTGTATCCTTATACAAAACCACGGAATATATGACAGACACAGCATTTCAGGAAATACAGCAGTATTTCTTGATTGTAGTTTGTGGGGATCTTTTATAAAAGCAAAGAAGCTTACCACGAGGTTGAATTTTGTGGACCTTTCAGGATATTATTTGAAGTTCAGCAGTGTCTTCAGATTATTCAACAGGAGTGTCTGTGACAAGGACGTGCCTGTAAGGATATGTCTTCAGAGTTCATCAACAAGTATAACATGAACCTTGCGTAAGTGCTGATCCTGCAATGTCAAGTATTGGTCTATGAAGTAATTGAGAGGATAGGCTATCACCATATGATTAACATTTTCCTCCTTTTTGCACTGGTACTTATTTCCTTCTAAGCCAAAATTCAATATTATATATGTCTTTGATTTCTATTTTTTAAAGATCTTATTGGTGGTTTGATATGTTAGGCCATGACACGTTTGTTGGGAATAAGAGGTAATGACGATTGTAGTCTTCAAGGATCACCATTCCTTAGTTGAATTCTTACCTTCCCTTTTCAAGAAGAATTATATAATTTTGTATTTCCCAAAGAAACAGCAAAAAGATGTTAAAAATTAAATTGCTTCATTGTTCTTTCCAGCATTGCTTTGATAAGCTATTACAATAATATAAACATCTTAATTGTCACTCTTTTGATCATTTTGCTACCAAGAAATGCATCAAGAGATGACAATGCCTGAGATACCCCAGAGGCTTGATTGCCTGTTATAAATTTCCTTACAGTAACATTGCTATTGTCAGCAGTTTCATTATAATGCCGTTCTTCAGGAGGTGATGACTCAACTGTAAAAGTTGCTATAAGCTCAGCAAGGTCACAGTTCTCAAAGCCAGTTTATCTAAATTATCAAAATATTCGATCAGTTAAAGAAAGTAATGCAGGTTATGTAAATATTTGTAGTTGATCATGAAGAACATATAGTTATTCAAAATTATCTATTGTAGTTGTTTTTTCATTTTCTCATCTAATCCCTTTTCAGATGTCTTTTATAACTGTGATATTGTTACATATTTTAATTCCAGAGCAACACGGAAAAGTTCACTCGTTATTCTTAGTAAAACCACTTACAGTCTTCTAAAGAAAAAACACTTGCAAATGGAAGCTGACCACTGGTGTTCATACTTGGACACAATATTTCATGTAGTTAACCATCACTTTCTGATACTGGCTAAATATATAATCATTCTGTGTGTTTTAACCTCCCAAGCATAAAGACAGAATGTTATAGAGGATAGTGAAGAAATGTTTTAAAGGTTAAATTTGATTGTCATTGTTGATTAGATATCAAATATCCTGCATCAGATTCTAATGACAATTTTAATAGAATGAGATCATATTTGAGGATTTGTTTAATAACATCAAAACACAGCCAACAAAAAAAGTTTTCAAGGGTTGAACTCAGTTAAAACTGAAGTACAATCCATGAGGCTCTAAAAAGCTTGCAACTGTACCTATGTTTGGAAATTACTTTGATGAATGATATCTGACCCCTCTAAGATTTTAATGTTATCTGTTATTTTAATGTTATGCTGTTTTTATTCTTGGTTCATCCCTGAATTGATCTTCAAAATAATACTTAAATCTAACTTCTGGTCTCAGAGAAACCCTGAGTGGGTCTTACCTTGTATTTCAAATATGCTTCTGAAAAGCTAATGCATTTTTTAAATAATATCTCAGTTGGACTGTTGTAACATTCTCGGAAGCCCTGCTTGTCAAATTGATCAACAGGCTTTTGAGAGTTTGTGGGTCTCATTACATGCACTTCCATAGGAACATGGCATGAACTTTGAAATCTTATTGACCATGTTAGAAATATTAGACAAATTTGACTCTAGAGAAAGTGCCCAAATTTCCCCCCCCCAAGTATGTGACCAGAGACTACACATAAATGATGTAGGAAAATTAACTCTTTTTTTACTTCAGCTTGAAATGGCTACTCCTATAAAACGAGCTTTCTATGTATCATACAATGAGAACTCTGTCTTGTATCTATGTGGTAAACTTGATTGATTCTTAAATCAGTTTAACTGTTTCACTTCTCAGAACTGATTGCATGTGGTCACCTCAGTTTCTGGCTATTAGGGCCTAACAAACAGTGTTTGTTATCTCTACTATATTTTATGTGACCTATTTTTTATGAGGGTTTTGATAGTTCTCAAGTTATATAGTGCCTCCTCTTCCACACTTACAGTGTTATCTGTCAGTAACACTCAGATATCCAGAGCTTATAACAAAGGGTTGGAAGGATGTGGATGGGCTTGAAGCCACATGTGGAGATGATACTGAAGGGCCTTAACAGTGATCATACAGACTTTAAAATATTTTATGCAATGCATTTCGGTGTATGAATAATTTAGGCTAACAGTTTAGTCAGTTTAACCTTGTTAGGGCACCACATCATGCTTAAGAAGCTCAGCCTACATGCTTGGTGTGGCCTGCCCCCCTTGTTTAAGACAAATACTGTGGAGGATTCTTTGCCAGGTCAACTCTAGGGAAATTCTTTGAGCCTGGTGATGAGTTCTGAATATTGGGCTTACAGTGCTGAAATTTTGAAAGAGACATAAAAAAAAGAAATATGGATCAAGTAAGGCAAATTAATGATAAAGTGAATTAAATATTTGCATTCATTATATAACCTAGAATGACATTTTGCATTTAATTATTTTTTTAATACCAGCTAATAGATGTGATGGAAATTTTGATAGATTCGCTGCGGGCTCTCTTCACAGGAGCTTGGAATATGAGCCTGAGAACATCGAATGTAGTAGATTTTCATTTAGATTAATAAAAATTATTTTCATTGGTAGGCAGCTGACTCCTGTTGAAAGCCATTGGGTTCAACTGCCTCACTTCCACTTAAAACACCATGAGCCCACTTCACAGAGCATTTTCCGCTCAGAATAAGGCAGAGACAATGAAAAATTTTTTAATCCAAAAATCCTGATTGCCTCCACTCCCAGTTACAACTAATGCCTCTACCTTCCATGAGTTTTTATTTACTGCTTCAGCCAAGACAGTTCATTATATCATTAGAGACTTTCACAGATACAGGGGTCACAACATGGACATTTTGAACAATGCTTTGAATGTGTTATATTTTTTATTCTTTTTTTCCAACAGTACCTCAGTGGCCCTCTCTCATTGTGCTAGACAGTGTCATCTACAGCATTACCTTTTACCCTTGCCTTTATCGATTATCCATCAGAATAGACAGCATCCATAATGTGAAAAAACCTGAGTCTTTATGAAAGGCAGACAGTTATTTTTTGAAGTTATGATCCTTTTAGAATGGAGCACTGCATGCACACTTTGGCATTTAGGCATAGCCATAAAGAATGACATGAAGGTATAATGAACCCCTAAAGAATGACTGTGATGTTTGCAAACCTCAGTACCCATATATATACAGACAACTCGATATAGACACAAAATATTTGCTTCTCTGAATGCTCAATTTAAATCTTTCTTTGAGGTTTTTTTTCATTTGTGTTGGATTATTTAGTCTAAACTAATCAAGCAATCACAGTATTACTATTATTATTATTATTATTATTATGCTATTTCAATGCATATAGGGGAAAATGTATTTTTGCTTAATATTTATCTTACCTTGAATAACAAATTTATTTTTATTTGTGTTTAAAGGGATCATTTTTAAAGGAAGTATTTATCTTCTAGTCTCCACGTCAATTTAACATTAAAAAAGTGTTTTCTTCTTTCCTCCAAGAACTTTTTCATTGGGGAAAATGAATTAAAAATATATGCATTTTATTAAGAGTACATTTAAAAATAATAGTATTTTATACATAGCATATTCACAGTCTAATAATACAGGAAAACAACCAGTTTTTAAATTTTTTTTCTACTTGGTCCAACACACTTAATGTAATTTCTACTAGGATATAACACATATTTCCATTTGAAAAACTTTCAGACAAAATTAGGTAATCAGGTTGTTCTTATTGGATGTAATATTGTTAATTGTTTAACAAGAAGAGTTCTTTCTCCTTTTATAATGAATTTTTCAATCTGGGAGCAATAGTTAAATAGAATGTAAGTGAAAAATAAGAAGTTCAACATTACCAAACTGGCCCTTTGTTTCTGTACTATAATAACAGTGAGCACATTCGGCACAAATATTTTGTGTTTTGTTTCTACTGCTTTGCTAGTGTCAAAACAGCTAATATTCAACCCCTCCATTTTTGAATGAGAAGTATGATAATTTAATTAATGTTTAAATTCTACGAGCTGCTGAAGATCACACATAATCCAATTACTTTTTATTCAATTATTTTAATGGCAAACCACTTTGCTATAATTACACTTAATCCCCTGATTTTTCTCCTCAGCTGTTTATCAAGGGTCTGTATGATATCTTTGAGGAAATCATACTGGGATATAATTATCAGCAATCCCCAATGGAATTAGTGCACTAAATAGTACTCAATTATGAGCAACATTGCATGGCCAAATGGGTTAGTTTGGAAGATGGTAAGAATGAAATACATTGGAAAGTTTCTGAGAGACTTTCCCCAGAGTTTTTGGGAAGAGGACACAATACAGTTATTTCTCCCACTATTTGATACTGAATAAAGAAATGCCAAGACAGAAGCTAAAACTGATTCAAAGATGAGTATTGCAACCAGGCCTTTCTAAGCACTGTGGCTGTTTCTTGAACTGTAAATATTAGAAATTACTTTTAGCAGTACCACAGTCTCACATACATATGGTGGTTGAGCGCAAGAACAGGATCCCCAGGGAAGTGAGCGCAGCACCAAACCTGACAGAGTCCAAGAAGCATTTGGACAATGCTCTCGGGCACATGGTGTGACTCTAGGAGATGGTCCTGTGCAGGACCAGGGATTGGACTTGATAAATTCTTGTGGGCTCCTTCCAACTCAGCATATTCTATGATTTTGTGATATAACAAAATGGTATGAGTATCTGTAATGTTACAACCTTGACAAGCTAAAATCACAATTTGATTGTTTTATAGATAAAAGAAGTACATGCATAATTGTGTCAAACTCTTGGAATTTGTCAAAGAAAGTATCCAAATTCCCTTTTCTCATTGTGTGTTCTTTTAAAACAGAAAGAAATGCATCATACATAGGATGCTCCATTTGCAGGAATGTCCATGACCTATTCAAGAAGTTCAGTATTAAACATGATATTAGATTATTAAGGACATCCCATTGATAGATTAAATACTCGCTTCCTCTGCAGTCTTATACAAACCCAGCATCTTGCCAGACTTTGAGTCATAAAATACAGAGAATGAAAAAACTTAAGCTCCAAACTTGAAAATAAGTGCCTATTGCTCAGATCCTCACACTGCTGACAAAAGGTGTAATATTTTAGAGGGATGTTTATCAAATCTTAAAAAAAGCTATGGTCTTCCTTGTCTGAAGTGAAGTTTTCCTGGTTTTAGAAGTGTTAATTCTTGCCCAGCCATGAAATGAAATGTGCAATAAGAATGCCTAATTATCCTCAAGTGAAAAAATCAAGATATAAAACGATGCTTTGTGAGCTTATTTGTATGTGTCAAAAAGAAATTAAGAAAGAAGTCACAGAATTTTCCTTTCACTTTTATAGCATACATGCAGTACTGCAATGCAGCAGGAAGGAACATTTTTGTTTTTCTAAATGTAATATGTATTTTTTGCATGTTATTGATCATGGCTGTGAAGTAGCCTGGAAGATCAGGTCATGTGGAGGATTTTGAATCTGCTCTGTGTTCTTTAGCTCTGGAAGTAATGTGTGGTGAAGGAAGGAGTAAATTCACTGCTACTTTTTGCTTTTATAACCTTAGATAATCCTTTCAAAGCTGAAATACAGACACCACACCTCCTCACCGCTGCCAATTTTGCAACTGGTGCAATGGAAAAGCCTAAGTTCACCCATCCTTGTCTGAAATAGGGTAAGCGTCAAGGTAGGCTCCTTTATCAGTCAAGACAGTCAAAAGTCATGGATATCTAGAGCAACAAATATTTTCATCATTCTCCACTGACTCTAGTGAGAGCTGAGTGTGAGTTAAAGTTAATCCTAACTTTGGGATTCAACGTTAGATATGTCCAGTCTGAATCCAGAAACAAAGGCCATGATTCAGCAACCAATCTGTCATGAGTGCTTTACATCAAAAGCTTAGAATTTGCTAGGTTATATGTCCTGCCGTGTTGTTTTTCAGTCTTTTTGTTTTTGATAGATTGTGAAAAGGAAAGTTACTATGGGTTCATTTAACTACTTTTGTTTCAGGAATATTGTCTTCCTTCTAAAAGCATGCCTGGAAACAAGTGTGTTTGCCTGAATTTCACGTTTGACTCAGGAGACACAATGTGAAATTCTGAAGAAACAAAGATTTTTTGAATACATACCAAAATTTTAGCAGACATTTATTGAGAAAAATAAAAGTTTAATTTCTCACACATATATATCAGATTTACTCCAACCTCTATCTTGGAAAAAAAGTTTGGACACCTCATTTTCTTCTCTCTTTTACTTCTAAGGACATATGACTACTTCATGAGCACCCTCTTATTACTCCACTTCCCCAAATATATATCTGTATTTAAAGTCCATTATCACCCAACATAGTAAAAGTGGAAATAGTCTTTAATTTGTTCCTTATAGTGGAAAGATGTCAAACTGTCACTGATTTTACTGTTTTACTTTCTCCCATTGTTTCTAAATAGAAATGGAAACTTAAGGAATTCACTGAAATTGAAAATTAAATCAATTTAGGACATCAAACAACATGCGGGGTAAAAGACAAAGCTTTCACTGAATTAAAAAAATGTGGTTGATATAAAGGAAAAGAGGCACATGTCACTTCAAATTTCAAACTTCCTAATGAGGTGATATGAGGGTCTGACTGCCAAAGTGGAAATAATATCACCTGCCAGTTTGATGCCATCCATGACCATATTTTATTGAAGGAAATTTAAGCGTGAAAGAAGTAGACTTGGTATTGATTATGATCAAAAAGCTTCTGGCCAGAGTGGTGTTAGCTGGCTGTGTCACAGCAGCAATTACATAGCACTGGTCCCTGGAGACTTTCACCTACTTGTTAGATGAAATCAATAATACCCAGACAAGCACTGAAATGACATTTTAATGTTCACAAAGAACATTTACACTTCAGGGCTGCCTTCGAAAAAGTTTCTACCATGATGGAGAGGGCAAATGGAAGGTTCTGTGTAGCAGGCAAAGAAGGTTGCTTTCAAACCAGGATATTTGCTGTTGTTGGAAGGGGCTTTGCAAAGGCTATAGTAGCTACCTAGGGTAACAGATAATTTTGACAGAAACAAATGGTTTGCAAGTATTTTTGAGGGAGTCAGTGGGATGATAATGAATAGAGATGAGAAGGGAAAGGAATTTGAGGCAGCTGCTTTTTCTGTCCCCAAGAGACGGTACAACCCAAGATGATGGGGCCAAAATACATGAGGTGGCAAGTGGGAGCAGTTAGCTATGTTTGTCTCAGTGCTGTCCCTTTTTATTACTACTCAAAGATATAGTTCAACTTCAACTTCTTTTATGCACAATGAAATTTCGCAGATAAAAACCTGACTTAGGTTGCTTTTAATGCCTTTATTTCAAGACAGCTGTAATTTCTGCTGGAGATTCAAAGTCACAAAGCCACATCCATGTTTTTTCTGCCAATTCTCAAATGTCTAGAGTTAGATAATGATACCCAGACATCCAGGCATGCCAAACAATGTACTCACTTCGCCTCTTTTGTGGTTTAACTCCAGTATCAGCTAAGCCCCACAAAAGTGCTTGCTCACTTCCCCTCAAATTGTTGTGTTGAGAATTGAAAGAGAAGTGAAAAAACTGATGAGTTGAGATAAAAACAGTTATATAGGCAAGCAAAAAAAATGCACATGTGAGTAAAATAAGGAATTAATTCACTGCTTCCCATCAGAAGGCAGGAGCTTAGCCATCTCCATACAATTACTATGAAGAAAATTAACTCTATCGTATCCAAAAGGATCCCCTTCAATTTCATCATGAGCTAGGAAGAAGCCTGCTAAGTCCTTGAATTTTACCTCAGTGTCTCTGTGTTGCAGGAAGAAAGAGATTCTTGCAGCCTGGGATCAATTTCCTCTTCAGATAAACATGATTTAAATCCATATTTCTAATTTTTTATTGAAAGTTCCTGAAGTGCTAGGCTAATGTCCAAACCCAGCTCAACCTTCTTATTGAACCTAGGGGTTCAATAAGGCCAATAAGGCCTCTCAAATACTTTGGCATTCCTGATGTAAAAATAAGTTAATTGTAGTTTATTTTGATTGTTGTAGTTAAAAATATTTCACTACTTATTTCTTCTCTTGAAAAAAAAAAAAAGAAAGATAATATTAAACATGAAAATAAGTGGGATTATCAGAATCTTTTCCATTGCAGTGTAATACTATATATGTAATTTAATTTCTGAGCGTGAGGAAAATACCAATTCAAGCTGTATTTTTTTTCATATTTGCGCATCAGTATGGATTCTAAAGTGCATTTGCCGGGGAGGTTATTCTCTCATAATTTTTTGTCTTTCTTCAGGTAGAAAAATATACTGAAAAACCAAATAAAATATGTACATTTAATCTGCAGTAATTAAAATCTGTAACAGTATTTGTCATGTATTAGCTCAAAAAATGAAGCCTTACAAAATACAAGCAGAAATTCAAATTTCAGACTTTTAAATGAATCTGATTAGATGGACAAGTGATATGAGAAATGTCTAATACGTAGCTGAACCATGCGAGGTCTGTCACAGTTCTGCCAGTGTGAACTGAGAAAGATCCATTAATGATCAACCTCATGCAATATTCACTGCTGCTGCATCAAATGGGTCTGTTTGTTATACTAACATAGCACCAAGAACGCTGCTACCTTACAGTTCAGTGAACAATGGTAAATCAGTCAACAACTGCCCTCTGGAATTACTGCATCTACCAAAAACCTTTTCAAGCATCAACAGAATCCAAATTTTCTTAGCTTGTCCAGGAGGTGCTGTGGAACAGAGAACAATGTAATTTCTTCTTGGTTTTTAACAAGCAATTGAGAAGGCAGGGAATAGATTTGTTCCTTTGCTTCTTCACCTTTATAACTCACAAAGAAAGACTAAAAGGAGATCTCTGGAATTAAAATTTTCAATATTCTTATTCCTGTTTGCTTCTTCCCTCTGGAAGGGTTTAATCAACTATAGAGGATTTAACATACTTAAGCTTAAGAATTCAGTTCATCTCCTTCATAGAAACATGGATGTGAGTCTTATAAATAAAGATATCTGGGTTTGCATGGACTTAAACACATTTGTGTCTTAAAGACCTGGTTTGAGCTGCCCAGTTTCAATGTTACAGTTGGGTACCCCCTTGTGGTCTCTGAATACCGTACCTCCACCATCGCAGCCTTTCTTTTCTGTATTGGAGTTCTATCAATCAAACTGCTTACGATAAAACAAAGGTTAAAAAAATCCCCCAGACGAACTCCTCGATAATTGTGCATACAACCAGGAGGAGAAAGTTCTTTTCGCTGCATGTTTCAAACTGCATTTTATCTTTGTTTAATTATCACTTTGTAGAAAGAAAAGACTTATGAATGAAGTAACAACAAACCCCTTGGATAAGATATTTAACACAGCACTATGCATTCTCTCTTACAGCACATCTCTCTGATGTGTTGGGTAACCAGGGAATACCAGAGTTGATATTTTCCTTGAAAAACACAACAAATAAAATGTATCTATTCCCCTCCCCCAATAGTAAGCTATTCTCCTGTTTTCCTGATAAAGACTTCAAAAAAGTTACTTTAAAAGTCACCCTTTTGACATTCACCTTTATGAATGACAGTATGCCATGCTTAAACAAAATTAGTTTTTATAAAACGAATTATAATCTCAAAAGCAAAGCAGTTCATAATGATGTTTGTTGTGAAGTCAATAAGATCATGTATTAAAATGCTTATTATAATTCTGGATGTCAATGCCTTTTATTTTGGAATGTTACTAAAAGAGTTTTTTGTTAGAAAATACTTTTGCAGTTAAAATATTATTTTTAGATTTTCATCAAAGGAACTATATTTGTCCTTTCATGTATTATTTCTCACTCACACAAATCAGAATTCTATATTTCCTACAGGTTGCAGTATTTTGCATTAATTTTGCATTCTAATAGCTGTAGGTGGTTGTGCTTATTGAAAAATTGAATATTAATATTGCAGCCATCAATGAAGTAAATCCTCAGATCTGTTGAAGTGGGGACCAGGAGCAGAACTCTTATTCTCACTTATGTGTATCATCAGTACTGGACATGATCCTGAAAAGTATTCCAGTCCATTCTGCCTAGCAAAAGAAGGTGTATCACATCCAGTGTTTTGAGTAATCCCATTAAAATAAATGTTTTTTTTTCTTTTAGTGGAAGACCTGTGGTTTTGAAAAGAAGCTGCTCATCGTCTCTAATTTCTAAACTTTGGAAGTTGTCACTGAGGAGCAGATAAGCTGCTTGCTAATCTACATATGATCATCTGGGGCTGCTCAGAATTATTTAATTAGGTTAAAAGAAAGAAAATTTGATTCTAAACAGTTTCTCATTTGAAAATAATTTTGGAGAAGAAGAAAGTGACATCAAACAGAAAGATTAATATGAAAATGAAAAACTACAAGATATAAAATCCTAATTACTTACTGTCAAGTACTCCCAACTCTCCACTATTTTTTATTTGTATTGTCATTTAAGTGTTAGCAACTTAAATGTAAATACAATTTCAAAACACTCTACCTAATAAATAGAGGCAATTAAGATTTCTTTTGCACCAGTGTTTATGGCTCTGCAGGGCACAAAGCATTTATGGGTCTAGCTAATTTCATTCAGTGTGCAAGGGTTGTCATATTTTGCTAATTGGGAAATACTCTGGATGGAGTAACTAGTTTTCTGTTTGAAATTTTGTGACCATTTTAAAGGCAGAAGGCTCAGCTTAACAATTATGACTTTATTGTGTCACTGACATGATTTATAGAATAAGATGAACGTGTCATAAATAAAACCAGCTGATAATAATTGTACACAGTTTTGTGTGTGTGTGAGATATCCTGTGGCGATACAATTCCTATGTGTCTGTGTGAGGGCACGTGTGTGTCCATGTTTTGTCCCTAGAGGAACAGCACTATCTGGATTGTACGGAACCAATGGAGATCACTTCTGCCCAAAATCAGACCACAACTTAGAGTCAGAGCAGGTTGCTCAGTGCCTTGTTGAGTTTTGAATATTTCCAAGGATGAGGATTCCACAACCTCTGCAGTCAAAGTGTCCCAAGGTTTAAACCTCTTTGTAGTGAATTTTTTCCCTTTTATTGAATCAGAACTTCCCTTGAAGTCTCTTGTCTTTCTGCCGAGTGTCTCCAAGTAGTCTGTCTCTGCCTCTTCACAGCTCCCATTAAGTTATTGAAAATAATACTAATATATTTTAATTTTCTCTTTTCCAAATCCAATAAACCCGACTTCCTCAACTTCTTGTTTATGATGTCCTCCAGCCCTCTACCCATCTTGGGGATTTTCCTCTGGAACTGGTGCAGTTTTTCAACGTCTTTATTGCATTGAGACCCCCAAACTGGATACAGTTCTCCAGATGCAGCTCAGTGAGTACTGAATATGGGTGGAAAAATGTTTCCTTCCACTCCTTGTATGTGTTCTTGGTCATGCGGTCCAGTATGTGATTAATCTTATCACCAAAAAGCACTGCTGACACATGTCCAAACTGCTGACTGCTATGATTCCCTTGTAGTTTTCTATAGAGCTGTTTCCTGGTCACTTAGTACCCAAGATTTAAGGCTGGACTTAATCCATCCCAGGCACAAGACATTGCGTTTGCCTTTACCAGACTTTGTGAGGGTCCTGCTGGCTCAGTCCTCTAGTTCCCTGCAGCTGCAACTCTCAATTTGTTTTCACTTACGAATTGATGAGACAACTTCCATCCCATCATGTTGTGGAGACGCTTTGCCTCCATATTGACCTCCTATTTTTAATAAAAGGGCAAATGCCTTACTTAGACCAAAAGAAAATTAAGGCCCTAACTGTTCTATGAAATAGGTGCTCAAGTTGGGGACATAAATCCTCAATGATTTTCTGATGGAGAGAATGGAAGAGGAGTGAAGTCATATCTTTATAGGGATGAGAAAGTCTTATACTAGACAAGTAAAATTGGACATAACTCTGGGGAAAGCTACCTCAGAATTTATCCTGGGTGTCACCAGGAAATCCAGACAAGAGGTAGAAATCTGAAATAAAACTGGTTTAATTACCTAAAAAGCTTGCAGTGCTACTGTTTTTAAGTTAGCTGTCGACTTCAGCAGCTCAGAATTTTACCCCGGTAACTGAAAGTATTGAATTTTGTGGCAACGCTCATTAATTATTCTGGGGACGGTTAGCAGCTGCTTGTCACATCCAGACTTTTTAATAATTTTCTTTTAATTGATTTTAAGAAAACTCCAAGTTAATTAAAATGGTAACGATAAGATGGATATGTTTTTGTTTTCTTTTTTTTTAACCTCTAATCCTAGTGTGTATAGCATTTAGGTATTCTAAGTTGTCCAGTATATATGTATTCTAGACTTAATACACTTTCTGAAAATGTTTAGAATATTTGGGTTGATTTTGATTGAGATTATTTTATTCGGTTTGGGTTTTTTTTTTTTTTATTTGGAGTGGTTATTCTACTACTTATTCTGTAGTGATTGGCTTCCCAAATTTTACCAACTGTGTTTGGATTTTAAGTTTTCAGTTCAGATTCGGTTAGGTTTTTTGGAAGATCTGCTATCCCCTGTAAAGACAGCAGTCTTTCCATGAAATAATTGGCTGATTTTTATACTGCTCAGTCTTTATATTGCCTAAAAATTCATTGGATTTTGTCCATTTGTCCCATCCAATATTAGCATTCTACCAACATGTTTCATAAATAGTATTTCTTTGACAAGATCGGTAACTCCAAAAGAAAAATATTTGGGGGTTTCTAAGGTTTTTAATGTAGTTGTAAAAAAGATGAATTTCGTTTTCATTCTAAACCGAAAAATAGTGCTTTAATCTAAAAATAAGTTTTATTTGCAATATGAACTTTACATGAAGTAAGAACTTGATCAATGAATAATAAATACTACTTGAAACATTAACTCAGGTGTGCAACCATCCCCTTCTGCTAAAATTTGTACTTATTGTGGCACAAACCTGAGAAAATTTGTTTGCATTCTTTTATGGTAATTAAGTAATTTTGTTTAATTCTGTAATATCTGAAAACAGATATATCTTGTGTAAAATAAAAAACAACCCTGTGATAAATGTTATCATGGTGAATATTTAAATACACAATAATTATGGGAAATTTGCTTTATAAAAGTTGAGTGCATTGGTGGAAAGACAATATTACACTTTAAATTGTTCATGACAGAGTTGCACCAGCAGGCCAACAAATTATTCACCTATGATATAGCTGCTCAAAGATGAGACAAAAATACATTGCTTTTTTGAGACTACAAATCATCAGTAAAGTCAGAGAAAATAATATTCAAATGAAGCTTCATTTCTGATTCTTCTGAGCCCATTAGAGCAAAACAAAACTTAACCTGATATGTGATCAGGAAAACTGAAAATGTGTGGCTCTTACATCTTCTGATGCCTTATTAGCGCATGTTTGCTTTTCTTGGATTCTCTGTCTCATCTACTGTAACTCCTAAGATAATGGAAGAATAGAAGTATGGATAAAATCCCCATTGCCATATGGAAATATTGTGTGGCGAAAGACCTTCTCCAGCTTCTTAAAGAAGTACATACACAGCAAACCAGATTAATTGAAATCATTGAGATACTTCAATACTTTAAACTTTTCAGGAATGCCACAATTAGACCTGGATTTATCTCCTTCATCTTTGTTGTTTCAGAATGTCTTTAGGAAAGGTATTATGATGTATGGGTTGTTGTCCTCTTCTCCAGCTCTTGCTTTTCCTCTGGCAGTGCAGTGTTTGAAACAAATGGTCATGACCAAGAGATGAACAGCTTATCTGAAGTGAACAAATAAAAGATTGTTGTTTTTCTTCACCAGATCACACAGACAGAAAAAAAGTTACAGTTTCTGTCAGCCATCTCCTGCTGTCAGCTATCTCCCACTGTTTGAGTGGTGAATCATTGCTCTGTAACTGAAGAGAGTTCTTGTGTGCATCACTGAGGGAAGAAGAAATCATGGCATAATTTATACATTCATAATTTGTACATTCAAAAAACCTTTTAATTCTTATTTAAATGACAAATTAAATGGTCATTTTTTCTATCTTCCTGTATAGTTCACATAGCATTTATGACACTGAAAGCTAGATTCCATTTCCACACTGTCATCATCTGAGAATTTGGGGTATCAGTTTCATTTGCTTGAAAGTTAATCCTCAGAATCTATTTTGAGCCATGATATTTACTCCCTCTTCACACCAACATACAACCTTGTGAGCAGGAATATTGCCAAAACCAACAGCCAAGTAAGAATATATTTCTAAATGTGAACCAGCAGCTGCTTCAGATAACAGGAGCCCAGTAACAAGACAACAGCACCTCCTGAATATCTGCCTCTACAGAAAGAACAATGCTCTCTAACAATAATGAGGAGCTTAATTAACTTATTTTAAAAAATGTGCAACCACACAGGACACAATGGTGGTCTACTGGAAAAATCTGCTACAACTTGAAAGCAAACAGAAATACCACACCTACGTCTTAAAAATTATATCAAAAGGGGGGCTTACACAATACTGGAATATAACTGAATCTATTAATTAGACCTGATTAGCTGCTGATGTGCTAGTAATAGTCATTATGCTCACCATCTAGATACAATACTTTGGAAAAAGGTGAAAAATAATCAGAGAGGAAAGTGAACTTGCCCTTTTACATTCTTCCTTCAACGACAAATACCACAGGTAAATCCTGTTAAAATATTATCTCCTTGGGTCAGGAACAACATCTTCCTAAATGTCTGATATAGTGCTGGACATAAGAAAGCTTAGTTCTATTACACCAAAATAATAAAATACTCACAAAGAAAAAATTCACCAGGAGATTTATGAATGAATCATTTGCAATAAAATATATCACAGGGTTTGACTCTTTAAATAAATAGGCTTTTTTTCCCCCACAGAATATTCAATGGTGAAGCAGAATAAATACATTAAATGGCTGAAATAGGTGTGAGTGTAGATTCTGTATACAAATAATATAACTGATAATAATAGTGGCAATAATATGACTGATTAAAAACTTAACAGTCTAGATATCAGATAAAAGCAAAGTAATTTGAAAATGTGTGGAGCGTTTTCTTCCATCACGTCATCATTATTAAATAGGATTAATGTTGCTTGGACATCTATTCATGTATCGATTCTGGCATACATTTAAATTTCTATTCATTTTAAACATAATAAGATGCTGGAATAAAACATGGGAATTCTCTTTATTTCTGGAAGCCAGAGAAAGACTCTGTTATGTTTAAGTAGATGGTCAGTTTTTTAACTGAAAATAATTGAAAATTTGGGTCATTCATGCAGAAGCATGTACCTTAAATACAGGCAACTAAACTGTAGGTAATATTTTGAAAGTGCCCTATACTTCACTGATATCTCCCATGAAATTATATTTACTGATGAAGTGGCTTTGTGTGTGAATTATATCTCTACTAAGTGGACATTAATCTAAAAATATGTAGTGTGTAAGCAACACCTCAGGAAAATTTTAGCAGTATGGAAATTGTGAATAACATCTTATTCTGTTCTCACTTTCATTGTGTCTATCTGTTTAGCCTAAAAAATTTTTATTAAGAGGTTTTCATTAGCTGTTGCATAACCTAACTGTGGAAGAGATGTTATACTATGATACAGTCCTCATAAATTAGGAATATATATTAATAGGTTAGTAGAGAGTAAAAAACCTTCCAATTTATTCAAATATTAAATCTAACGTTGATTCATAAAGCCTGCCCAGTAGCAGTCCATATAAATGCCTTCCCCAGTAGCTTTTTTATTTTTTTGTATACAGGCTTTAAATCTGTTAATCAAGCTAGATACTTATTATAAGTGAACTGTACTTATCTGTATGATGCCCATTATTTTGAACCCAGAATTGCAAGTGCAACTCTGCAATCTCTGTAATTATGACTTAAGGTGGAAATGCATTGCTAAAAGATAAGCTGATTTGGCTGCAAATGTACACATCAAAGTCTTATAGTAGAATGCACTAGCTCAATCCTTTTACTCTTTTTCCATTAACACTTGAATGAAAAAAAAAGAAAGAGAACAGTTCATTTCTAAAACAATACACTACTCCAGCAATATTCTTATTTTAGTATTCAGACTTTGGACCACCCAAGCCATCTAAAATGTTATGCTCTGTGTAAAACAGATATTTCTGTTGATGTTTATGTGCAGTTTCAGCTTTTATTAACAGAGAGACACAATTCCATTTCTGAAACTCTCATAAATATTTTTATTAACAAGGTCCAGTTTGTTTTGGTTTTATCAAGCTGTAACTGTTAAAGCAATGTAAGAAGTTGAAAATAAAGACTAAATTTGTTTGAATAGAACAAACAATGGCATAACACTGAGAAATAAAAAAAATAAAAATAAAAAATATAAAAATAAAAATACATTAGGTATATGTCAGAGTTGATAAATATTGTAAAGGCAAAACTAGAAGTGACTAATTTTCAATTTACTCACAGCTATAAAATACGTTTAATCCTGATCAAGTGCATTCATTTCTACCCCAGACAAATTCCTCATTATATCAGTTTCACAAAATGAGGAATAAGGAAAATACAGAAGATGGCCAGTGAAGCCAGTGAGAGTTTGCCTGAATGAAAGTGGAAAAGACTTGTTAAAACTTCCACAATTTAGCCATCTTTAAAATGAGTTAAAGATTAACCATATTGATTAGATTTCTCTGCTCAAAACTGGTTGCCATGCATTATTTTATAAGAAATCACAGACATGACTGTCATTTGCTTTTAATTTGACAGTTATAAAAGAGTATCTTAAAATTGCTGCTCAAAACAATTATTCTCCTGAATTAGATAGAGCTGTTTTTTTCCTTTGGAAACCTAGCAAGTAGAGGTAATTGATTCAAACCAGCAACCCTCTCTTTCAGTTATGAGCAATGTAATTGAGAATGGACAACAAAATTAAGTGGCTGTCACAGTTTCCTCAGCTATCGTCTTTGGAATTCAGGAGATGTGCAAGTTACAATTTATGTGCAACCTGCTGCTGCTGTGACCAAGTAATATCAAAGTTTAATGAATAATTCAACATGCTAATTATGTAAACAGGATTTTATGAGGAAACAAAGGTATTATTTTTAATCTACAATTTTCCCCATGGTATCTCCATGTGTGGTATCAGCATTCATTATCCTATACATCTTTAGAGAGTCTCTTGTCATACAGTATTGCTATTATTTGTAATACTAAGGTCTTATGTCCATACCATTTATATAGAAAATTGTTTTTACTCATTTTACAATGCAGTGAGTCAATGATACTGTGGTTAAATCTGTATAAAAGATTGTCTTCACTGCAGGCTTATACTGTGAAGGACTGCAAAATTAGAGAGCTATAGATTCATATATAAAACTCTTCAGCTTTAAGAATGACACAAAGTGCTCTGACTCTCACAAATTGGAATTTTCTTGCTCATTCATTTTGTTGTAAGTCATGAACAGAATATTAAATGCTTGACCTTCCTTAGTGTCCTGTAAGTCTTGGGCACTAAGGTTTTCCTTCTTCAGGATAATCCCCATTTCTGGTTACTTTGTCAGCAGGTACAGTTAACATCTATTGTTCTCCCCTTCCCCCATTCTCTTTTTAAAATTGATTAACTGCTTTCCTTTCTGTTATGGTTTCTTTGTTTTAAATTGTATAAGAAGAGACTGTTGAGGGCAATTTTGGTAATTTCAAGTGGATCACTCATGTAAAATAATTTCTAACCTATTACATTAATAATAGCATGTTTGTGGCAAGATAAACCCATCTATATTATTTTTGATAATTCCTTTGGATTTCTGGGGCTGGCATTTTCAGGAAGTAAGTAGCAATATCATGTTTGGAGGACAAATTTATCTACCATCTCTGTTTCTCACCATTTACATTGTTGGCGTTTCTTTTTGCCTCAAATATTGCCAATATTAAAATCATTATCTTATTTCAGATAGTGTAAAGTCCTATCTTTTTCTGATTGAACCCTTGCCATAGGCAACTTAGTGGTAGGGTGGATGAAGTCATAAATATGTGGTTAAAAATAGCGGCAGAAAAATCTTATAAGAAATATTTACCTTTCTGATTTCACACAATTACTGTAGCAAATATCTTCTCTATGGTAGAAAATCTTTGTGTCAAATACATCAGGTTTTTTTTTGTGCCTTTGTAAAAACTGGACATTGGTTGCTGCACTAAAATTAGATGAAAACCGGTTGTAGAAGACCAGAAGAATGGTTGGCTGGCTCAAAGCAACTAGCGGGGAAGTGGGGGAGGGAACAGGGCGAACTCTGCATGGGTGGGATGGGCACTACTCCACACCCCTTTCATAAGTGCATGCCTTGTTTTGTCTGGATAAGATAAAGTTGGCTAAGTTAGAGTTTGTGAAGTGCCTTACTTTGTCTGGATAATATTTTAAAAATTGCTGAGTACCTTACTCTACCATAATGTTCTAAAGTTTGCAAGTAAAATTTTGTTATTGAACCTCCTGAGAATTTTGTTGTTTCTCCCTTGAAGTGCCCAGAGTATGTCAAACTGCCTTCCCCTAAAACTGCTGAGTGGTCCAGGGCATTACACCGATCTGGATAGATTGTATATGATGCTGAAATATGAAGGATATGGGTTTTCTGCTGACTGCTCTGTGATATTGCAGTCAGATGAAATCCTGGGAGTGATCCCTTCTTTCTATAAAAAGGAAAATGTAGCTACTGGAGGGCCTTTCTGGCTCAGCAGGATTTCAAAATATTGCATTACTTACCTGCTCCAGAACAGCTCATATCTGGTGACTTTCTGGCATAACATGAGGGACATAGAGGATATTCAGGGAAAGACCAGGGTAAATAACCCAAATGTTGAGCGAAATGAAAATGAGGTTTTGTGGGTGTTTGGTGGACTGAGTTCCTGACCAAATTCTTTGAAGGCTGATTACTTATAACAGTGTTTTGATTACTAAGACATTTGGTTGCCATACAGCAATTGTTTTTTTAAAGACAAGTGAGGGATGCATGACCCTTATAGTATAGAAATGTCTAACCTTAGAGGCTTCCATTTTATTTATTTCCTTGCTGTAGGATAGATTTCTAAAATTCCAGAAAGTCTGCTTTCTGTCATACACCCTGAATGATATTCAATGCACATGGGTCATATGAAGTCATTTCAGCATGTAGGAGGTCTACTTACACATGATTTCGGTAATTAAGCAGTGTTTGGGGGAGAGTTATAGCAGGGGAGGAACATTTAAAATTATAACTGTGAATCATGGCTCCTAATATAGATAAGATTTTGACGACTGGAGCTACAGTGTGCATTCAGGAAAAGGTGGAAAGACAAGCCAAAAGCAATAGCCCACATACACCGGAACTCCAAAAGCTGAATCCAGTTATAATTGCTTTTTTTTTTTTTTTTTTTTGGTAAGAAAGCAATTGTGGAAGTCAGAAGTGAGAAGCTTTCAGAGATAAACCAGGTTTTATTTTCATTGAAAGGGAAAGCATATATTTATGGTCATTCCTTTTTTTTTTTTATGGACAGTCCTCTTTCTGCTCCCCAGCGTTGACCAGAATATTTAGCCTGTTTCAAAACTCATAAAAATTTACAGGTTGTTTTGTTACAGACTTGATAGCATTGGTTCTCTGTAGTACTTAATGCTGATCAAGTGATTCTCTTGATTTGCTCATCAACAGTGAAAAAGAGACTAGCTCAGCTCCCAGATGAGAAGTTTAAAAATTTAGGTATGACTTGTCAATGAACAATACTTTTTTCCTTATTTGTGGCCAGTCTTCCTGTAAAAGTCCCCATTTCTGTGTGCATGCACATTTGTACATTTCCCAGTACATTAGGATGCTTTAGATGATTTTCCACTTGGAAAATCTAAAGGCCCAAGCCTTTATGGATCTTCATATGTAATTGTGCACACGTGTTTGAAAAGGGGACAACTGAATTAGTATTGTCCTCAATGAATTCCAAGCAGGATGGTCTATCAAGGGTGATAGGTATTGAAATGTATTCTCTAACAATGGAAACCAGTTCAGAACTAATAAACATATGTTAGCATTGTTATTTAAAAAGGTTCTGCATGCCAAAGACTGGCAATGAAGCAGTAACACACATTGTTAAACTGTTTTGCAAGAGAAGAGAAAAAGAAAAAATGGGGGAAATTTTGTAATTTTGAGCTCTTCTGCATCTGGTTCCATTGGCTGAACACTGTGCTACTGTGTAACTTTGGCTGAAACAAAATGTTTTTTCAAAATATGTGAAAGTGTGTTTAAAATTTCAATGTGTTACTTGGGTAGCTTGGAGGTTTTAGTTATTGCATTTGAATATACTCAAGGATGGAATGTTAAGTGTAAACTTCTTAACACATTCAAAATGGATTGATTAGGGCCATAATCTTTACAGAATGATTTCCACCTTTGGTGGCTTTGATAATGCGGACCCATTTTTTCAAGTATGTGAAGCCCTTTCTAATCCTGTACTTGTCAACAGCTAGTGATGACAGACAATCAATACATGCAAACATCTGTTTCAGGTTATACATATCCTCGGTAAGAGTAATTGTGCTGGTAATATTTCATAGTACAATAAATTGCTAAAAGTCCCTGTTTCCAACTTTACAGAGAAAAAAACCTGACATGCTCGTGGCTGTATATAACACACTGGCATTTGGAGACTGAATCCTTAAAATTTACGGAATTACATCTGGAATGCCACTGTCAATTATCCATATGTGTTGCTTTAGAACTTCAGAGTATATTCGCTGTTAGAGATTCCCTCATGTTTTGATAGGCTGTTGCCCCCTGAATTCTTCCCTGTTATGGAACAGATCACATGTGTGTTCACACGGCACATTCAGGACAACCAGGGGATCAGGCCCAGCCAGTGTGGGTTTGGGGAAGGCGGATCCTGCTTGATCAACTTGGTCTCATTTTATGATCAGGTGACCCACCTAGTAGATGAGTAAAAGGCTGTGGATGTCCTCTACCTGGACTTCAGTAAAGCCTTTGATACTGCCCCACATGGCCAATCCCGTTTAACATCATTATCAATGATATGGATGAGAGGATTGAATGCACCCTCAGTAAATTGTCAGATGACACTAAGGGTGGGAGTGTTGATCTGTGGGAGTATAGGCTCTGCAGAAGGACCTGGAGTGGCTGGATCGACGGGCTGAGGCCAATTGTATGAGGCTGACCAAGGCCAAGTACAGGGGCCTGCTCTTGGGTCACAACAACTGCAGGCAATGCTACAGGCTGGAGGCAAAATGGCTGGAAAGCAGCCCAGTGGAAAAGGACCTGGAGGTGCTGGTTGACAGCGGCTGAACACGAGCCAGTGTGCGCCCAGGTGGCCAAGAAGGCCAATGGTATCTGGGCTTGAATCAGCAGTAGTGAGGCCAGCAGGACTGGGGCAGAGATTGTTGCTCTGTACTCAGCACTGGTGAGGCCACGTCTCGAGTGCTGTGTCCAGTTCCCGGAATCATTGTGTCTAATCCAGGATATTCTGACCAAATGTAACGCATAAGAGCCTATAAACAAAGTAATGCAGTTATTTTCTAGTTAGTAGTTGACTCCATTACTTACTGGACCCAAACTTCAAGTGAGAACTACAGGGAATTTAACTGGGCATATCCCAATATTTTTGAGATATAGGAATTGTGTAGAAGCACAATAATGAGCTCCTGTCTTAGACCATAACTTTTCAAAGTAAGTAGTGAACTTGTTGTGTGATCATGCCTTGGGTATGCTTTTGAAAACCATGTTATCATGTACATACACATTCACAAATATTACCAAAGTAGTTTCAGTAGATACATCTGACAAAAAAACCTAGATAACTGTAAAGCAGATGTGATTTTAATGTTTCTCATATGTTTTGTGTTAACAACAAAATAAAAGGTATCTAAGGTACTTATAAATTAAATACTTTACATTTACATTCCAGGAACTCAAGTATAATATGGTCACTGAAAAAATCAATTTTTATTGTGAGGGAAATATTTTTAGGCGAGCATACAAAAATCAAAACAATTAAAGTAAATCTCTTTTCATGATGCAAACCTTGAGATAAATACCTTCAATTTAGAACCAGAGATATTTTATTACCTTTAATATTATGGTTAAGATTAAATAACTGAATTTTCGAGGTCAGCGTTGTTTTTAATATGCCAGCAAATACAAATTCAGGCTCATAGATAAGATTACTAGTAGACCCTATGGTTTTACAGAAAAAAAAGTAAAATATATATGTGGTGTTTTTTAAGGAGGAATTAAATATGACCAGTACTGGAAATGTCATGAATGGAATAAATTTCATCGGAGGGATTAGGAGTATATAATATGTTGGTTTCCAAATAATTTTGTGTAAGAACAATAAAAGAGTTTCCAAAAAGTTCTGTATTGGATAAATAGCTGATTTAAAAAAAGTAAAACCCCTAACTTAAACAAGTACTATTGTTCAAAAGGGCTGTTATGAAGCAGCCATTTATGGCCATCTTTTTTTAAGCTGGAGTGTTAGCAGCAATAACTTGGGGATAATAAAACCCAATTTATTCTTTAGATGATAATAAAGATAGATAAGTAGCTCAGGGTACTCTGGATTGTTTGTATTGAAACAAAGTGTGCATTATTACAGTCAAATGCAAGACGATAAATGTGGGAAGAACTTTGCGGTCATAACTGCAGAATGGGAGATTGTATCGTGGAGAATGATGGAACTCTGCATCATCTTTTTGGGCCTCCAGGTGTAAGAAAAAAATCGATGCACTAGAGTCAGTTCACCAGAGGGCCACCATGACAGCTTGGGTTGGGACACTTGTTTTGTGACAAGAGACTGAGGGATCAGGGCTTGTTATCTGAGAAGATATAAAAAGCCTTAATAAAAGAAAACACAATGTGAACTACAAGTAAGAACTTTATTCAGAACAGAGCCTAATACGTGGCTACATAGAGAGGTCAGTAGTAGTCAAACCGTCATTCCTTTTTGTACTGGATAGGTTTTGTTTGATCTCATCTTTTATAGGATAGATACAAAATTAAGAGTCCAAATAGAACTTTAAAATAAGAAGTCTGGAAAATCTGTTTTTAGTGAGAAATTAAAACTGCACTCTACTTAGCTTATCAAGGAGTAGATAAAGATTTGATTTGATTTGATTGATTTGTCATGCACAAGTACCTTTGTATGAAAAAAAATTACCAGCTACTTAAAGTTTTTTCACTCTACAAGAACAAAAATTTTAAAAGTACCCCTACAGGACTTTGATGTACTTGATCATAATGATGGCACTAATAATAATGATAAAAATAATAATAATTATAATAATAACAGTAAATAATGTAAGCACTACCTGTGGAAGGAAAAACAACCCGTAGAATGAGGCTGATATTTTTTAATTGTGTAGATCACGAACTCTAGAAGAAAAGGAAATGGTGGAAGTTTTAGCTCTTAGTGGCTTCCACTTGAATGTGAGTAGAAGGTATTGCAGACAAACTCAAATTATTGAAGTCATTAAAGGCATTTTCAGGCTAAATTCCATGCACCTTTTGAGCAACCTGCTGCTGAAACTCAAGCCACAACTGAGTCACTGCTTGAGTTCCTTGAGTTTCCAGGTGGAACAACCACTAAATTTCTCCAACTATATGCTTCATATCCTCATTCTTATTGATTTCTGTATAAGAAAAAAACAAAAGAGCAAGAAAACCATCAAAACCAAGAGCAGAATGCAATATCAGCAGTGATAATAAGTAAGCAATAGTAGTAAGAGGATGCTTTCTTCCAGCACCCAATTTCATTATTCTGTTCTGATCTTTCACTTCAGTACTACACGTGGTAGGAAAATATTCCCTGCTTCTCACAAAAACCGTTCTCCATTCATCTTTATTTTGTCACATGTGATTGACTTTTCCCCTTTCTTAAATCATGCAATTTTCAAGAAATTTACTGCTGTCCCCAGCCTTTTATCAACAAAACAGTGCATTAGTGAATGGACTGTACTGGACCTTTCAGATTGCTGACAAATATACTGAGAAATACTGGACCAGGAACTGGCTCCTTAGGGAGGAGGTCTAACACTCAAACAGAGTAAGTGCTGAGTTTAAAGCTGTAAATGCTGTTTTTAAAGCAAAGTATACATTCTTTTTTTGCTTGTACTTGGTTCATCTGAAGACAGAATAGAATGAGCTCTACAGTCTTTGATTGCCTACTTGTTCTCTGACCTTTTAGTCTGCCCTCCTGCCCTTATCCACTTTCTAATAAATTAAAATTGTGCCTTCCAAGCTACTGTTGCAAAATCTCCCTCATGATAAAATGCTGCAGAATGTTGTTTTGAAATTCTTTCCCTCTAAAAGAAGTAGCAGATTCATGGAGCTTAGTGAGCATATGTACTCAGTCCACATTTATCCATGTGCTTTCTGATTGTGCTTTTGAATGTTTGCACCTATAGAGATATATATTTCTGAATAAATTATTGTAAAAGACCGCTGAAAACTGGACTCCTCATAAAGAGGAAAAAGGAACTGAAATCCTTTTCAAGAATCACACGGACACAAAGAAAATCTTCCTTGATTTGCTCTTTCATCAGCATATTTAATCCATCTGTCACCTGCTACTGAACCTGTGAATTATGTATATTTACAGAAAGAGGGTAATAAAAATAATTCAGTGTCAACATGCTAACAGGGGTTGTGATTCATAGTTCAAACAATTTTTTTTTTGTGTTGCACTTCACTAGCCTTGCTGCTTCATTCTCGGCAATAAATGATAGTTTTGCAGTCTATTTGATTTTAGAATCTTGAGGGGAAGGGTATCAAAATTTGTATTTTTTTATATGTATATACCCAGTCAAGCTGCAAAGCTATGTTGGAGGATATTTTTTAGTCAAAGAAACAGCAATGTCCCAATTTGGCTTATGTTTCTAATTCACCATTGATTATGTCACCCTACTTATTCTGAAATATTGATGATGTTGAAAATAATTTCTTTTGATGTTCCATGTTTATTAATAAAAAAGAATATGGCATATATTATCCCTATGGCTATGGTTCCTAAATACCTGCCCTATTCCCTGGAATGGACAGCATCTGAAACAGAGAAAAGGCAATTAATCAGTCAACAGAAATATCAATTTTTAGGCATCACTCTAAGTACAGAGCTATTGGGGATTGTTTGTATTTGATTTGATTAATATATTCAACACCAGGCTGACGTTTTTGGTGGAGATACAGAATGCAGTTTGCTCCTGAGGCCAAGCCACAGCTGATAGAGTTGGAGTGGCAGACAGGCAAAATTCAGTGGAGATTTGGAAAAGAAAATAATCTTTCTCTTATAGCTTAAAATGTTGGGGAAAACAGATTAGAATCAAATGGTGATTCAGAGACTGTGAAAACTGACAATCAAATTCTCAGGTCAAATGAGACCAGTAAAGGTAATGGACAATGGCATGTGACACTGAACTAATTGTATTTAGAAAGCTTACATATAAATTGATGATCTGATTATTGTAAGAACCGAACTCTACTTGCCTAATACAATGTCATGTGAGAAACCCACTATTATCTTGTATATATGTCCATACAATCACTATCTAAAATAAGTTTATACCAGGTCTGATTTACAGTACATGTGAAAGTAGAGTGATGCCATTTGAAACTCTAAATATTCTATGCACCAGAGGGATAAAAACACAATGTAGAAGTGAGCAAATTAATTTTTTGATCTCCTAGACCCAGCAATTGAAAGTGAGCAACCTAACCTATCAGCTCTTTTTCTTTAAAATATACCAGTGGAATAATATCATCTATTCACATTTTTGTACCCAAAAAAGTGGTTAGTTTGAGTCAGAAATTTTTGTTTGGTGCTAAAAAAAATAAATGTGGAATAAAGCCTCTCTCAGCACTTGGTACCCAACACGTGAAATAACATTTCTGTGAAAAAAGCATACCACAGTGCCAGTAAACACACACAGCAAGACTGGGCAGTGCCTTTCTCATTTCCTGACATAAAGTGTTGTTCATTTGGAAATGTGTATTATGTCTTCTGCTCTATGTCCACTTGTTGATACTGCAAGATTCTGCTTGTGGGAAGTCAAAATCTTTTGATTTTAGGAAAACTTTAGGAAATTTTGTCTGCTTCATTTTGTCGTGCTTTTTTTTCTGGTTTTCTTTTTTTTGGTTGTTGTTTTTGTTTGTTTTTTGGTTTTTTTTTTTAATTCTCAGGTTGCAGTACTGAGATTGCAAGTGCAGGCATCAGTGTCTATGCTTTCCCTTCTGAGTAGCCCCTCTATATTACACCAGTTGTCACTGCCTTAGATACCCTGAACACAAACAGTTTTAAAAAACTGCAGTAAATGTGCTCTTCTTGGAGTCTTCCTGACAGTAATAATGTTATAGTTTTGATTATGTCTTGTAGACATCTTTTCATCCTGTCTGAATCACTTAATACATAATATTCAACCTAAAGATACCTCTGAAGATTCTAGGTAATATTGTAGACTATAGATCTTGAAAGAATTGAGAAGTAGATCTTCACAGGGAATGATTTTAATTTCTTTTTGTACTGGAACTGACATAAAACTCTAAATGTTGGAAAACTCATGAGTTTAAAGTGCATTTAAATATTGTACTTTTCAAATTCACTAATTTGACTTGTAGTAAAAAAGAAATTAAAGAAATGGAAGGTACAAAGTGAGAAAACTATGAAAAGAAATCTTTCAATTCTAAAACAAGTCATTAAAATTTTTTAAAATACCTTAACAGCAAACAGCAAACCCTTACTTTTTAAAAGTTGATTATGTAAAGATTGTTAGGAAATATTTAGATCTTTCCAAGCTGTCTATTCTTATATTTTTATGCTTATCCTATCCTTGAAAAACATATCTAATGGAAATGACAGACCATAACTTTCTTCTCCTGTAATAAGTAGTTGGTTTAACCAGTGACTATGACAACTGCGTTTAGTTTCCAAATGATAATTAAACCAACAATGATTATAACAGGCCCTATGTAACTGCCCAACATCTATGCAAAATAGTGATTTCCTTGGAATTAGGACTGTCAGAAAACCACAGTAATATTTGCAAAGTGTAATAATCTTACTTAAAATCCAATAAAACTGCTGCGGAAGAGGTTCACACTTGTGCTCAAAGACATTGAATTGTACCATGCATAACATATGCCAAACCCCGGGAAAAGATGGGAGTTCATAGTGGGCTCTGCAGCCGCAGTGTAGTGGAGACGCACCCAAACTCTCTATAGAATTACTTGCATGAGCAAACAGAATGTTCTGGCAGCAGCAGCACAAAGTTCAATACAGCCTGAAAAATCTTTACAGGCATTGAAAAAATTTATTAATTTCCAACTTATTGTCCAGCTAGGTGAGGTAGCTCATTTAAAACTGATTTAGATATGCAGGCTACAATTAATCATTCTAGACTTGTAAAAATAGTTTTACATTAGCCATTAAAAATAAGTGAAAAGGTGTTTAACGGCTTAAATTGAGGTTTAAAAATCTCATTACTGCCTAAATCTATTCCAGTAGAGGAGATGATAGCATCCATTGATTCAACTCTAGAAGATGTACCAAAGTATCAGAAAGGTTTAATTACACTGGAGGCAGTCAAAGAGAAAAACTCTCAAATGACACAATAGAACCTGAAGCAAAGTTAAATATTATTAAGAAACTAGTCCTCAATAGACTTAAAAGTTATGCAACAGTTTAATTTCATGAATTGAGGTACACTTAAAAATATTTCAGCTGGTAAAATTCGGTGGAAATGTCAAGCGTGTTAGAAATGTTAAAGCATCTGACTAGGATTCAAGCCTAACGTTACAGAGAGCAGCATTACTTGCTATTAAAGATAAATCTATTATTTCAAGAGATAAATTAAATTTCCACTGGACAACCCACCATTTAAAAACTGCAGTACACTCTGATGCTATGTGTTAATAAACACTGTATAGTGAGTAAACACTGGCAGGGGGTAAATTGAGCTGAATACAATTTCTGTTGGGCTGTTGATATTGGGCTGTCTGGAGTCAGTAGGACTCTTTTGAATGACGTGATCACGTTTTGGAACATCCAGAAATATGGAACATGAAGCGTCTCTTAAATTAAATACAATAAGGGTTATAACGTACATAACCTCTTACCTGACTTTAATCTCCTTAAAAATGGACTATTTTTTTGTTGTAGAAGTGGTATTTTTTACTTCCTCCATGTTCTACGGAGATGAATAGGCATAATTAGAATGCAATTCATCCCACCCTAAGAGAATTTCATTTGACCATACAGTGTATCCACATGAAGATATTGGCAGAGGGCAGTAGTGAGGTTCTGAAGCAGATCTGCCACTCATCTCTGCACCCCGTACACTGACTTGGCTTGCAGGGCAGCTTGGTGAGCCCTGGTGGATCTAAACATGATGCTCCGATCTGGGCACGCATGAAGGTGCTTCTACTCTTCCTGGGAGCAAAGTGCCCACGGAGATAAGCTCCAGACTGATTTTAATCTGAGTGAGAAACCATGGTGTGTGCATTTAGTGTAAGCATACGGACCTAAGCACCAAGTGCCTTGATCCACTTCTGCAACAAATTACTTTTTAGTATAGACTGAGTAAATTTAGACTCTGCTTAGATGAGATGCATGTAACTGGTTCCTAATGAAAGACTTCAGAACTTATATAGGAGAGGAAGGAAATTTTGCTAGAAACATTAATTTTCATATCCAGATTCAGAGTAATTTTGGGAAAGGGGTGAGTTTACTGTTATAGAGCGTATCTCTGGTGTTGATTCAGTGGATCTAATAGATTCCAAGCAGGAGTCAAAAATCTTGGAAAACACTTTAATAAAAAATAAATTTTCTAGAAGGCAGGATGATGTAAGACAAAGAGGTAAACCTCTTTTTTTTCCTGATAATATGATTATTTTTAGAGTCATAAAATCAGTTGAATACATCCAACTAAGATAGTAAGGTACATGCTTGGAAATACATATGTATATTAATATATACAGTTTACTCATGTAATATAAAAATTCTCACTGTTTAAGGATATTTTAAAGGTCTTTTTGGAAAGAAATGCATACTTTTGTACCTTTAGAATGCTTATATTTCAACATTTTAACTTATTTAGAGTAACCTTTCTTCCACAAATCTCTCTGTCTTATGCAATCAAATAATCTCAAAATTTGAAAAAAGTGATTTGATCATCTACATGCACTCTCAACTATTTTTTTTTTTTTTCCTAAACAGCATGCTCTTTAAGTGTTTATCTGGACAGTTTTAAAATTTCAGTCAGAGGTGATTCCATATCTGTAAATGACAATGTAATGACTATAATCACTATTTTCCTGTTTAAGACAGTTTACCATGTGGCTAGTGTTAAGTGTTCAAAAAGCGTCATTGACTTCAGTCAGAGTGCTAGACTTACCATCATGCCTGTTTTTAAACACCTCATTGACTCGGACAATTACCAGGATGAGAAACCTTGTCAGTCTAAGGAAGACTAGATCCTGACAAATATCATTTAAATATGTATTAAAATTTACAATGATTTTTCCTGAGAGTATTATACATCACAGCTAATAGTTTCTAAATCCTTTTTCATGTGCAGAGACAGTAAAAATATCAGTGTCAACCTTAAATGAAAATCATCTCTGATCATTATAGTTAAACTTTCTTATTATTAGAGTAATGCTACTTATTATAGTTAAACTAAGGCTAAAGGTCAAACTAAGCATTCCAAATGAGTTCGCTGCATAACTAACTTGATTTTTAAACAGAGGCAGCATATAGTCAAAAAAATTCAGTCATCTACTACATCTGAAATGTTTAATCAAATTTTAAGTATGTTAGTGTACTTGGGCATCTATATCAGTCTAGTAAAAAACCTTGCCAACTGATGGAAATGATAAAAAGGAATATTGAAGGTGCATAACGAAAGCAGAAATAAGTAGATCAAGGATTAAAAGAATATTATACTACATATCCAGTACTCCCAATTAGTGAAAAAGAGTCTATGACATACTGTAGATTCACAATGAGAAAGTTTTCAAGTTCTGTTTTTACTGTCTTGAATACCACATTTCTGTATATTGTTTGAAGATGTCTATGATTTTAGTGTCTTCTCAAAATCCTGAACTTTATAAGGGGTTTTGTTCCTGGAAAAGGTAAGCTGTTAAAATGTTAACCAACCAAAGCAATAATTCCTTTAAAATTTGGAGACCTAAATTGGACTGATGACTGAAATGTGGGTTTTGTACTCAAAGGTTTGTACAGTTTTCTCAGAACAGAAAAGATTTTTTTTTTAATTATACATTCTGGGAATTAAACAATGCTTCTGATGAAGATACAAAGGGTCTCAATTTGCCATTCCTGGCAGTCTGGCCATGCAATAGTATTTCATTCAGCTTGCATTCATGCACTGTCAGCTTGAATCCAGAGCTTGGCAGAAAACGGGAAAAAGAGAGTTGGTGCAATCTGCTTTTGTTAAGGGGCTTTAACTAGGGGTAATATAATTAAGTGAGGCAGAAAATTCATACAATATTCAGATTATTTTTTAAAAGATTATTTGTTAAGCAAGCATGTATTTATTGGGGGGGTGGTTCTTATAACTGGCAACAGATGGGAAAAGTGATTGAGAAGGATAAAATACTGGTTAAGTGAGTGAGGTGGTGGAACACGTGACAGGAATAGATGACAGGGTGGCTGAGAGATTAGGTGTAGGAAGATGCTGGCAGATCTGTTTGTCCTTGTTCAGCAGTGGTAATCCACTCTGGATGAACTGCTTTTCATTGCTTTTGGATTTCCAGAGTCTTGCTCCTGAGGTCCCTTTTTAACAGGGTGCCATTTAGAACTGCTTTGAGTGAAGTAAAATGCTATTTATTAAACATATTGGCAGCTTCTTGACAGACCTTGCCTTCTAAATTGTACTCAAATGTGTGTGCACATTTTATACTGCTTTCAGTTCTACCAAAACAGCTGAGACTTAATCACAACACTGGGAAGTTTTTTTGTCCAGCTTGTTTGTCCATAAATCCTGGAGTTGCTACAGCCACTCCAGAAAAATAATCTCTGAGAATATCCCAGTAAAACTGGGATAGAATATTTAGGTATTTGAGAGCTTCACTTTCCCCACAGTCAGTATGGCCTTCCTTCCAGGACACTTAACTGCATTGCCATGGAAAAAACTCCAGTGTAAGCGTATAGAGGGTATGGAGCAGTGTAGCACTCTCCAGGGAGGGTATCTTCCTGCAGTGGAATTGCAAGGTGTATCCAGATGCTTGAGAGAAGTTAATAAAAAATGGATAATGTCATTTATTTGATGATGCACAACAGGTTCTCAGGAAGGGGTGCATGCAGCACAGAGCAAGACAGTAAATTTTTTAGTTTGTTTAAAAGTCTGTCTAAATGCTACAGTCAGAGAATACCTTGAGCACATCTTTTACAGAAGTGATATTTTGTCTTGCCCAAATGCCTTAAAGTCAGTAGCCTGGACTCATCTTGCCTAATCTTTAGCAAGGAAGACATCCAAGATGATGAAAGTGACTTAAATGTTACATAGTATGAACTGTCCCATTTCACCCCCTAACTACAAGGGAGATGCAGTAACAAGTCTCAGGTGCTTCAAGGTACATGGGATAAATGTGAATGAAAATGTCTACAGCTGGTGCCATGTTTACAGCTAACTGAACTGTCTTTTAAAAAGTGTTTAGCCTCCATTCACATAGTTTTTTGGAATGTCTCAAAGTTGTCAATGTTAGCTGTGCCACTTCTATACTTGCCATCTCAAATTCAGCAGAAGGTGATTATCCCTGCTGGTGTCTTGAGAGAACGTGGAGGCTAACTTCACTTCATGTGGGAAAAGACAACTAGCAGCCAGGCCTTCCTGTGATGCTGGTCCTGTTATGCATAAAGATAAACAGATAAATCAATGAGATTACCATTATACTCACAAGGAACTGCAGGTCAGGGTATGCACAAATAATAAAATAATAATTCTCTAATGTGTGACTCTCAATCATTTTTGGAAACTTCACGACTGACTCAATCAGCCTGTTTTATCTCTTCTTCCTCATAGACATGGTGTTCATTCATGGGGATCCTGCTTGTTACTGCCAGAACATAGTTCACAATTTGTAGAACATTCAGTAGCTGTTGATATTAAAAAAAATGGTTAAATCCAAGCTTCATCTAATAGCTTATTTTCACTAAAAAATCTGCTAAATAAGCAAAGCATAAAATTAATTACATTTTAATTAAATTTTTGAAGCTAATCACTGTAGAGAGTCCTTGATAATATAGCACATGGGGGGCACTAGATAACAGATTACAACACATTGCAATGAAATGGAAGTTGAGTGGCTTTTAATTGACTTAAAACTAGGGAAAAGCTAACTTTTTAAAGTAAACTCTGATCTGATGTAGTCAACTTCTTTACAGTGTCATTATGGTCTCATTAAAAAATTTAGTGTTCTGAGCTTACCTGACGTTTATCAGAACATTAAAAAGTTGTAGAAAATATGCAATTATCTAATTTCCAGATTTTTGACAGTCTGTCAATAAGATGGATTTCTTTCTTATTGCTTAGAATCATCTTTGGTCTTTACATGGAAAATTGGGAGCTTTTGTCAAGCTTTCATCACTAGTCAGATATTAGCTGCGTATCAAAAAAGAAAAGGCAGGAGGAAAATTCATACAATTAATTGTAGGTCTCATCAATTAAACTAAAATAGCAGTAAAGTGCTTACCGTATAGTATAAAAATGAAAGGCACGTACCACCTTCTTTCACTTTTTGTCTTGTATCTTGAAATCTATGTTCTCTTTTTATACATTCAAATCTCCACTTTTCTCCCTTGACTTTCCTTGTCTGTATTTTTTTTCTTTTTCTCTCTTTGTGCCTTTTTTTTTCCTCTGTGAGTAACCATGGTTGCTGTATCACAAGGTGTTATACAGTTCACTGTTCCTATCATTGTTCAACTTAGCTACTTCCTCTAGTTCCTCCTCCAGTATGATGTTGTATTTCACTTTTCTCAGTTTGGCCCTATCATTTATTTTTCCATCATTTCTTCTATTAAAATTTACTACCTTTTTTTTTTCTAATTTGAAATATAAAATTTAGAGAAGACATTTAGTTAAAATTCATCTTACCTTTATTTCTTCAAGATGAAAACCAGATGCAAGACCATTTGAATTGATGCAGTTGGCACCAGGATGAGTTAGTGGAAAGGTCAAGCAGAATATTTTTTCAATGCGTACTTGAGCGACTGAAGCAAAATTTTTAGCTCAATGGGAACACAGAAACTGCTTGCATTTTTCATTATTAAGCTGTCATAAATGTCTGTTTACTATTAAATTGAAAGAAGAACTTTGGTGATTACAGATAAGTTGTTAAATTAAAGCAAAAATAGGGCCACCAATGTATCTGTGACTATCAGAAACATAAATGCAACATGTGTTTGTCTGATATGAATTTTTGTATGCTAATGAACTTAGCTGTTCTCTTTGAACTGCGTTATCAGTGATACTTGATTTGAAAGCTGCTCTTGAGCATCCAAGCACACAGAGAGCTGATTTGCCAAGATATCCAGCAATATACAGTACATCAGCTAAAAGAAAGAAGACTGAATATTCCACTCTTGAACGCAAAGGAATTGTGAGAATACCAAATCAGGTATACATAAAGAGATTGGGAAGTGAAAATATAACATAAAATGACCAGATGATGGCTCCTAAAGCTATTAATTTAAAATTTTCTCTTCCCTGTCCAGCTGTGGAGGGAAGTGATGGAGAGGCTTTGGGGGACGTCTGTCATCCAGCCAGGGTCAATTAACTACAATCTTTTAGGAATCTTATTTTCTATGGGTGTTTTGTGTCTTCACTTGAAAGCCAGAGCTTTTGAAAATCATGTTTCTTTTACTTCCTCTATAAAATTGAGATTTTTTTTTAGATACAAGCCTATTTTTTGCCCTGATTTACTACTAATTTCTAGAAGGAAAATCAAGATTTTTTTAAAAAAATTATGTTTCTGATTTTAGATGCCAATTTCTACTCAGTTATACTGACTGTTCAGTTTTAGATACATATATCTGTACAGAATCATATGGCTTTTTTTTTCCACTAAATAATAATTATTTAGGATAATCTCTGGCTGCAAAACTCTTTTATGACAATGTATTATATTTCTAATATATTTTAATAGTATTTACTATTGAACATGCACATATAACTGGTGGAATATTGATTGAGTAATTTCTTATAGGACAGTTGAAAAAGTGCACAATTTTTAAACTCTGGAAAAGTAATGATGTACCTGGAAGCTTACTAGCTTGATTTTTGATAAGCAAATGGAAACCTATATGCAATTTATTAAGGCATAAAGCAAGACTGGAAGCAAAGGAGCTTACTAGTGTGATTATATATCTTTGAAACCCAGGGGTTAGGTGATGAGAGCAATTGGGAGTAAAAAAAAGTACATTATAATAAGGGTATAAATTTTGATTTCTTCCTAATAAATGTAGTAAAAAGAATTCAGTGAAACCTAGAGATTCATGAGCAAATGAATTAAAATTCGAATTCTTGATTTCAGCACTGAAAGAGGGCATAGAAAATGGTAGTTTTAATAGGAGCATAAATATCTAAAGTGCATGGAGTCAACATCATAATATGAGACAAATTCATCTGCATGGAAGTTTTTCACACTGGCTATAAAATACAGTAGAAGCAAAGCTCAGGTACTTCAGAATAATTGCTCCTGACATAACCTCCTGCAGACCAATGATCCTTATCATCTGTATCATCATCAGATGTAGGCTTGGTAATTAACATTGCCCTATGGAATATTATAATGACCTGCTTCCTTTTGCATTAAAATGACATTTTGGTTGTCCAAAAGCAAAGATAGATAGATAGATAGATAGATATTTAATCTGTTAGGAACAAATAGACTTTTGTATTTGGTCTTTGCCAATAGTTGGTGTGCAGGTGGCAGATCATGCACTTCGATTACTTTGGTTGGTTGGTGGTGTCCTGAGGATCTGTGTACGTGGGAGAGTAAGTTACATCTCAAGGTAATTTGGAATGCGTGAAATAATTCTGCTCTAAACATCAGTTCCCCCAAACTTGCTCTTGAAATCAAGGAAGAGTATTTTAATCAATAAAAAATACAGTACACTGTTTTGACAAAAAAAAAAATTTCCCCCTTTCATTTGCATCTCTTTTCCACATACTCAAGAGAATTTTTGCTTGTCATAAGAAATAAATGGTGAAAGACTTTTGTTCCTCTGTGTCTTTGTTTTGTAATGAATCTAGATCTTCATTGCCACAAAGAAATGAAACAGGTGTTTCATCATCTCAGCTTGTGAAAAAAATTTTTGGTTTCAGTAAATTATTCCAGTCTGCATCAGACAGCTGGGTTTAGACCAGATAATTGAATAAAGAGTCCTGTTTCTGTGGCTTCTTTGAAGTACAATTCAGAACTCATTTCTCTCTGAAACTTAAGGTGAAATATGCAGAGCTTAATGTTCTGCTTTTGTCTCACTAGAACAATTATAACACATATAATGAGTCACTGTCCATGGTCACCTTTAGGAGTAGTACAAGAACATTTGGATGATTGCTCACTGAGCCAAAGAAGCTTGAAATTCAATAATTTAGCAGTTATGGATTTCTACTTTGCTTACCAGCTCGTGTAGATGGTGTTTATGTACTTTATGTCTATAAAGTACAACATTGGTCAAATGAAATATTAAAATTAATGCCCCATCTTTATCGCTGCATTCTCCTCCTTCCAAGATATGTTTCTTTTGTGGCTGGATTGTCACGTTTCATGGAAAATATGCCCCTAGATATTTTGTTTTTCTCTTTCAAGGAGACTGCTTTCAGGAGAAGAGAGTTTTTTGAAGTTTAAATTCAACAAAGCTGTCAAGAAAGGACTGAGGATAAGAAGAAAAAGAAGAGTGTTTTTAAACAGTTGCACAGAATTCAATGGAGTTAAAAACAGCAAAAAGAGATCTATAAAAATTTAATACGGATTCTCTGGAAACCACTCTAAAGCCTTGCAGAGATTAATAGAGAGTGTTGTGTTCTACACCACCTCACTTTTAACCATATCATAGATTATATTCTGATGTTACTCTGAGCTATTAAGTGCTATAAAACTGGTTTAAAAACTCAAGAAAAATGCACCCAGACAATCATGTCCCAGTCTGTACAGAGTAACTCATCATTTGGGTTTGGAAAATTTACTTATTTTCCTATCACAACATTGTCCTTTGGTGACTTATAAAAGTTACTTGAGGACCAGCTGTCAAAAGTGGTTGTACTTTGCATTGAAAACTGAAGGCTGTCTCTGGCAACAAATAATTGGAGTAGCAAAATATTTAACAATAGCAGGCGATGTAAAGAATTGTGACAGACATGGAAAGGGCAGCAAAGTCTATACTGAAGATGCAGTTGACTGTATTCTACAGTTTTTTTATGGAAACAGGCACCTAAAAGACTATTAAGCATGGTGTAGAATGCTACTGCCCATACATTTCTCTTGCTTTATATTCTACCTAATCTCTTAAAAAGCATTTTGATTTTTGAATATGAAGGTATTCATGATACAGACCTATTGCACCCTGAGCCTAATATTGTGCATCTTTTTCTGTAAAGTGGGAAATACAGCTCAAGAACATGTGAGTAGTAATGGGAAATAACAAATGAACATTGTAACTTAAATGATATTGTGTAGATTTTGTGGTTTGAGAACATTAATAGATGCTGGATCTCTTTTAGTCTCAGCTGCTATATTTGTGAATTACATGGGATCTCCTGAAACAAATCTCTGTATGGATCTATGAGCCTACTTTATGTCTAATTCATCATCTGGTGGTGAATGATAAAAATATACAAGCTGCAAGACACTCTCTACTCTGAAGAACTTGGAGTGTCTTGTATTGCTGAAATAGGAAAAGATAGGAAGCTGGAGAAAAAAATCTACGAGAACATACAGACATCTCTGTGTTCATGCTGCTAATGCTCTGGATAAGGTGTGCATCATAAGTGCCAGAAAGCACTAGAATGACATTTCTGCCAATTGTTGGCAAAATTAGTAATGCTCTGTGACCTTGCTGTTCTATTCCACCTCTCAAAAGATTGCCACCAGTACCATTTTACATTTCAGAACTGAATGTTGCCTTCAAGTTTTAAGTCAGCCAGGACAAAGCAACAGGAGACACAGATGTACAGTTTTCTAATAAAGTTTATTAAATAGTGATTTTGAAACAGAGTATATGTTTGACTTCCCTCATTAGACTAAAAGCATTTTACATTTAGAATTTATGGAAAAAGATAGATTTTTTGTGGCATTATGGTATCAGAACAATGTTGACTGAATAGTAGTCTAAGTAGCTTTCAGTAACAAAGCTTATACCACTGCCTTGAATGTGAATGTCATGTAAGTCCATAGCATAGTGGATCATAAAGGTCAGGAGAGCCTGGTTTGGAGAAAAGCTAGAAAAAAACCTAGGCTTCCCTTTTTTGTTTCCCCATCTGGGTTCAGATCAAGAAACTTTATACAAACCATTTCCCAAATCTCAGTGCAGATTCATTTTAAAGTGAAGATGTTAAAGCAGTCTGTGGAAAATTTTCTCATTTCTTATGTACACAGACAGAAGTGCCAAACATTGGGTCTTGAAGCGTCTGTGCAAATTTACTGCCAAAAACTGGCTGTCCAAATTTGCAATGGACTCTCTGCTAACCCTCTACCCAGAAGAAGACTATTATTGTTATAGGCATTGAGGGTCTTCATTTGCTGTACTCACATACAATGTTAATAATTTTCCATTTCACATTCTTTCCATTTGTATCTTGATGAAAATCTTATTTATCAAAAACAATGTTGTGAAATCAAGATAAATGTCGAAACGTCTAAGGAACAAGGTTTAACACTGAGTATCAAAAATAATGGCTAAAGCTTAGTTAGTTTAGATCTTCTTTAATAGTTGTGTGGTTTTTTTCTTTTTAGAATGTCCTTTAATGCTCCAAAAATTCCAGTAAAAGTTTGCATTTGATAGTATCAAGAGAGAATTTTAATCTTTGCATTAAATTTCAACACTGTAAACATTTTGTTGTCTAAGGAGAATTTGAATAATGCAAGAAATGTTATGCACACAGCATATTTTCATCTGATTTCTGTTTTTCAAGGAGAAAAACAAACTTCCATTTTCTTAGATTAGAATTCACTGCATCAAGATAAGTGTGACTATTTGATTAGTTAGATAAAGTACACTGTTTTTCTTGAGAAACTCTCACTGCAAATCTTAAAAGGTTACCTTGTTATTTCTAGGTTTAGTCAATTGTAAAATAAATTGCCTATATTCTCATGTCTGCTGCTTTACCATTCACACACATGATGCTTTATAAGAGGAGTAGAGGAAAGGTTGCGCATACAGAAGATTCTATATTTCAGATTAAAGAAAAGAATAAAAACCCCTGACTCTTTAAAAATTTGGTGTACATCTCCTACCAACAAAATGGTGTCTCATGGAGTTAGTCCAAAATGTATTAAAGAAAATCTTTGGTGACTTTTTAACTGTCCCCTCAAAACTGATTCTATTGAATCTTTTAAAATGCATGAGCACACACAGAGATATGTGTTAATTTAAATAACAGTGTTATTAATATTATTGCTTCAAGTACTCCAGTTTTACTGAACTCAACAGAAAAATGAATACTAAACTGGAATATGTATTTACATAGAGTAAACAATATACCTAGAGCAGACTCCCTTGGACTGACTCATGTAAGTAGTTTCAGGGAAGTTAAGGGTGTCACACTGATAGGTAAAGAAGGCAGGACTGTGTAATTAATTTCATTTCCAGCTGTTGATATTTCAGACTATAATTCCAAGCTCTCTAAGCAAACATCTTTTTTTTCTTTACTTCTTTCCAGGCAAACTGATCAGAGGTGCTTTGGGGATTGGCTGTATGCCCAGTTTCCACAAATGCCAAAGGCTCCTGCACACTGAGTTAATTAAAATTGACTGCTTGTCTTAGGCAGAAGAAACAGGCTAAATTCTGGCTTGTTTTAAAAAAATGATTGAACAATTTTGGTAAAACAAAATAACTTTCTACTGAGCTAGGGAATAAAAATAACATATTGCTTTGCTTTGAAAAAAACAGATCATATTTTTATTTTGTTTTCATTTCTACCTCAAAGGCTTTTTTTTCTATTGTGTTTTGTTGTTTTTTTTCTTTACCCTGCTGCAGTGAATTGTAAATTGTTAGATCTGTGTATCCCAGGGACAGGAAGACATATATCAAATGAAGGATATAGACAGATTTTACAGACTGAAGCTATAAATGACAATAAAAAGTCTAATCTTGCAGATGTTTAAATCTCACAGGTGTCTCCCCTTTTGACTGAAACTTCCCCAGTGCCTAGTGTGACTTTCTCACTGAAATGCACCAAAACTGCTGCAGTCTACAGAACTCAGCAGCTGTCACATGCCTAAAAGCAACCAAGTACCAAAGTCTGACATGACAGTAGAGCTCACATAGAACTAAAAACGTCTAGGATTTATAGCATATGTACACTCAGGTTTAATGATCTGAGGTTAGGGGGTTAAAATTCACCCCTTCCTGCAGGTGTTTTTGTTTACTTTTAGTGAGTATTGTGGCCTAAGGTTAGCAAGGGAAGCACTTCCTTCTTCCTCTGCTTCTCTACAAGGAATATTATGTGATTCATAGGAATATGCAGACAGATGTAAAAGAAGAAACTGATGGGGAGTCAGAAACCCTAGAATCTACATCATTCTATAATTCAGCTTTTATAGTGTTCATAAATTCTGTCTTTGCTTCAAGAGGCTCTTTTATGCTTTTTAGTAATCAGTATTCTGGGGAATAAAGATGAGCAGACTTGACAAGAAACCCATAATTGACTATTTCCCTGATGAGTCCCCACCCCACAAGGTTACAGAGTCCTATGAGGAGTGTTTCTAATGGATCTTGAATTCTCCTTTGTATAGTTGAAAATCTCAGTCTGCCATGTAAAGAAGATTTCTAAAGAAAAATGGCCTATCATTTGTAGAGAACTCTTCAGGGGAAAAGTGACACGAATTTACTAGTAGATGACATCATATCACAGCTTTATTTTAAAAGAAAAGGCTTTGACTTTTAAAAGGATATATATCAGGATAGGTTTCCAGCCTCTGGATATGAAATGAACAGATGTGTCTCCTTATGGGACTATCTCCCCATGAAATCATAGGGTTTCCTATTGGTTTTGTGTTTGTGACTTCCCCAGCACTTTGGCTCTTCTGGTTTGCAGTCTGGGATTTAAGCATCTCCCTGGGATGTAAGAGATGCCCTTAGATCAATATATAGCCTCAAAATATATTTTTAGTTGTATATTTTTTTGTTTTCCCAAGAGAATTTGATTTAAAATCAGATTTTTCCATTTTTTTTTTTTCTAAAACAATCTACCTACTAAGTGAGGTCACTGCTCTATCTACATAATTGTGATGGTGTGTAAATGTTTCAAATGCCATTCATAAGAGCAGTGTGATATTAATTTTACCTCTTGTAATGATCTGGGGAATATAAACAGAATTATTAAGTAATCCTACTAGGGTATTCACAAAACAAGCCATGGAGGGAATCAGGCAGCCTAATGTTTAGCCAACAGATGTTCATCTCTCCAGTGTTCTTTGAAGACATGGGTTTATAGGCCTTCAGGACCAGTTTCAAAGCAGGATCCAAGATGCAAACAAAATTCTTAGCTGACCAAAGGCTAAAACATACATGACATCTTAAGGAATTTATTATAAAATATATATATATGTATATATATATATATATATATATAAATTTAAATGTGTAAACTAAAATTAGGGAGAGAAGACATACATTTGGTCCTAATTCTGTGATGAGTCCTATGTGGATCCAAAATAGCATTAAGATTTTTTTTGTTCTAATATTGAATTATTTTACATATACTTACAGGTTTTTAAAAAAAATTCATTACTTAGATAAAATTCTAAATGTGTCTATTCTTCTTAACAGACGAATGCATCATAAATTGAATGCCCAACTTCCTCTCTAACTTGTTTTTCCATTGTGTTTTTAAACACCTATTGGATTAAATGGTTCCCATTTGGGACAATTTTTGAATGTAGTGAATAAACAGAAATATGAGAAAATATGGTCATGAAAAATGCTTGCATATGTAATATTTTTCACTCTTAGATTATTTTCAGTTTCTCACTGAAACTAAGAACCAAAACTACTACTTGTATTGCACTGAACAAATTTGCTGAAATCCTCTAAGTAATTCATATTTTAAAGAAAAGAAACTATGCAAAGAGAAAATAGCAATTACAAACTTCTCAACATTGACAATGACAATTTCATTGATATTTTGTGGAAATCCTTTCTTTCTCTTTTTTTTTGGTGTATCTGAAATGCTAAATGCACTCTCAGAAGAATAAATTTATCCTGGTCTGCAACTGCTCCTGGTATCTCATTTGGAGCTTGTTTAGAAGTAGCTTGGGTGCATTGTTGATTTGTGAATCACATGCTCATTGTTTGTTCCTTAACCCCTGTTTGCACATTGATTTTTAAACAAATTTCCTGCCTCTTGTTCATTGTTTTCTCATTGGTTCTTTTATCAATAAGCTCGAATAAACCATGATTTTTAAACTATTTCTGGAATAGAATTTTAAATTAGTAAATATTTTTGCAATATTTAAATGTAAATCTGCTTCATGTCTTAATGAGATCGAAGTCTGAAAAAAGTTAGAGGTCAGATTAAGTATAACAAAATCAAAAATTGAGCTACATCGTTTACTAGGGGAATTTGTTTGATCTGTGCAAAACAAAATGCTTAAAAATATGAAGTTACAAACTGCATTGATTAATTTTTAAATAAAACTATCCTGAACTATGTATTTTCTTCTTTATACCGAGTTTTGTGCAACTTAGGATCACTAAATAAGATACATAGAAGTAACAGAAAAACATCTAATATCAGTTAAACAGAAAAACTAGTAGGTCTTATATGTCTGAAGAATGCTTCAGCAAAACCTGTTTACAGTCTTCAAAGTAATGCTGTCACTTGTTAAAGGCCAAGTGTAAGTGAACAATCAAGTTTACCTGAAGTGCTCAAGGAACCATAAATCAGGAATGGTTTGATAGCGAGATTATTCAAGGTGTTATAGGAAAGTAAGGTGAGAAATATGACACAGCAACAAGATAGTTATCACAACTGTAAGATAAAAGTCATTATTTGAGTGAAGAATTCTATTTGTTTTAAATAAAAAAAAAAATTTGTTTTTAATTTTCAGGTTTCATTTTCTTATAGAGGTACCAAAGCTGCTAATACATTGAAAGTATTTCTTCTTTTCTAGTATGACTTATAACAAAAATACGTACTGCCTATTCTCTTTTCGAACACATTTTTCAGAAACTGTCTCTACAGTTTTAGTATACAATAATTTATAATTTATAATAATGCAAGGACAGTGCATTTGATTGTGGATGTGTAGAGCTGAGGCAAACCTTTGAGGGATACATGCCAATAGAAGTAATAGAAGGTTTCTTCTCAAAGGCATCTAGAGAAAGAGTGAAAAAGGATTCCATAAAGTTTCTAGAACATGGCCATTGTTATGTTCTAGGAATAGCAAAATAAGGAATTGCAAAATAAGATTCATAGTGGCCAGATTAACACATTCAGCAGGATCTGCCTTAATTAAGCCAAAGATGTTAGAATCCAGGCTACCTTTTCAGACATGCTCTGACAGTCTGTTACTTCTATTTTCTTTTTAGCAAAGGATTCACCTCTAAGAATGGTCATACACTGCAAGAGAACTGATATTTTTTGCCATAAATCTTTAGCTCCTAATCCTGGATTCAGGTATTAGATATTCCTCTGCCTTGCTTTTCCTTCTCTCTGTACCTGTTAAAATGGATATGTAAATAAAAAAATAAAAAAAAAGGAAAAAAAGGAAGAGTAACCTAAGGTATAGCTGATTTTAAACTTTGTGTAAGTTTAAGGTAAATACTTATCCTAACAGGATATTCTCAGTGAGACCTGAGAATAATTCTTTAAGGCAGTTTTCAGGAAGCCACATCTCACTTTTCTCTTTCTGCTAATATTCCATGCTGATCAGAGAGTCTCAGATAGAAAAACCTTAATATTGGAAATGTAATTCAGCCGCCTGGTGCTTACTGCTGACCTAGGAACCTTTGTGCATTGACTCTATCCATCTTATGTATAATTTTCAGACTGAACACTCTTGGTATCGCTTAGCTATTTGTTCCAGCTCACACCACTCTGTCTGGAGTCATTGCTTCAGTCTCACTCCCACTGATGCCATTCTCCACCCTTTTCTTACTTTGATTTTCTTTTCTCTCCTATCTGACTGACCTCCCTTCCCTCATTGATCTTCCTTTAACAAAAATCCGCTTGAAAAAGTTAAAGGCTGGACACAACTCAAACAGAAAAACGGAGAACCAGCAGGAAGACTGCAAACCTAGACATTATTTGCTCTTCTCTTGTCAAGCTCCATTCCCTGGACTTGAATAGACTGCAAAGCTTTTAAGCTGCCTCACAAATTCTCTAGCAACTACACACGATGAGTAGGTGATAAGTGACTTAATTTAGTATCTTCTTCTTTTTAGCAAAGAGGGCAAGCCCCAGAGGGCATCTGATCTGTGATTATTTCCATAAATTCTTGGCTCCAAGTCCTGTCCTCAGTTTATGCACAATTTCTATTGTGCTTCTTTCTTACTCCAGAGATTCAAATGGAAGCCTGTTAAACTACAACACATAGAAGAAGAAATTATGGCAATTTTCATGTTTTGCCTGCTGTCACTAGTTACAGAATGGTTAAGAAGTGTAGGAGTTTTTCTTCAGCTGTTCGGTTTGCTTATTTCTCTTTCTGTAGTCTAGTGCTGGAAAAAGTAGTGAGGCTAAGAACAAAGCTCATGAAAAATAAAAGGATAAGCCTTAATTCTGTTTCTCACACTTCTTCATGGATTTGAAGTAACTCCATTCAAGTCGAATGAGTGAGAGGGAACAAAACTAAATCAATTTTTAACTGTATATTTACCAGTAGCAAGTCCTACTTTTTTGGTATTGTCCTTTACATTTAGTGACAAAAGTAGGGAAAACAGATAAAAAGAAGTGAAAAAATCCTGGATCGTGACAGTGAACAAAATAAGAATAATACAGTGCTACACTAAAAAGGATTACAGTTTTTCTTGCAATGAAAATAAGTATCTAACCCTAAATAGTAGACTAATACACTTGCTTCATAATGAACAGTGGTGTTTATACATCAAAAACAACTAAAATAATCCTTCAATAACCCACTGTTAGTAAATCTAGAAAGGAAGTAAAAGATAACACGCCATAGCTTTGAATTGCTGTTCAGTTAATTAGTACGCTGCAGGTGTAAGCAAATTAAAGTTAGATAATATCCCCCCCCCCCAAAAAAAAAAAAAAAATTTCACATTGTTAGAGAAGGAGCCAAAAAGCTATTTTCATCCTATAGGATTTAAGGGTCTCAGGTGTTCATTACAGCTGGTACTGATTTGTCTCGTGATTACATTTATTTTTTGAGAATGTTTCCTCCTGCTCTTTGTCAGAAGTCCAAATAGAGAAGTTTTATCTTTCCTCTGGAGATCTGCCTTTTGCATAGCATAATATACCACTTACAGCAAGGGCTTAAAAAGATTTTCAAGAAGAAATAAATGGATGTCCTAACCTTGCTGTAGTGTAAAAGACTGACAAACAGAAATTCTGAGCTGGTGAGTAGGGTGATATTGACTTTATATGTTGGTAAGATGGACATTAGATTTGAGAAACAAGAGCATAGTGGACTCAAAAGTTTTGAAAAAAAGAAAAAAAAGAGGCTTAACTATATCAGAGAAGTAACTTTTCTGTTTTACAATAAGTTCATGGCTTGCAGTGAGTTAGGTTATTCTGCAATTGCTGAGGAGGTGCCCTTCAGCAGAAGAAAGGCTGATTGATAGAATCTAAATCACTGCATCTGAGCAACGTGGTCAAAGGAACATTTAAATATTTTTTTTTAATTATTTTTTAAAAAATGTGTAAAGACATGAGATGATATTAAAAATAATGAATGCTCTTGAAAGCTTTTACAAATTCATATATTAAGGTACTCAAATAAACCAGTTGCATGATACAGTAGTATTCTTAACAGTTTTCTATTTCCAGCATTGGTCTTACTTTCACCTATTAGAAAAATTTACCAAACATTAGTACACTGAAATTTATCATCTGTGGCTTTGGGAAAATAACTGATGGACTGGTACAATGTCCTCACATTACTGTGACCTTCCACTTGTTTTTCTCTCTCCATAAAGTATGCTTTTTTAACAAAGGAGCCACTCACTGAAGAAAAAGAAAGAAAGAAAGAGGTATTTACCAAGTTCTTCCCATATCTTCAATTAACTTCAGTAGTCTCGGGACTTTTTACGAGTTTGAGGGTTCCATCCATATATCTTCCATATGTTTTCCTTCCATTTCTTCCTGATGCAAGCTGGCCAATTTCAGCTACATTAGAAAAAGCAATGGAAGTTTTATGAAAATATGTATCTGCAGTGAAAGGATAGTATGTGTCAGACATCATGCAATCCATTCTGACAGTTGCCTTCCCGTGAATCAATTGGTGTGCATTGTCCATGCTATGGACTCGCCTTTAGGATGGCTGTTACCTTGGGAGGGCTGTCAAAAAGAAAGTGGAGCATAGGCCATAAAATGACACATATGAACAACAAAGGAGGCTTAGCTTGTATTTTTCCTACTTGTCAAACAACTTCTATTTGTTTATTTAGCTTCATATTAATTTATGAATGGGCTTTCCAACTTGCATCTGTGATTTTAAGCATTTCTTATAGAGATGAGATCTTGGTATCATACATAAAAATGCAGGGATTTAGAGCTTTTTAAAAAAATTTTTTCCTCTGAATTTTTCACAGATTTCCTCACTAAATATTTTTGATTGTAGACTGTTAACAAACAGGATGAATTAGCAGTAATCTTGCTAATTTTTAATTCACAAATTACTGCTAATTCACCCTGTTATTTAGCAAAAGTAGTGTGTTTTTCTCTAATGATTTTCTGACTTATATAGTAGTATAATTTTTTTTTACTTTGTCTAGTATCATAAGACTCTCGTCTCACGCTACCATTCAATAACTTAGTTAGATCTCACAAAAATAACTGTGTCACTGGTTACACAGGTGAAACAGTGAATGTTTTCAAAACTACATGAGTGCGTCTATTTATGTGGTTATCAAGAATGTTATTTCCATTATTTGCTCAACACTTTTATAAAGTTGCAAAGCTCTCTTTTTTGTAGTCATTTTATTCATTTATTTATTTGTTTGCTTGGTGATCTTTGCTTGAGAAAATATCAGCAATGCTGCTTCTATAATATATATATTAAAAGTCTTTTGTTTGGTAGCAAACAGCAGTTCAATTAATGATTTACATTCATTCTCTGTCAACCAAGTATCATAAGACAGGAGAAGACCACGGCAGAAGTCATTGTTTCTGAAATATTTTTCAAATAACACTTTAGAAAAAGATATTCGTGCACATGTATTTTCATAAATAAATTTGAAAGGTCTCACGTCTGCTGAAAATTGATCCAAGAAATAATAACATTGGTTATATGATATCTCCTGATAAGTCTCAGAAACAAATTTGGTGTCATATAAATGACATCTATATTTGTAACAGTAATGCTATTCTGTGTTAGACACACTGAGGTGGTATAAACACCTTTTATACACTGACACACACACACTTGTCATTTAAATATTCAATTACAGTCAAAATGAAAAATTATGTACTAGCAACTGATTGCTGTATTTCAGGTTTTGATATTTTTTACTATTTCAATTACTTCTCTGCTGATAAACATTCCAGCTTTTCTCATTATTGAAAAATTTGCCATCATAGATATCCCAACAAGAAACACAACTGAAATATAAGTAATTCTCTGTCCCAGTGGGTCTAGGTGCATTCTCAATTCCAGAGAATTCCAGAAGAGATTTTAACATGCCTGAAATTAATCAGCAAGACAGAAATCTCAGGGACTTTGTCCATGAAAACACAGAAGAGCAGATATATGTTGAGGCAGAAACAGCTAGTGGAGGCAGAAATTTTGTGTTCCAACAGTTTCTTTAATAACACACTTCTAGAATAATTAATAAAACTTCTTTTATTTTACATTATTCACCCTCAACGGTTAAAAAATCTAGGGCACCTGTTGCACATTTGATTTATAGATCGGGCTTATGAAGGCAAAGCACCTACTCCACACTCTAATTATGAAAACTAGTACTTCTGTCTATGTAATGAAGCTGGTTTTCCTTCTCAGAATGGGTTGAACTTTAATTTCTTGGCAAGCTATACTTACATAATAACAAAATTGTAGAACAAATTTCAGTTACATGTAAGGAAATCTACTAATCAAAGCTGCAATTCAGAAACAGTCAAGGCTACCTCCAGCTTATTTCTAAATATGTTTTCAAATCTACACTTGTTTAGAAAAGCAGTTAAGCACATGCTTAGTCCGTTGAAGTTAAAGTTTAGCCTTTAGTTTTTTCTCCTGAATTTTATATAAATAACTGCTACAAGAAAAAAGTGAGAGTTGAATCATCTACAGTTTGGCTGTGATAGTAGAACAATTGCCTCGTTGTATCACTTCATTATTTGAATTCAGTGACATTGAGGTAGTTTTAGGCAGCAAAAATCCCTTATTGCTGGTTTTTGGTTGTCTATCACTGCTGTATCACTGTAAGTTAACTGAATTGGAATCTGGCATATAAAACTTCCAGAGAAATTTTAATTTAGTTCATATTATAAAAGATTTATTGAATTTAATGATGTGCACACCAAGTAGAATTAAATTAAATCGTTATACCACAGGAATTGTTTGAATTTCTTGGCTTACAAATAGAAGATTATTTTAATGGTGAGCATTTATACATAAATATTTTATATAAAGAATTTTTTTTAAATTAGCATACCTGGAATATCAGGAGGAAATATGTCAGAAATCCATAGGAAAAATGCAGTAGTTTTATTATTTATAGAAAAAATTATGGAGTTTGGTCCTTCGCTGTGGTTTTTTTTTTTTTTTTTTTTTTTAAGACTAACTAGTTTGGAATAGCTAATCTTACTCTTGACAATGTAGTCTATAAACAGTTGGTATATATTGCTTACAGATACCAGCTCTGAAGAAGAGAAGAGAATAATTACAAATCTCTTGGAGTTCTTGCACATCCTGCCTGGACCTCGGTGGAGTTGCTTGCCTGCATGGTCATAGGAAAGGAGTAGACATGTGAAATGATTAAGCTGTGCCTATGAAAAAATTACCAGATTCTCCTGTATACCTTCCAGGGCTTAATCGACACTGGATTTTAAACAGATACTGAGGAAGCTGAAGGACAGAATATGCCCTTGCTTCACACACTGTCTCATGAAATACTAGTCACTGTTGCTGTTTTAAATTGCAGTTGAATTACACCAGGACTAACTAAGAAGGTGCTCAGACTGGTAAAGACAAAAACCAAAAAAACTCCTGAATAATATAGAGGCTAAAGAACATAGGAAAAAACCTCAACTCTATTGTATTAGAAGGAGGATTGATGTGGTCCTAGAATGTCTCAGTAGCCTCACTGCTGTGATTTCAGAAGGCCTATGAGAGGATTTTGTATGAGGCTTAAAATGTAGTATTGGCAAAGAAATGTAAACCTATTCCTAATGCCAAATAAAAGCATCAAAAGGGAATAGAACATGATAAAATCCTCAAGATAAAAGCAGTAGGAAGACAGCTAGTCAACAGCTGTGAAAACAGAATTAAAACTTGCATAAATTCGAAATGGTATTCCCCAAACCAAGGCTGAAACCAAATAATAATAGAGTATGTACAATCTCAACACAGGATTCAAACTGGGTCAACAGGATATCGTGACTAATTTTGTGGATGACTGCCAAAATGCTCGGGCAGTTGCAGCCTATTGACCAACGTCAAACAGTTCAAGTTTGCTTTCCCCACAGACTTGAATTTTCAAATAAATGTATCTTAGAGCAAATGAGCCAGTAACTGCTGAACAACATAGTGCTGAGTGTTAGGTTTGAAGCTTAAGTCAAATCGCATTTAACCATATTTCAATATGGTAAGTGGATGATAAGAGTAAGGATTTCAAACATGCATAGGATTTGGAAGAATGAAGGGAGGACAAATTCTACACAGTATCAGGACATATCAAAGAAAAATTTAAAAAGATACAAGACTATACTGTAAAGAAAGTACCAGTTCCAGTTGTCAAAATACATTTCTATTGCTTTGAATGATCTAATTAAACCAGTATATCTGCAGAAAAAACATTTTATCTACTTGTTCTGTTCTTCTTATTAACTTTTTTAAAATTTGCATATACTTTAGGCCTTTTTTTCCATGTATGCATTTTCTACAGATGTCCATCTTCCTTCAGCTATCACTTTACCGTTCTGTCTCCGCAGAAATGAAATTTCAACTATGCTGAATTTTTATCTTCCAGTTGCAGGCCAGATCTTTTCTAAGTGTCTTCTGTACCAACAATTCTGTGAAACAGAGTCTGTATCTCAGCTAGTAAATGACATGGACTCAGTCACTGGCTCAAAATTGGAATGTTAGCAGAGGGACAGGCATTGATCTCCTCTCTGGTGACCAGTGACAGAACCTGAGGGAATGGCATAAAGCTGTAGGTTAGGATTAGGGTTCCAGGTTTTGGAGTCAGCCATTTAGACAGAACTAGTCATCATGAAAGCCACAGTCATGCTTCTGATCAAAATTTGCAGTCAAATTCAGAGCAAATGGTATGTTGGTTGCTATTGATTTTGGGGCTCCCTTATCACTCCATTACTTCTATGTTCTTCATTTCTCTTTTTTGTTCCTGCCATTTATTTTCTTTCTCCCTTTTGAGAGAGATGTCAACAGATACTTCATCTTCTTCTATCTCTGTATTCCTGTGAAATATTTTCTTATGTAATTGTCTACCTTATTGTGCAACTGCCTCCAACTAGCATTTTGTGACTCACAGGTGTCTGTCTATGCTCTTGATCTGCCAGACACCTGTCCAACCTATTATTTCTGTGTGCCAGATGTCTTCATCTAGATCAATTGTTAATGTACTAGTAACAGATTACCAACAGAAGGTAAATTTCTTGTGCTTAAACTTACTGCACCTTCTAGGCATAATCAAACATGCATAATTCATAGAATCATTATTCTCCTTAAACTAATACTTCTACTGTAACTGTAAAAAAAGGAGAAAGTGATGTCTATGGCATTTTTCATTTTCTTCCTCAGGTTATTTCCTCTTGTAAGTTCTACTGCTATAAGGGTAATACTTTGAATTTTCTCAAGTTTCTATTTTATTACTCTTTTGATTTGAAGAAATTTAATCTGTTGTTTAAATACTGTAGAAGGGGTATCCAGTCTTGCATGCATTATCCAAGAATGATATCACATTAATATTAAATAAGAAAAGAAACATCTTCAAGTTGGAGTGCTTTTGAGGGAAGAGGAATGTTTTCCTAAACTATGATCATCATGTTGGAAAAGAATTAATTCACTGAGTTTATAGAATACTCGACACTTATCAACACTTCTTGATGAGTTCACTCATCATGAGTCATGAATCATGCTTATAGTTCATATGATACTACAGTTTATCTCACCCTTGTTCAAAAGTAAAAATATTCAATTATTTTAAGAAGGTTGCTTCCCTAAAAAGTATATATATCACAGAATAGTTAAGGATGGAAAATACCTCCAAGATCATGGAGTCCAACCTTTGACCAAGCAACACCCTGTCAAATAAACACTAAGTGCCATATCCAGTCATTTCTTGAACACCTTCTGGGATGGTGAACCCACCACTTTCCTGGGTAGCTTGTTCATGAAGCAATTTTTCCTGATGTACAACCTGAACCTCCCCTCTCACAGCTTGAGGCTCTGTCCTCTGGTCCTGTCACAAGTTGCCTGTGGGAAGAGGCTGACGCCCACCTTGCTGCAACCTCCTGTTAGGTAGACAGGAGCTAGAGGATGGTAAGCTCTCCCCTGAGCCTCCCTTTCTCCAGGCTAAACATGCGCAGCTCTCTCACCTCTCTCATGTGATTTACTTCCGAGATCCTTCACCAGCTTTATTGTCCTTCTCTGGACTCACTCCAGCACCTCAATGTCCTTCTTGTAGTTAGGGGCCCAGAACTGGACGCAGCACTCAACATGCCGCCTCACCAGTGCTAAATACAGAGGGACAATCAGTACCCCAGTCCTGCTGGCCTCACTATTCCTGATAAAGCCCAGGATGCCATTGGGCACATGCTGGCTCATGTTCAGCTGCCGTCAACCAGCACCCCCAGGTCCTTTTCCACTGAGCAGCTTTCCAATCACTCTACCTCCAGCCTGTAGCACTGCATGGGGTTGTTTTGACCCACATCAAGATGTCAAACTTTGCTTTACTGAACCTCATACTCTTGGCCTTGGTCCATTGATCCAGCCAGTCCAGATTCCTCTGCAGAGGAATCCTGCCCTCCAACAGATAAACACTCTGGCCCAACTTGGTGTCTAAATTTGTCATATAACTGAAAAATTAATATATTTCATAAGCAGACATATTTCATTACCTTTAGAATAAAGAAAATGGAAGAAAGAATGAGTAGTTTACAAAAAATGCTCCCAGGAGAAACTAAGAACAAATTTTTTGAGTTTCTCACAAATTCCTGGAATCACTTATCTTCAACATTAACTATATGAATCTAGTTCCTTACCCTACTGTCTGGGTTAATAAAATTCCTAGAGATTAAAGGGAAATTATTTCCAAAGGTAATCAATATGAAAATTTACATCTAGTTGTAAGCAGCAGAACAGGAAACCAACATGAGAAATAGGAAATGTGTTTAAAATGAGTCACTGTCTGAAAAGTGTTTGGTTGTATAAAAATGAGTCCAAACTAAAATCTGAATTAATAAAAAGTCATTGGCATGCAGAAAATAATATGGGGTTTTTTTTCTGGAAGATATTTATATTTTAATCACATCCAGCAACTGGTTAGGAATGTAGCCTTTCCTGCCTAGTCAGAGAGTGTGTTCTAATCAGAAGGGACATGAAGATTTTTCATCAAAATACTAACGCCATGTTCCTTGTGAACTATATTATGGTTTTGTTTTATCTTGGATGTTGAACTATCCAAGCTCATTCTATTTTTCGGCAGTGAAATGCCATTCCTTGCTTTTACTAAAGAATAGAAAGGATGAAGACAAATAATTTCTGCCAGTGAGCTGAAAGAATAGTAAAATATATTTAATAAAAAGAAAGAAAATAGAATGAAAGAAAGGAAAAATGGTCAGAAAAATTTCTCTAGTGAACAAGGTTAGTTCTTGTGTGCTAGTATGGTATATGCCCTTATTTTTAAATGAAATGGTGATAGGATTAATGAGAAAAACATTATTAATGTCTATGTAAATGTATGCATTCATTTATTGGAATACTGAAGTTTGACTTCATTAACCGAGACTTTCAAATAATCCAATTACTTTAAATTCTCCATCTTCTTCTAAAAAGCCAGTTTTCTGGAGACTGTAACTAATGAATTTGGAAGACTGCTAAAATCTGAACATTATTCACAAACTATAGAGTGTAATCCCTTGTGCTTATTTTGACTGCAAGACAAAGTTTACGCATGATGGAAAATGAGAAGGACCAGTAAGAGGAGAGGGAACATCTTGTGCTCCTTAACAGTGTTTGTGGGGGTGCCTGCTCAGCCTCCCCTCGGCAAACTGTCCAGGTTGCCAACAGTTGATAAAAGAGAGGTGAATGTCAACAGAACCTCCAAAACTGTCTAACAGGGAGTTTGCCCCAAACTGACAATGCTAAAGAAGATAACCATTGGCCACAAGAAACATCTTAAGACTAAAGGTATCATCTTGAGAGGAACTTCAAGAAAAGCTTGAAAATTTATGATAGTGGGGAGAGAGAAGAAAGCAACGGAGAAGAGTCAAAACCTGTTTTGACACTGTCAGAAATCACCCCACTGGCATTGCAAATTGTACCTTGACCTTACTGATAATTGTTCCATCAGATCCCATGGGGGCATGCATCTAGCTTGAGGAATGACAGTTTTGGTGCAAGAAATAAGAATAAGAATCCACTCTTCTGAGGTACACATGTGAAGCTGAGGTGGACGCTTTCTCATTAGATTATGTTTTGTTGTTTTGTAGAGACTGTCATCAGTACATGTAAGCCTAGAACCTACACCTCCAACAGAAGGGTACAAAAATAGAGAAATCCTCATTTCAAAGAGGGCAGGGGAGTGTTGTTGGGGTGGACTCTGAGGGGAGTGCATGTCTGCCTGTGTGAATGCCTTGGGATTTTTATAGGAAGTGTTTTAGAAGTGTCTAGGTGTTTTAAGTGTTGAATATTACATTTTGCCTTCATGAACGCATAGTTCACTAACTGCTGGTTAGTTACATGTTATTAATAAATCTAACTGCTTCAATTTTGAATATATTAACAACACATGGAAAGGGTGGATTTTTTTCCTGCAGTGTTCCTTTCTGAACGCAATCAATCAAGTAATTAAAAAATTTGAGCAGGCCTTTTGTTACTATGTGTGCACATGCACAGCTGCTTGGCGTAACTGGAAAGAGAGAATATTTAATTTACCTCTCTTTTCAACCAATACCTTTTAGAGCAGTTGAATTATTCCTAGTAAACAAAGCCAGTCAGAATATAGCTTTAGTCAGTTCAGTCTGTGCCTTGTAATAAGAATTTTGGCTATTAATAACCTAATTTAAAATGCAAGGAGGAGTTTGGCTCTTGTTTTGTGGTGCATTTTTTTGTTTGATTTGTTGGTTTTCCTTGTGAAGCTTTTTGTTTTGTTATATTTTGTGTTCAGCTTGAAGGAATGAAGTTATTCTGAATTGTCTAATATTTTCCTATATGTACAATCCTTTGTACTTTGCTGTAAGTGTATTTCATTTTCTCTATTTGCAAGAAAACTAAAAGGGAATTCTGTTTTTTAGAACAGCAAAGTGGTCATGGGAATATGGTTGAGACTTCATCTACTTCAATGTCTGGGAAGACTCATGACTTCATTCTCCAGCTGCTGGTGACTAATATGGAGTATAAATTTTGAGACTGTGAAGCAAGGCTGTCATCTGGGGTTGTATGCTGGTTTTACAATGATCATTGTTCTTGTCTGAGTACCTAATGGAGCAATGACAAGGGTTAAAAGTACAGGGCAGATGAATGTCTTACAATTTTTCTAACAGATAAATTTCATCCTCTAACCAATGGCTATGCAAGTATTTTATTCAAAGTAGACCATGTTAAAGAGGAGGAATAAGGATGGCACCTACCATTAGGCTTAACTCAGAATTAAGGTATTTTCCCATCAGATAGTAGATCAAAATCCCACAGAAAGTAAAAAGTAACAGGATCCATTTCTGCACATTCTGAGCTTTCTGAACGACTAAATCCAACCACCAGCTTCTGTCAATCTGTCTTTGTCATTAAATGGCATGGTTTGAAAGGGACCTTAAAGATCAACTTCTTCCAGTCCCTCTGTCATGGACAGGGACACCTTTCAGTACACCAAGTTGTTCAGAGCCTGAGCCAACCTGGCCTTGAACACTTCTTTTAATCCACAGCTTTTTGTCCACTTTAAACTCATCAATAGCTTGAGTACAAACAAAAATAAATATGTTCAATTAAAAGAAATGTTACAAAACCCAAAAATCACTTACCTGTAAATGCAGATCCCTGCCTTCTCTAAAAGAACAATAAAATGGTTACAACTACAGTTTTCAATTTTCTTGAAATGGCTGAGAGTTATGATCATGAAGTAGACTCCATACTCGGCATTTTACAAGCCTTAACTGCTTCACAGAAATAGTAGGGCAACCTCAGAGACAAAATAGTGTATGTTTATTGAATCTATAAATTTACATATTAGGTCTTCTCATTCCTCTGATAGGAACATGTGGTCGACAAGTAGAGATATCAGTAAGTTAGAAAACAAGAAGAAAAAGAAACAATCTATTTTTTAATTTAACAGTGAAAGTAAAAAATGATAGTGAGAACTGCAGAAGAATGCAGTTTTTCCAAAGAGTATGAAATAATCCCTGTCGACACACAGGGATCCATGTTAATTATAAGAATGTGAGAACAAAGTAATAAAACAGTTAAATGGTGAAGAGTATTGACTGCATCATATTAGATATGCATCCACTAGATCCACCTGAAAGTAGAGAAAGAAAAAAGTATTGGTTCAATTTTGGATTAATGAAGATATTTGAATGCAAATACCCCCAATAAAAAAATCTTTTTTATACTTGTCTGAAAGGGTCATCAGGTATTTTGAAACAGCAAACACAGTAAGTGGCCCACACATTTCCGAATATTTTTGCTAGACATAATTTAGAGTTACTCCCACTAAGGTCCAAGACAAAACAACTGCATTGAACTTGCTACTCAGTGTCATCTCTAGTACTTTGTATGTGGAAACAAACTTGCAGCTACTGTGAGACTAACACTTTCCTTTAAATGTGAGGAAGGAGGAACAGACATTTATCTTCCAAGCAGATGTTATTGGAAAGTGATAAATTTAGTTTCACAGTCCTTGTTTGTCTGCTTTAGAAATAAGCAAGTAAAGGAAGGAGGGACAGTAAGAGCAATTGAGAGAAAGCAAAAGAAGCGCAAAGCTTCCTTTCTTGGCAGCCACAAGTCATTAGAAGAGCTTGGCTGCCCATGTAACTACAGCCTCAGGCAGCTGAAGGCATGCCCAGCGCAGAAATGGAGACACGAAAAGATTCAGATTCTTATAGGATTATCCTAAAGTTGAGGGAAGACTTGTGAATGCTTAAACATTGATATTTCTTGCCTAGGTTCCTCCAGTGACAAAAAACCCAAGTAAAATCAAAAGCTTACTCTTTCTGTGGTCTAGTATGTGATTAAAAGTTTTCTTGTTGCAGTTTAATTTATTTGGAAGAAAATCTGCAAAATTGTGTCTTAAATTTTGATAAAGCAGACTAACATTTATTCTGGAGTTTAGTTTAAAATGAGCAGCTGAGAATCATATGATACAGCTGGAAGAAAGAGAGAGGAATTTGATTTCTCAATGAAAGCAACTCCTTTGAAATACTATAGTTATATAAATGGTCCCTAAATAGCTGAGTCTCAAATCAATTAAGATTTTACAGATTTGGATCAGAATTATACAACTGGAGAAGAGAGAGAAGCATGTGTATTTTGCAGCACACTGTTTGTTGCATTAGGGCTTTGCTTATTAAGATGCTACTGATTTGAGCTGTCTCTTGTAGCAGCAGCATTGTGTGCAATTATAATCAATAAAAAAATTCAATCTGTTTCTGGTGAATGAGGCCAAGGCAGAAGCACTACTGCGTATTTCCCATATGCTAAACATTCTTTGAAGAAATTAATAGAAATATTTTCTCAGTTAATCTCCAAAACTGGATGATGGAAAATATTCAAAGTCCAATGCTCTGCTCTCAACAAATGGGCTGTGCCCTGATATTTGTCCTTCAGTACCTTTTCCCCTCAGGGCTCAGATCTACACATCTGCCATAAATAAAAGTGATGTGCAAAACTAACTGACTATTACTTCTTTAATGTTCCTTTCATATCAGTGATGTAGACGATGAGGTAGGTTGTGCAAGCCAAAACATTCAAGTCCATGTTAATTGAAATATAACTACCTGGGCTCGCATAGTCTGCTGCACAGAAGGTGTTCATATAGACAACATATATGTGCAATATATAGGATGCTGCTTGCACTTTTTGCATGTAAATTCTTACTGAAAAAATATTTTTTCTTAGGAACACTTTTCTCCACAAGTCAGCAGCTCTGCAGGCTCTGTACTTATAGCATAGTAAGGCAGATGATTATTGCTCCTTTCTATATTGGGAGCATCCATATGCTGGGTGAAATGCTCAAGTATGACAGCCAGGTTTAAGACAATATATGAAAAGAATCTTATGTACTTCTTCCACGGTATTGCACGATGGTCAACATGCAGGAGGGAGACTGGAGTAGACCTAACAGGGAATAAATTATAAGGATCACAGGGAGAAGTTCACAGGTGAAAGGCAAATGGGCAACATTTATTCTAACTGTTAAACTTTTCTGCCCCATGGAATATTGGAATAGATACTTCATTTTCAGGATTAGCCAGATGTCATAGTACTACATCTGTTAAACACTTCATTAAATCATAGTGGGGCAACTATATCCAGCATATTAACACCCAGCATATTAACATGTAAAGAGAAACACTATTGCAGGGATTTAGGAATCCAATTTCAGCCATTATGAAAGTTATGGAGTACATCTTATACATGCTGCTACAAGCTTTTGTGGTTGGTTGTTTTCACTTTTCATGTTTTTGTGATTGATTTTTTGGGTTTTTTTGTCATACTCTTGTGAAGATTCTTTTTATTTTGAAATACTTCTTTTTAGATTTCTAAATCTGCCTACACTCCTTCTATACTAGTATTCTTGATACATAGCAGCAAGAAATTAATAATATTAATGATATGTGTTCATCCTCTCAGCATCACAGAGGTCCAGTTTGGGTGTATCCAGAAAGCTGGCAAGGCATTCAGACCTTGTTAACAGAAGATCATGCTGAGTACCTGCTGAAAACCAGCTGTTCAGGGTCCTTATATAATCTAGGTAGAAATATAGGTAGGAAATTAATTATCCAAAGTGCAGAGTGCCTGACTCAAATTTGGGTACCTGAAAACCTAAATGCAGTTTAGAAAAGGGCACACACCATATACTGTAAAAATGCTGGATATTCACTGCCCGTAAAGGAACATCTTATTAGTCTGCCCTGTGCACTAAATCTAGGAGGGTAAAAATAAGGTTTGAGGATTTTATCTTGATTTTTTTCCCCTTTTGTGTGCTCAATTCCTCTCTGAGGTTTTGAAAATACGTGTTTGCCTCACCTTGTCTCAGAATAAGGAGGTTCCCTGAAACATTTATTGGAATATCCCAACAATTATATACTCTTTTCTCAGTTACCCAGAACCATATCTAACATTTGGTGAGCTACTGTTTGGCAAAATCCAAGGAAACTGAAACCAGTGCCCATGTGGTTGGATTACAGAACAATGAAAGCTGTTGGCAGAACTGGCTGTTGATGTTCAATGAATCCATTTTGATCAAGAAAGCATAACAGAGACCTTTCATTACAGTTCTGCCCCTATGGACAGTGTGATTTGCATACCAGTGTGCTGAGATCTACACTGTTTATGGAATCATTTGGAGTACTTCTGGATACAGAATAGTTGCATACAAAGAATATAGAGCTGGAGTTCAGTTTGTATATCAGCCAATCTGAACTAACCTTGAGATTCACCAAGTCATGTTTCACCAAGTACCTATTTTCCATTGCCTTTCTTATCAGTTAAGATGCACATTAATAGAATCTTGCTATATGTTTGTGTAATGTATCACACAAACCAGAAAAAATCCTGAATAGGGGTGACAAAAGTTGTTCTTGCATGTAATGTCAGTTCGTTCCTTTTAAGAGCAATTTAAAATAAGCATAAATCTCTGTGCACAAAAAGGTGATGAACACAAGTGTGGGAAAGAGCGGGAACACTGCTCCTCTTTCAAATATAAATTTAATAGTTTCTTGGTCCTTATACTTGCATTTCTGGTTTTTTTTGGTTTTTTTGTTTTTTTTTTTCTCTATGCATAACAGAATTGCATGGGCCTCTGGGAAACGGTCTGGTAAAAGGTGCCCCACGTCAGGAGGGTCAGATCTAGATGATGTTTAAGGTCCCTTCCAATCCAGTCCATTCTATGATTCTGTGATTTTGTGGCTGCATGGGCTGGCCATATGGTCTAGGACTCATTGACCATCTGAAGGAGGAGGCCACAGACTGAGTTGAATTGTTGTGGAAGAGTTAAGATGCTCTTCTGAGACAGGATATTCTAGTCCTGCAGACTTTTGTTTCTGCTTTTTAACATTTCACCTGGTTTTTGCCCAGTGTCTGCTTATATGGACTAGGATCAGATCAGGGGATGATCTAGGGAGCAGCTACAAATTGCAGCACGAGGAAAAAAGCAAAACCAAAAAGACAGAGGACATAGAAAATGTGTGTTGGAATCCTTTCTGGTAAAAAAGCCTAGCCTTTTTTTAACAAATATTTTTCTCAATATTTTCAACAAATATTTTCAACAAACTGTTGACAGGTAATTTTATACAATATTCTTCCCTTAGCTGTTCTTTAAACAGAAATATATTTGAAAGGAGATTTTATAGGGCACTTTTCAAGGCATGGGAAGAGTGCAGTCACTCCTTGTGTGTCTTCAGCACTCATCCTATTGTGTAGCTCCAAGTGCTCAACTGACTCTTTACTTAAGGTGCAAAGCACAGCTCACTTTCAGCCAGGAGCTGGTTAAAAATCAAGGGCATTTCATTTGGGGCTCTTAGGGAATTTTCAGGCACCTGAGATTGACACTGGATCATTAGTTCATCTTTCTGGTTAAGCAGATATACATTCAACAAAGTACAAAATGTTCAGTCACCAGTCTTTCTGTGGAAATGCACAGATGCGCTTCTGCACATTGGCACAATAGTGTACCCATGAGAATCTAAATTTTCCATTCTCTTTTCCATTGTTTTAGCTTGTTTTGTGCTTTGCAGTGTCACAGATTTAAAAAACTAAGCGGAGAAGAAAGAAAAAAAATGGAAGATTGGTGAGGAGAGAGAAAAATAAGACAGTTTTAGAACTGATTTTGCTCAGAGACCAACCTTGCACCCAAGAGACGTGAGAAAATACTCAGTGTGAGAGAATTCATGTATTTGTGTTTGCTTTGGGTTGTTTTCTGTCTACTAAAGAAATGAAACTCTCTCACCAGATAACAGAATGTTGTGAAAAATTTAAAAGCATTCCTCACAGAGGCTTGAGGCTTCTTTGTGAGGGGGGAAGGGAGATAAGTTCAGAGATTGTAAAACACAGCCTGATGAAGACTTGCATGTGCTCCAGGCCCCCTTTTATACGTAACACAGGACTCAGGCCTTGCTGCTTTTTGCTCCTGCTAAAATGAGCTTAGCAGAGTATGTGTCTCCATTTGTTTTTTCTGGAATCCTCAAGCCAGTGAGATAATGCAATAAATCTACTCTTTACACTTCAGATGTGAGGTGTGGTTTTCTTGGTGTTATCTGCTTATATTTGATTCCCACAGAAGCAAAACCACAGAACATCTGCAGAGCCAGTCTAAATAAATACCGCTAATACTGTCACTTCTCTCCTAGCAGTATAATTAAACAGGAGTTAGAATTTGCAATGTGTTGACATTTTATCAATTAAAGATACACAGGCGAGACATGGAGTTTCCCAGATCCTGCGTCCGGCCCTTCCTATGGATGGGCATCACACTGGCCATCTTCCAGCCATCTCCCGAGTTAGCCAGGATTGATGATAAATGATGGAGTGTGGCTTGGCGAGCTGTTCTGCCTACTGCCTCATCAAGGTAGGACGTATCCCATCTAGTCCCATAGACTTGTGAGCATCTAAGTGGCTCAGCAGGTCACTAACTGCTTCCTCCTGGATGCAGGGGGCCTATTCTGCTCCCTGTCTCTGTCTACCAGCGCAGAAGGCCAGTTGTCATGAGGATGACTTGTTTTATTGTTGACAACAGAGGCAAAGAAGGTGTTAAGTACCTTGGCCTTTTCTTCATCTTCAGTAACTATATTCCCCTCCACGTCCAATAAAGAACGGACATTTTCCTTGCCCCTCCTTTTGCCATGAATATATTTATAAAAATATTTTTTATTATCCTTTACAGAAGTAGCCAGGTTAAGTTCTAATTGAGCTTTTGCCTCTCTAATTTTCTTTCTGCACCACCTAACGACATCCTTAAATACCTTCTGAGTTGCCTGCACTCATTCTGGAACATAAATGAGCTTTGCAGTTTAGTCAATCCAACTCTGTAGCACATTCATTTAAACCTCATAAAGATAATCACCGCTTGGAATACAGAGAAGTTAATAAGCTACAGCTACGTTGCATTAAATTGACTTTCCCACTGCATACATGTGGTATTTTAAGAGAGGCTACAGCGATTTATTTATGGACATGGTTACAGGATTCTTTATTTATGCAGTGCTCATATTAGATCTCTATAATGTGCTGCACATGGGACACCCACTTTGTGGTCATTCAGGTGCTCAGTCTGCTTTAGTGTGCAGCTGCCAATCCAGCCACTGAAATTCATGAGAAGAAGGCATTTTACAATGGCAGTCTCTGTGCTGACTGAGCATGCTGCATCAGTAGATAAAAAGTAGATAGGGCAAAACAGCTTCCTGTGTCATTCAAATAAGGCCTATTCTAGACACTCATGTCAGAGGATATTACGCATAAAATACCAAGGCCATCTGAAGAGTCAGATTGGTATTCCCCCATCTGAATTTAGTACTCAGTTTGTTAAAGGAATCATCTGTAAATGTCAGAGTTTATTGGGACACGGTATTAAATAGAGGCTTTTATGAAAAGGGTGGGGTGACGGTCTCTGACCTCTTAACAGATCAAATATAGTGTTTTTTCCCAGTGAGATAAAATGACAATGCCACCCAAAAAGTAGCTAAATGTAACCTGAGTTCAGAGGACTTCACTAAGGTGGCAAGTATATTGTCAGCAGAAGACTGTTTAAATCAAATACACGTATTTAAAAAAAAAAATCTTAGAGATATTAAAGCAAGTTAGGATGACAGCAGCTTTAGGAAAACTGACAATGAAAGGATTATAGAAAAGTAGTGCAATACTTGTTCATTCTTTATGGAATAGTGTCCAAGGGCAAAATTTGCCTTCGTGAAAATTCATGCGAAAATTGTATTCAGATCAAACATTGTAATTTTTTTTTCCAAACTGCTGAATTATAACGAAACCATAAAATACAACCAGCAGAATACTCTCCCATATTTAGAATAGGAGGATCAGAATAAATTTTTTACTTTTTTTTGCCAACTGACATAAGCAGTCTAAATACTCTTTGCCTTACATTTGTGATAAGTAAAAGTGTTTACTTTCAGAGCAGGAAGACTGCTTAAGTTATTTACTATTCTCTGGAGGATAAAAAGTTTCAAAAGTGCCTATGTAAAGCAGTGAATGTTATTCCAAGAATAGTAAGAAAAATTAGCAAGATAAAGTTTAAAATGAAAGAACAGTCAACCATTGGTGGTCCAGCTAAAAAGCAGTAGTACTCCAGAATTTGTTCTATTTCACATGTTGTAACTCATTTTGGAGGCAAGATTGTAATGAAAATGTTTACCAATTTTGGATGTTTTATAAATGTTTAATCACAAGGAACATATATATTTTGCAAAAATATTAAAAGGATGCATAATATATGAATGTGGGTATCTCCTTCATGTTTACTCCCACAGAATTTGTCATTATGCAAGACATCACAACCCAGTTTTGTCAAAAGACAACCAGATTGCTGTCCAGCCTCATTGTGCCAAATCTACAAACTCTTAAACTCACTATGGTCTAGAAAGGCTTTTTTGCTATCAGTAAGGAAGAATTTGGCACAGAAATTCTGATTCGTTGCACTAGCTTAACTCAGTTAGCAGCTAAATTAGCAATGTTATAGGTCCTAAGTTTTCCATAAGTAGCAAAGTACACCCCAAAACATGATTCAGCTCTTAGATGAAGTAAGCTTTTCAGTGGGAAATTTTTCTCTCTTGCTTCTGAAATAACACGCTCTAAACTTCATAATAAAAGGTACATCTTTGTTCATCTATTGACATGGTTTTCTTTGTCCTTCTGAAATAGACAATGCCTGCATCAAAGATGGGTATTGTGAGACTTTATGAATACTACCACTTGCAAGCAAGGTTCCAAATAGATCTCAGACACAGTTGACTCAGTTATCTGAGTTGCAGCCTCCTGTTTATGTCTCCCAGAAATGTCTTCTGGTATTGTATTTTTGCATTGGAAAGGGTCCTTTGTGTTGTGAAGAATATCTCCTAGAGTCTTCTTTTCCCTTATGCTGTGGAAAACTTTTTCCAATCCAAATTTGCACTAAACACAATCTAATTTTCCTCGGTTGTTATCATTATCCTGGATATAACTAAATCTGACTCTAGTAGTTCTTCACTCACTTATTCACAAAAATAATGTTTCTGAAGGCTCCATCATGATAATTTCACCATAGAATAGAATCTTATATTTGACTTGATCAACTAATTTCTCTACCTCTATATTGTCTTATTTCCACCCATTTTAATAAATAATTAGAATAAAACAGAAGTTTGTGTGAATATGCCATCACAGGGAAAGACCAAATGCATTAATTGGCAACTGCAGAACCTTAAACTACTGCTATCATGTCTTTCAGAAAAAAAAGATTATAATAATACTTTTTTCTAGTATAATTTTGAAAATTCCGACACTATTAAATATCTTTAATATTAATACAGAGATATTGCAGATCCCCTTGTTGCATGATCTACATTTTCTTGATGTAAATATGCCTTTTTGGGGGTTTTCATAAAGCTTTATTTTTTCTTTTAAGAATTTGGCACACTCGCTCTATATTAACTTTATTTTAAAGCCTTACCAATTTTTTCTTGTGTTCTCATGATTTTCTCTTTTACTTAGAACAATTTTAAGTGTTAACCATCATCAATAAAGACTGCTAAAGCATTTTTAATGCACTAAATTCAGCACTATAACTCAACATTTCCCATTTTCCAGCACTTCCAGTAACACTAAAGCACTTCTCTGAAGTGCCATAGCAAAGCTGCCACTGATTCAGTCTGTTTCTCATTTATGTCTATTACTCGCTCAAAAACAACATTGCTATAACAGAAATTTGCCATTCTTTTCCATTACTTCTAACTTTAAGCATAGAAGGTAAAGAAGTCCCATTTAATTTTCAAATTCTAACCTCATCTTCCATAACTTTTAAAGCAACTCCCCTGAAGTTATCTTTTTGATGTAGCTTATCAGTTATCATGAATAAGTTTATAATTGGGTCAGATCTCATTAGATCTGAACTAAAACCTGCAGGAATCCATCACATAACTTTTCTGATGCTACAAAAACCAGAAAATTTTTAACAGATTGGAAAGATGTGTCCTTTGCGATGACGGGAGCAAAATAAAGCCCCTAGTCAATAAAGGGTCTTAATATATTTCAGGAAAACTGGCCTTTCTCTTTTTCTTGTACTTTTTATCCCTCTCTTTTTTCTTACTCACACATCTCAGTAAGGTTTTTTTCCTTTGCTAATGTTGTTGCATTGTTCTTGGCTTTATACACAGAAATATTTGTTCTTCTTCCTGAAAGCCCATATGAAAAAATGTTCTCTCTAGAAGCAGTTATCAAACAATTTTTTTATTTTTTTTTAAATTTTTATTTTACTTTACAGTAGTACACATTTCTATGACTAAAGCATGTCAATTGGCTCTCTAAAATCATATAAATTTTTTACACTTTGGGAAACCTTATTGCCTTCTACAGTGAAACAACTACCTGGATGGGTGAGTGGAGAGCAGTGGATATTGTTCACCTCGATTTCAGTGAGACTTTCAACACTGCCTCACACAACATTGTCACAGGCAAATAGGGAAGTATGGACTGGAAGAGTGGATGGTGATGTGGATTGAGAACTGGCTGAACAGCACAGCCTAGAGGGATGAAACGAGTGGCACATGGTCTAGTTGGTGCGCAGGTTGAACAAAATGATGTTGTAAAACATGTAGCAGATTCTTCCTTGAAATTCCATGTCAGAGTAGTAACCCCAGCTCCTTGCACTCCTCACCATGTTCTTTAACTTCTGTGACAAACCTCTACAAAAAAGGCCCAACACTATTTCATGTCCTCGGGTGATGAATAAGACTGGAGTTCTGTAGGGAAAGGAATTTATGATCAGGTCCACAGTCTGTATGCAATATTACTTCAGTAGTTAATTTTCATGCCATCTTTGCCCAGGTATATTTAAACTTTTAAGTGCCTCTTTTTCAAACCTCCAAAATGGTGTTCTTTTAGTGTAGTTTTGGATGGTTTTCTTCCTTCATTTTAAAAAAATGCGGCTGAAGAAACAAAGTTAGTCATGTAACCTCTTACTGAAAAGATCTTATGGAACCACATCATCAGCATCAAGGAAATGTTAGGAAGCTTTACCAAACAATTATATTACATAGTTCCCTCTGTGGTTTGGCTGGCAATACTGAGGTGCTAGATCAATTCAGAACACTAGGCATCATCTGTCAGGCCATAAATTACCAGAGAGGAAATATGACGAAGCTTTGGTTAGCATTGACTCTGACTTTAGTATTATTTGGAATTGAGGACTGAAGTAACTTTTCTACAGGAACTATCATATTCTCTCTTTGGTTTAAAGTCTTTAGATAGGATTATGCATATCTGATAATTTGTGAAATGCTTTAATTTTTACTCAATATCCTAAGCAGATGATTTATTAAAAGCTTTAATTTTTCTATGATATACTAAGAAGATTTCATTCATACTCATATGAAATACCAATAATTAGCTATATTATGCTTAGAGAGGATTTGCTAAAGCTTTTGGAAATATTTTTGTTCCCCTAAACACACTCTATAAATACATGATATTTATAGACCTTTTACTTGAAAAGATAGAATATTTAACTGAATAATGTTAAAATGTAGATATGTCTTCTCTTTGCAGAAACTTGTGGAAGTTTTGATTAGGCCACAAATGGTATTTTAATCTCCCCGAGACTTCCGAACAGTAATTACAGCTGGTAGCTTTTAGATGTGCTACAGGAATGTGGATCCTGCTAGGCAGCCCTTTCCCAGAACTGCAGTATCACAAATAATTTTTTTAAAATAATTGCTGTTATTTCTAATCTGATGGTAATTTTTTCCTTCACTATATATTGGTTTCTTGCTTACCTTCTATAGCTGAATTCAATTCTATTTGAAAAAAATTTGTTTGCTCCACATGAAAGGTGCTTCCTTATGAAGGCTGCCTCATTGGGGCTAAACACCCTTATTGTCAGCCCCAGGTAATACTATAGTATCACCACCTCTGGAATTTTCAACTCAATGGAAATATAAAAATGGGAACTCAAGCTCACAATTTCACAACGAAATCTTACACACCTAGAGAAATGTTTCCAGTATCAACCAGAATTCAAGAACCATGCATGCAGGTTCCAGAAACCATGACAACACTGAACATGGGTCATTCTTTAAAACCTTCAGATGAGATCACACCTGCATCATTAACCATAGTGCTTACCTTAGCCTGGTGGTTTTACTGGAATGATTAATAAAGATGTGATAGGCCGCACGTCAGCAACACTGAAAGATCTTTGCAAAAAACATTAAAATATTAGAGTCAGAAATCTTTGCCTCAGTTTTAAAATCTTAGTTCACGCATATCCAACCTGCTTCCCTCCCGCGAGGTAACCTGAAGAAAAGCAAAACGGTTCTTGTAGATTAGGTTGTCAACTCTGTGTCAAGGAGGATTACTGAGGAAAAGGTACATAAAATAACCTGTTCTAATGAGAGAGAGACACCAGCCCAGCCCAAAAATAAGAGAAAAGGAAACGAGAATAAAGTAGTGTTAATTAAGACACATCAGTTCCCATTCAGCAAAGGTGTGTGCCTACCCTTCAACACAACTCTTACTTGTTTTGAGTAGGTAAAGTCGCACATATTCTTGGTCACTAGGTGTTGTCACTGGGAGGCATGGTGTGTTGTTGGCAGTAACTTTTTTACACACATAAAATTAAATTTGAAAATTTGCTAGGGATGGAAGACTTTGAGAGTTGTCTGACAAGATCAGGAAAAAGTTTTTCAGCCACAGAGGGTGGTTGAGCACTGAAACAGGCTCCCAAGCCTGACAGAATTCAAGAAGCATTTGGACAATACTCTTGGGGACATGGTGTGACTCTTGGAGTGTTTTGCGCCGGGCCAGGAATTGAACTCCATGATCTTAATGGGTCCCTTCCAGCTCAGCATATTCTATGAGTCTATGATTCTAAGGCAGGAATCAGATTTTGACTGCAGTTGAAAATAAAGAAAAGCTGATGCAAAAAAGTGTATATAAAACAATAATCTGATTTCATAACTCTTTAAAATAAAGATAAAAATGAATTATGATTAGGGTGAATGACTGTAGAAATCCTCTACAGCCTCTCCCTGAGGTCAGAGGAAATTGAATAATATTAAAGTCAGATTCTTGGGGGTTTTAATGTGTCCACTGAACACAGCACATTCAGATGTTTTATGTCTAATATAACAAAATAAATAAATAAATGTAAATACAATTAGCTGCCATGAATCCTGTTAAAAGCAGTAAAGCAGGCTTGAGTTGTATGAATTAAGAACTTAAAACTGCAAAAATATTGACCTCTGATTCTTCATGTATTATATGCAAGATATTGATCATTAGGATTGTATTTACACCAGTTTTGTTGGCTCTTCTTTAGCAACATTCACAAGACATATTTGTATGGAATTAAACATGTGAGTCTTACTCCAGGGTTTCTGTTAGGGAGGGTTCTTGCAGCTGGGGTGGACATCTCACACAGACTCTATGGATTCTCATTTCTCTTGACTTTGCTTATCTCGAGTGTAGAATCTTAGACCGAAGTCTAACTTGAGTCACTGAGACCATTATTATTTCTGTGGCCAGGGGAATTAAATGTGACACAGTCCATTCTCAGGCCTAGGTTTCCTGGCTGGCAAATAAGTACTTGTTTTGCTTTCACCCAGAGTCAAGGAGCTAAAACCAATCTAGTTTCTGAGATGAGGGTATTTGGAACTCCAAACTGACAGAACAATACAGATGCACACAGAAAGACCTTCTTAAGTGAAACCCCTGAGCATGCTTAGTGACAGGCAGTTCTACCTGTTTCACTGATTCTTATAAGCAATCAGCTATCTTAGAATTGAAAATTAACCATCCTTTAGCAACCAGCTTTTTGTATTCTAATATGTTTACTAGAACGTCTCTGTACTTTTTTAAGCATTCTAGGCATTTCAAACCACTTGAGATGTCGCAGTTAGTGGTGCTACAGAAGCAGCCAATGTCAATAAAGCAGAAGTGTCTTGTGCTCCTATAAGCAACCAGAGAGCTTCTCATGTGTAAGCAAATGCCGGCAGAACCTAACCATCTTATTTCTGTGTCCTGGTTTTACCATACTGCTAAGGTCCTTGTCCTCCATCAACAAACAGACAGAAAAGCTGCCAGGCAGTCCAAGGAGCCAGCTGCATCAAAACTGTATATGTGTATGTGGCAAAAGGTGACCTTGACAGATCTGTCTCTTTGAAATATGCAGTACCACAGAAAATTTAGGCGCATATGCACAGAAATGTCAAAGATGAATTACCTTTACTAATGTATAGATCATTGCTTGTTGTCCCTGCTTTACTTCCTCCCTGCCCATATATACAAACACATTTCTGAGCACAGATGATGGAGAAAGCATATGAAAGCCTGGTATCTTAGAGAGGAATACCCTGACCCTATTTTCTCCTCCCATAAAAATTTTGTTTGAAGTCCCTGAAGGATAATAGCTGTTTAAGCAGTTTTGGTTGTGCAGGACGTGTTCTGAGGTGAAAGGATCTATTTGGAGAGGACAGCCAGGGATAGTACAGAGTCCATCAGCTGGTCATACATATCCATGAGCAATTCATTGCCACTGTATGGAGTTATCAGTAGATGTGCCAAACTCAAAGAATATCCCTCCAAAACTCACAAACAATATACTCCTACAGAAATCAGATAACAGCAAATGCTTACATTTCAATAATTAAAAACCATTTGAAGATACTTTTATGTAATCTTGCATTTTTAAAATAAGATATTACTTTACCTTTTTTTTTAAACTGTTGCTCTTGTCTGCACATCTTGTGGTTTCTTTCAACAAAATGAAGTTTGCCACAATCTCACTAAGTAAAATTCTCCTGGAAACAATATTTTTTTACTGGTTTACTGTCTAGCAACTCCTCTGATCATCTAATTCCAAGAAAGAAAACATCAGTCATGGATTTTCATACTTACGGTTTCTAGGCAAGAAGAAGAAAAGGCTTCTGTATTTCACTGAACCGAACTCTAAGTGTACTATGGAGCTCTAATCTAAAGTGTGATGGACAATAAAGGTTTATAAAAGAAAGGGAGGCTGTAGTCAAGACACAGTGATAAACACTGTGATAAACACTTACCACTGTGGTCCTAGAATACCAGACCTTACAGACCTGCCAATAATCAGATGAACTACCTTCAAGGAAAAAACCCCAAAAAACCCCAACAAAGCCACAAAACTGGCTTTGAGATGGTTTTGCATCTGTAACAGCACTGGAGAAATGTCCCAGGACAGTGACAATCATGTTTCTGGGAAAGCCTTTAAAAATTGAAAATTAATGCAAAAATAGTCTCCTAGTCTGACACTTATTACTGGAAACATAAAATATCCTCAGAAACTTTCTGGCTTAAAGTAACAAGTTAAATAATGACAGAATATGAATCTGGACAATAAATGATCATTTATTTAAAAAGTCTTTTTGCTATCTCACATTACTATTGCAATTTTTTCCTGACTAAATCCTTTGTTAGCATTGCTTTGTACACAATGCTAGGAAGTTTCTCAGCACAGTTGCTTTACTTTAGAATTGGGTAGATTCGTCTTTTACCTCCATTGTATATATTGGTTTGTGATGCTGTTGGATTCTTTAGAAACAAAAATAAATTACGCTCTTTTAAGAGATCACTGGGAATCCAGTGGTTCCCTCTACACACTTGTGCTCTCTTTTAAGCTTTACTTTTCAATTTGGTCGGATAAATTTTAAATTTTCTATTGTTATAGCAATATTGCAGTGTTGTCATCTACATAATATGTATCTTTTCTCCTTGTATAAATTTAATTTCTTTTATTTACCTTCTACTTCTGTAATTGTACTCATCATGTACACTTAATTGATGTCACTTCTTAGGGGAGCTTTGTCACCGATGATATGCATGCATTTTCTTGGTCAATAAAATGCCAAACCACGTACATGACATTTTCTGAAAATAAAATACAAAATAAACATTCTGACTTCTGAATTGGTGCTTCAGATTTCAAGAAGATTTACAAACAAATGAGATAAACATGAATGCTGTAGATAAAAAGAGTTTGATGGACTGATATAGAAAGAAGGGGTCTGGGGGATTTTGGGGCACTCAAGGTCTTTCCAGGTGGCATGCTCATATTTAGAGATACAAATAAAACTGTCAGCTCTACCTGTCCTGTTCACATGTTCGGGATGTCAAGGATGGGGAGCTCAGGGGAAAGATTTAACAGCTGATGTGTGCATTGTGAAAATTTGGTCTCTTAATGGACAGAACAAAGGTGTCTTTTCTACCTTCCTACTGTAATTTCATATTTTCCAAAGACTTTTATTTGTGCTGTCATTCTTGAAATAGATAGTCACAACAATTTTAACTGTCAAGTGTCATTTAACAAAAAATATGAATAGTCCAGTTGAGTTTGTTCAATGTACTGTTTTAAAGACAACGGCAGTGAAACATTTCCTGTACTCTGGAACTGTTATTGGAATTAAGTGTTCATGTTATTTTTTTAACAGCTCCACCTCCTCCATCAGAGGCTTTTCTCAGATGAGTAACATTTGAATGAAGTTGAAAATTTATGACTGTGTAAGTTCCTTTCCTTGGGGATCATAGTGAGCCTAAATCTTATCATCTTTTAAATACAAGATCCATCTCTTAATTCAAGTCTGCCTTTAATATCAGAGCATGACCACAAGGCTTTTGTCAGAAAGACAGATGACCAAAGGAACTTGCAGATTTTAAAAAATTAAAAGTATAATAAAGGAGGAAATAGATTGTCTTTTTTGACAGCAATTACACATTCTCATTTGGAAGAACTATAACTCACTAAATGAACTAATGTAACCCTTGCACAGCAAAAATTTCATTCACTATGAACCACTACACAAAAATGCCCAGTTCCTGTATTTGACCTTTCTATCAAGGGTTATCAAGAGGTCTTCAGTCTCCCTTGTTATATTTCCATCCATTCAAGTGCTCTTTTGAGTTCCTCCCTTGAAATTTAGGACATTCATTGGACGTGGACTGTTCACTTCAGAATAGGAGAAACATGGCATTTGATATTTTTATCATAGGTCACTAAAGGTCATTTCTCTAGCACTGTGTAATATCAAGCAGGAAGAAGTCATAAGCATGAAGTCCTCAGCCTGAAGTCATGAGCCTATTTATTATCACCAAATAATTTTAATAGACTTAGCAACCGTGTCACTGATAATCATATTCTGTCTACTCAATATCAGAGACAATTGCAAAATAATCTTTCAAACAATGTATGACAGGCATTTATTCATCACACAGATAAAATTTGCCATTGTGCTATCAAACACAATCTAGACATGTTTTTCAGATAGATGTGCTCCAGGTATATTGCAGAATAATATTTGTGTGGACCAGAGTGAATGCTGATCTGCATATTTTGCTGAAGTGTATCCCTCATTCTTAACTAAGAACATTCCCCTGGCTATATTCACAGTGTGGGTATAGCTTTCCAGTGACCTTGCCATCTATATAAAATTACTCCGATTTCACTGGTTTCTTATGAGAGGACAGAGAAATAATTTAGTTATTATGTAAGTGTAATATTATTACAAATGTAGTATATATGGTATTATTTAACAATAAGACCTAATACCCTTTCAAAGCCACCCTTTCAAAGAACTCCACGGCTCTCCTGTTGTAATCCTGCTTTTACATTTATTTTTATTTCAACATTCATTTCATCTAAACATCTGTCAGCCTGGTCCAAGATGTCAGGTTATATACAGTTTGGATAACTCTAAAAGAAAGCTCTGTCTTTTCCCTTTTTCGGTCAAAGTTTCACACCAATCATGCTCCACTGCTATGCTGAGTACAGAGACGTTCTTATAACCCACAAACCACCAACCAATTTTACCAGCAGATTCATCTGTGAGGAGATGGGAGCGCTTGCAGGGAAAAGGAGTAGTGAGATTAGATGATAGAAGACTTCTCTCAAGATGGGCAACTGATGTTCAAATTCTTGGTTCTGGGAGGGAATAATGAATTATTCACAGCATGTCAGTGAAACGGAAATGCAAAATAAAAGCAATATTTAACGGAGCTTGAAATCAGGTATTATAAAGTGGTCTTAAAGGAGATAATTTTTATTTTCCATAATGAAAAGGTTTCAGTGAAAATGAAGAAGTTTTCTTTCCATAAACTCTATTTATAAATCTTTGAATTTTATCTGATTAGGCAGCATATTTATTGTGCACACCATTTTTATTGTGCAAGGACCTGTGGTATTTCTTTTATGTCGTTCTTTGATTAAGCATTTCCCAAATGATCAGCTAGGTCAGCAGAAGATATTTTCACTCACAGCCTCAGAAATGGGATAATTTATATGTAAATTATTATTTATACAACATTATTTATGATTAGTGGGATTCAGAAATTAAGAAGACTAGATGAGTCTGAATTTTTGACTATCACCTTTGAAATGATAACACATGCTTAGAAATTACTTCATTGGTAGCTAAAGAGCAACTGGAGAGATGGAAGGTGGTTTTATTATTATTCTGCCTATGGCAACATTACTGTAACTGCCTCTTTCTAAATGGAGCAAATGTTTTATTATGTTTGCTAGTGCCCAAGCCCCACAAAAGAAAGGTGTAGTAACTGCAGCAGCAGATACCTCAGCCTGTGTAACTACCAGTGGTTTTGTGTTATTATTTCTATCAATCAATGAACTTTTGATTTTGTCTAGTGCTACTTTGGTCATGCTTATTCTTATTGTGCTGCTGCATTAGAACTTTGTATGCAAGTCTGTTCCGTGATAAATGGCAATTTAAATTGTAGAGGGTGAGGTGTTTGCTGCCTGTGTTATTACTGAAAATGAGGATTCTTCTGTTATTATGCCTACTACACACATACAATTACATTTTTATTTAATTTTGGTAGTAGAAATGACATTGGGATTGTGGGGAGCACAGGCAGCTGTTCTTCATCTCCTGCTCAATAAACAATCTATACTACAATCTAATTACTGTACGGCCTGAAAGGAGGTTGCAACAAGGTGAGGGTCAGCCTCTTCTCCCAGGCAACTAGCGACAGGACAAGAGGAAATGACATTAAGGTACACCAGAGGAGGTTCAGGTTGGACATCAGGAAGAATTTCTTCACAGAAGGGGTTGTCAAGCATTGGAATGGACTGCCCAGAGAAGTGGTGAGCCCTGGAAGTGTTCAAGAAATGACTGGGCCTGGCATGTAGTGCTATGGTTTAGTGGGCAAGGTGGTGTCTGATCAAAGGCTGGACTCAAGGATCTTGGAGGTCTTTTCCAACCTTAACAATTCTGTGATTCTATGATTTTTTTGCCTGCTCCACAGACAAGAAAACCTCTTCACATCTACTTTCTCTCTTTCCTTATCTCTTCTCCTCTTTTCCTGCTCACCTCTTCATTAAGTAGCCTGACCAATCTCCCCCCTGCATCCCCCCCAAAAAAGGGCTCATATTGAGCTCTGCAGAAGCACTGTCCTACTCGCCAGTCTGGCATCTGTGAGATATTTTCAGCAATTTGATGTTTGAACTTTAGCGGGTTTCAATAGATCTATTGTTCTTTTGACACTAATGATCAACTCCTCACATCAACTCCTCACTAGCTGATGAATAAGTCAACAGTTTACACCCCTCTTGGCTCATTTAAATTTAGTACTGTGAATGTTAACTTACAACACAATAGCATAATCATTAAGAAACTGGTGCTCCTGGCATGAATTGCACTCAGATCATCTTATACTTTTTAAAATTTCAGGGCTGAAAAGCTGGTTCTGAACAAATACTATCAGTAAAGCATGCTATTTGAGTTTTCCTTGCAATGTGCTTTGTAAGACCTTTTCCTAAGCTGCAAACCCTTAAGCAATTTTTGCCCAGGTATAATGCACTGTTTCATGGAACAATGAGATTGAGTTCTAAATAAAACTACTCTTTGTCCACACCGCTGTTCTTTGTAGTCTGTTCAGAACTATTCCTATTGAATTAGAACTAATTTGAGGTGGATTTTCCTCACACTAACAGTTGGGTTTTTCACTTGTTGTGCAAAAAAAACCAGAACCAAGACAAGGTCTATAGGTTTGACAGTGTCCTGTCCCTGACTGTTGATGTGTAGAGTGATCTTTTTCTCAATTGAAGGAGATAAATTTCCCTCCCTATACATCTTTTCTGTTGTTTTCACCAGGAAAAAAAAAAGGGTTTTTTTCCCCTGATATTTATGTAACTGGTTTTTACAGGACATACAGTTTCTTGGTACTTGGTAACATGTCACAGATGAAGGTGAGGTAGCCTGTCCAGGCCCTTCTTTATAGATACCATACTCAGGACAATACTTTGGTTCACTGAGAACAAGAGCAAGCTCCATTGGTGCTCATATTTATACCAATGCCAATGATTTTGAGGTCTAGAACCAGTTGTAAAGCACTAATAATAAAGACTATAAAACTGACATTCATCTTATGTTCCTGGAGACAAAGTGTTAAAATCTGAAAAGTGACCTTTTGGAAAAATTACACTGACTAATGAAAACGGAACTTTTTTCCTGAACATCCAAGAGTTCTCTACTTATTAAAATATGCAAATCACTCTAGCACTTTGTTTAATTGCTGTTTCCTTAAACCCATCAAATCTTCTTAATTCTTCTTTTCTTTGTCCTTAATTAACACCCTTTCCCTATTGGCTAAAGTGTAACCCAGAAGACCTGAGCTTGTGAAGTTCGCGACTTATTAAACCTAATTGCTATAATAATTAGCAACCATTGGCAAAATATTCATCACACAAAAAGCAGGAAGGCATCTAATTAACAATCTCAAAATGCTAACCATTAGCTGCTTGATATTTTACCTATCATTTCACACCTTCGTTTCAGAAGATATATGACATAATACATTGTTCTAAGGAGAAATAGGAACTTTTCTTAAAAATGTGAATTTGCTAAAACTGAAACTTTTCATTCCAACAACCAATTGTTATTTTAAAAGCTTCATTTAAATTTCATTTCTCAGGCCCCAGGTAGAATATCCTGACAAAAGAGAAATAAAAAAGGGAGACCAGCTCAGTAGCTCAGATGTCCTGCCGGACACAGGTGGACAGAGTAGGACATCATGCAGGAGCATCCCTTAACCAATGTGAGAACTATCTTCACAAAGCTAGTGGTTAGTCTGAAGTTTTTTCTGGAATATTTCTGGAATTCTCAGAGGTGTTTGTATGTTAGGAGAAAATTGTTTGATCTATGGTTTGATACAATTGGCATCTGATACAGTTTCTGCAATTGTTTGCGTACTCAGACAAAATGGAATTCCATAATATAATGACTTACATAAGGTATTGAGAAGACACTATACAGAAAAAAAGATTTTATAGTTTCTTCATGACAAAATTTCTTTCCTGAGTAGAAACACTCAGAAGTTTGAAACAATTTCAGCCATAGATGGTTTTGTATTTGCATTTTTTTTTTATGTAGCCAAACATAGTTTTGGAATGAGGCAAACCATTTCCATAGTCTATTCCCATCCAAAATTCCACTGTCTTTTGGAAATTGTGTGCATGAGAAATATAGAACCAGATATTTTAACTCAGTTTTAAATGCCAAATTCCTAAAATAAAATTTGGATTCTAAGGAAAAATTTTTTTCCAGGTCATTACTCAGTTTTGCCTTCTAAGACCCATGGCCCCTCATGAAAAGCCTCATGTCTGTCACACACTGAGCATCGCTCTCTCATGACTGTGTCCTGACACTCTTGTGGTTTACCACTGTCATGTGGCTCCTGTGCTAAGTGTAACACCATGATTAGTAAGATGGGAGATAGAAAGATGCATCAGTGCAAATGTAGCCTGATCAGCAAGCTTGATATGAGATTGAAGATGGAAACAAAAGAAGTGGCACTGTACTCTGTGGGCTGCTGACGTACAGTAGACTGAGTTCACCTACAGACAAACAGTATCAAAACAAACGTTTTAATGGTATACATAAAGTGTTTTGGGTGGCTTTGACTTGTATCAGAATATTAGACTTCACTTTCCCCAGAGGAAATTAGCCTTTTTCTTGACAGAAGTTTTCTAGTTTTCAGACTTTTATAAAAGTTTTATTCCTTTCTCACTGAGTCTTTCCATTTGTACATCGGGTTTATCACATATACTCAGACAAATATGCAGTTTTGGTATATTCCAGTAGTCTCATTATCTGAGACAGAAACTGACTCTGGAAACAACTGAAAAAAAAGAGTACATCAGTAACTGAGTGAGACCAAACAGACAATTAAACTGAACCACTTCCCTGACTAAATTCTTATTTTTAAGACAAAAACTGGAGAACAAAAACTTGTTTTCTTCTAGATAGGCAGAAAATCAGAATGTACAGTAGGTAGATCTCATGTTGTTTGAATTTACTTCACTGCTTTTCTTGAATGTTCTCTTATTCTGGGCTATTCAATTTGTGATTTCAATTCTGGTTTCAAATCAGATATATTTGCAAGAGCCAGAAAATATGCAAGTACATTTAGAATTTATGCATACACACAAAGAAAAATAAACAACCAAACCTAGGTATCACAATAAAGGAGAACAGTTGAGTGGTGAATCTGGATATTAGTTCATGAAACTTATATTCCAGCAGAGTTGCCTACAGGTGAAATAAATACAGTTTATGTTATTCAAACTCAGTTTCAGCCATGGGATTGAACACATCAGGCTATCACTTGACTTCAATAATACTGTGTAGATAGGATGGTTCTTATTTTCTTTGAAACTGTGACCTAGAAAGGTAAGACAGTTTTTTTTCCTGTTTTTACATCTGAAGAGTTAATTCAGAAGTTTAAAGTTGAATTTAATATCATTTAAAATTATGAAGTTTAGTATTAATAGCAAAACCAGGGTTTAGAACAGATAAATCATGGCCTTCTGACCGCCATCAGAGTTACCATAATATAAGAAATAAATTGAATGGTGCAATGTAAACAGTCAATTTATAGTGTTTATATAGTTTGCCCTGGGGTGTGTCTAATACTCTCTTTCACTTCAAACAAGCCAAACATGTGTATAATGCCCACTTGTGTGCATATTGACACATACACAAAACCTGATCTTCAAAAAGTATGTGCTAAATTCTTAGAGACTATGAAGTGTCTCAAATACATGTTATAATAGGTTTTATTTAACATAGAAGCATTTGTAAAAGATAGTCACTCTTAAATTCATTTTGGTATCCTAAAGTCATTGTAAAGTGATGTTCAAGAAATATTACTATGGATAGTTTAAAAGTAAACTGTTATACTACTTTTAAGAAAAAAAAAAAGGAAAAAGAAAGCGTATTATACAGCATGAAGCTTTCCAGATTCCATGCTCTCTTAACAACAGACAAGAAAACAGACCTCTTTCTAATGTAAAAGGATGTTCTCATTATACATGGGGATGTACATTTACTCCGTATTACTCTTAGCTTAAATTCTATACAGTTTAATTCAAGATAGAATGTCATATTAATGCCTTAGGTTTACTTATTTTAATTTCCCAAACAATTGTTCAAAAGCTCTTCCAGAATAACAGAGCTCCTAAGAACTTAATAAAATATTTTTATTGCATAATATTGGATTTACATATAGCATTTCTAATGCATGGCACTCTCTCACAAGAACTTAAATCCCAGTAAGCATCACTCATATCATACCATTCCCCCACCCCTCCAGCTTTTTTAATTCACTCATCCTCAAGACTAATTTTTCATCACCTGCTCTCACAGATTTGTCTTTACATATGACTTCCTGTGCAGGCATGGAAGATTGGTAGTTGCACATGCTACACTCTGTATCATATCAATGACTTATTATGATTCTTGTATCCTCATAATATTACATCCTTTTTATGTATCTTATTTCAATATATCAGTTACTATGTGACAAATTGATTGGGCACTGTGAGATCAACCAGATATTTGCAGTTAGGTGTTCTTTGATCATCAAGCTAGGACGACTTTAGAGGGCTAATGCTCCACTTTGAATCCTCAAGACTGAATGCTTCTTTGTATCACAGCTGTTCCAACAATAGTCTTACTTTTCAAGACTCATTCACTGCCAACTCTTCAAAAGAATTATGGTTCTTATACAGTCAGTAAGAATAACTGGAGAGGTTAAATTTGTTAAATTGTTTTTATAGTTATAACCTTAGAATAACTAGCAAATCCCTTTCAAATCTATTTACGGAGTATGGTTTACATTGTAAAATTAACTGCATAAGTTGTGTTTGAAAAGATTCAGTTTAACAGTCCAAGGGCCTGTCATCATACAATTCCTGCACAACAAATGCTGAGCTCCCTTTCTAACATCTTTTATCTCTAGAGAGTCTGGAGACTCTCTGCACTAGCAAGATTTTTAAAATGCTGCCAAGAAGACAAGTGCTGAATCTTTCTTTAAACCAAATATTAAAATAGCTTTCTGTAACAAAAGAATGTGCTGTAAAATAGATCTGGGAAAAGTGTTTATATAGATTGCAACAAAGGAATATTTTGTGGAAAATACAGAAAACAGAATATTTTGTGTGTATCTGATAAGCAGGATCTTGTTATACACAGAAGAATAATGAGACTCTCAGCCAAGTTGAAGCAAAAAATAAAAATAACTTCTGATTATTAATGAAGTTACAGCTTTATTTTTAGACTTTGCCCAGCAGTAGTGGCTAAAATAAATTCTTATAATAGCTTTAATTTTAATGGGACAATACTACCCACGTTTGTCAAGACATTAACTACTTTATTGTACATTTGGTTAAGTCTTGAATTTAGGAAAATGTATGCCCAATCAAATTCAGTGGTTAGTAAGTATTTTAAAAGAGTCAGGTAACCAGATAACACAAGCATTCATGTTAAGTATTTTAATATAGATCAGATTTTAATATAAAGTTTTTAATATAAATCTTCAAGATCACAAGTTAAAGTTTCAGAATTATTAAATTGTCTTGTGATAGAGTTAAAATGCGTTAAGTGGTAGAAAGATTATTTTTCTTTTGTGTCTGTTATTATAATATGTGCCACATGGAAATGTTGCTGCACCAAGAGAAGAAATTAATGCAACAAATCCTAAACACTCTCCACAGAGTCATTTGACAAAACATTTCTTCACTGAAGGGTAAAATAATGTAAGTGCTCACAAGTGTGCTATTTAATGGGACAAAATGTTTCATAGATCTCAAGGCTATTGGTAGTTACAATTTCTTTTTGACTATTGAATACTCTGCTTTCAAGGTGGCCACATTAATTTTCTTCTTTATTTTTGTTCAAGTTAATTACATTTAAAGTTCTTCCATTAGCTAAGTAAACATTAATAAAAACCAAAATAAATGTTCAATGTCTATTCATAGTGGGCTACTTACAGAAAAGTTGGATATCAGTTTAGCAGTACAAGCCCCAGAAAAATACAGGACAGTCTCTTCCTAATTTCCACTAAGAATATCCATGTTATTCCAGCTATGAATATCCCTTATATGAGAACCCAATCTTCAGAATAAATGTTTTTATTCACATCTCTTTGAAAGTAAAGTTTTGAAGATACACAGCTTATGAACAGCACAGCTGACTCTCTTTAGGCTATTCCCAGCATTCAGACAGCTTTTTTCACAGAATCTGGCTTTGCTGAACTCTAAAACCTCTTTTGGGAAAGTACTATTTTTCTTTTTTCTTTCAATTGTTAAAGGATAATTTATTTAAGAATTGGATCAGTACGCTGGTTGGGGGGGAAGAGATTTGCATTTAAAAGTTATTACAACTGCTGGATTGGTTACAGGTAGTGCAGGAGAGAATGGTGAACAGGTAGCAGTTTAGCTGAGTCACTTGAATGGTGACAGTCAGATCTCTGCTCTGAGTTTGAACCGATCAGCATTTGAACCACTGTTACCAGCCAATGCTCTTTTTGGATGTGGCTACTGTTTGTGAGGAATTAACTTACTGGAAATTACATTCCAAGCATAAGAGGGCTGCCCAGTGCATGGTCTGGAAGAAGAAATGCTTTAGTCAGGATCTACTTTTTTATCGTGGCCCATCACTGTAATTTTTTTATCTTTGGTTGTTCTGATTTTTATTTTCAGCTGCTTGTGTGTTGAATATTGGTCTGTTTGATATCCCATGCTTTATGGTTTTCAGCTCAGGAAAGCCAGGGCTTGATTTTGGTGCCCAATCACAAGTGCAATGTCAATTGAGATGTCCTGGGTACCATTAATGCTTCCAAATGCCTATCTAGAAGAGCACAGGTTTTCCATGGATCCTTTATCATGTTTAAGACAAGTCCCATCTCTTAGATCTCTTAGATACAGAGTTGCCGTTGTGTAGGTAAATGAACCAAGTCCCAAGAGTGGGAATCAAATCAGGATTAAGATGTTTAGCTTGAGGTACCTATTAATGAACTTAAGATCCATTTATAATCAGTGGGGAACTGGTCAGTGGAATTTAAAAAGTCATTCAGACAACGAGAAAAATGAAATTACTGCCATTTCACCTGCAAGGCTGAAGTAGAGTCAGACTGCATCCTGCAGTGTGGTGAAACCAAGATGGAAGAGTAACTAGGGATCAGAACTGCCTTATGAACACCTTTTTAAGTCGTGGGTTTGATGTTCACGCCTTCAAAAATTACCCTCTTTTCTCTTTGTCTGGATGACATTGTACAATGCCCTGATCTCCCATGCATTTCACATCTTCTGTGAGAAATGGGAAAATACTTCTGTAATAATTGTGCTGAGTGTGGATATACAAGGCTCCATTTTCCAGCTTATGCCACTCCAATCAGTGATCCTGATTCTCAATCAGCAGGCATAGCAGGCCTAATTAGCGTAGTTGTTAGCATAAACCTGTGAACTCTACCAGCTTTTTCTGTAGATATAGTGGATGAACTATGATGAATCATCTCTCCCAAACAGAATAGTTTTGGTGTGCTCAAGCAAGTAGGGAGCTACACTCTGCAAGCAAACCTGTTTGATCATCAAAAAATATGTGTCCAGAAGTACCCAGAAAGAGTAGATTTAAACACCAACAAGGATAATGGAAAATCAGAAAGCAGCTCTGTGGTTTGAAATGGCTAGCCACTAGCAAAGTATATCTCCCTACTCTTTATAATTAAGGAAAATGAAGCCTACTGAGGTCAAAGAGTTTCTGGAAAGACTCTCAGGAGGCTAGACCCATGACCTTAGGCTCTCCAATCTCCAGGAAGGTCAGGGCATGGAAAGAAACCCAGAGAAACTTAATGATCCAGCATTTCCATAAGGCACAGCTTAGCAGGAACAACCACAATGACCTGTCCAATCTCTGTCTGGGACTGCACCATTTCTGTGAAGGGCCAAGGTGGTCATATAAAAAACTATCACGCTGACACCTGGCATCTCTCCTTCACTACACCATCTCTTGCACAGGACAGGGATATTTTGTAATTGATAAAACTGGATATATCTTTGACCAAAATGCTTTTATGTCCAGATCTCCTCACTCTCATCCTCACTGCCATATCACAACAGGAGGACAGCATGAAGTCTGTATAAACCTACAACACAAAAGCAAGATGTTATGAGTTTTCAAATCACTAGGTATTAGTCAAAGCCATTCAAACATCACTCACTTCCACAGTATGGTCCCCTCTCATACGCCTATAAAACCAATACAAAATATTCTGCCAAAGCTGGTTTTCCTCAGATTGAATAGCAACAGTCTAGATATAGCTTCTATACCCTGAAATTTCATTTGATCAGAAATCTAGTGAAACAATTTGCATGTTAGCTGGGCTAGCTATGGACAGCACAGTCCTTTTGACCTTCAGTCTCCTCAACGACAGACAAAGGTTCATCAGGGCAAAGACAAGAAAAAAATTGACATCAAACCATTTGCTATTTCATGACTGAATTTATTTACAGGTAGTTCAGAAGAATTGAAAAAAAACTGCTGGCATCTGCCAGTAAATTAAACTAATATGCAAGAATGTTGGCAGTCTAGATTTAAGTGGGACTTTGAGCAACAGTAGATATCCAGCCACTGTGCCCTAATGCGATAAGAAGATAATGAGTCAGATTGCAAGGGACTGTGGCAAGGACTATTTATTCTTTTTATATTATGCTGAGCATGTACTGTTGATCACTTTAATATATTAAATTCCAATTCTGTTATAGTTAGATTTTTCATAAAATCTGTGCCAGTCTCAAAAAACCTCATGTTATAAGTGTACCACTGGTTTTCAAAATGAATTACTATTGTTCTTTACAATTCCTCTCTCTCTCTCTCTCTCGCTCTCTGTGTATATAAATATATATCTGTATGTATATATATATATGTATATATATGTGTGTGTGTATGATATATATATACATATATATGCGTGTGTGTGTGTTTATGTGATGACAAAAAGAGGACTGAATTCTAAAACTGATACATGCATTAGACTCTGTCAAGAAGACCAATAAGTGCCTCAGACATAGAAACTACATCTCTGGTCAATTAATGCTGATTTAGTCTTTCAATGAAAGGGCCAAAATATTTCTTCTCATTAGGAAAACAGTAGATATTAGCAACTATTTGGTCAGACATTTTCAAATTCACTTTTGTAATAAATGTGACTGTTTTCCATTTAAAAAATATAAGATATCAGTGTTATTTTGTGTTGAGTTATAGCTGTTTGTGTTGAAAAAGTGAAAAGATATATGGATAACAAAATCTATTAAAATAGCTACTCAGATAATTTATCTGTATTTTCAAAAGGAATCAGCAATGATACTAAGTATTTTCCCTGAGGCTTCAGTGGAAGTCTCACATGTAGGGTTGAAAAAAAGGAGCAAATCTTGTGAGGGAAACCTGATTACAGTGAATTGTCATTTGGAGGGATGATTGAAGCACAGTTTTAGGATTCATCTTTGTTATGATGAATGAAACCAGCTAAAAATCATATATATCAGTCATCAAAATCTTTCTGTTAGAAACTGTTTTTTTCAAAATTTCCTAATGCATAAATAGGCTACAACAGAAACTTGAAAATATCAAAAGTTTGACTTCTTGAATTTAATATTGTAAGGAGGTACCATTTGAAGTGGACAGGGAACTGATTTCATACTGAAGAGCTGCTGAAAATTGTTCTCTTCTTCATTGTTCTGTTATCTCCAGGTTACGACCTTAAGCAAATCACTTCAGTTTTCAATTTCCCTGGCCTCTCCCTTATGGGAGGGAAATATTCAGATGCTTTAGCTTGACAAAATTTTTTCAAATTGAATGAATAATTTTAACTTTTTTTCTCCAAAAAGATTAAATTCAAAACATAGTTCTTTGATTTTTTTAAAAAAATAAATCTTTTGAATGCCTTTAACATGATCATTTAAAATAAACAATAGAATACTGGAACATGTTACCTGGAGAGGCAGCAAATGCCTGATCCCTAGAAAAATTTTAGGGCAGGTTAGACAGGGCTTTCAGCAAATTTATCTAGTTGAAGATCTCTCTGCTTATCGCAAGGGGATTCGATTAGAATACCTTTAAATATCCCTTCCAACCAAACCTATTCTATGATTCTAAATTTTCCATGAGCAAAGTCTAAAAAACTTCTCCAGTGTGTCATTGCTGCTTTAACTTGTCCTTCAGCTGGGCTATCCCATCCCTCACTTATGACAGCACTTGCAAGAACCATCTTGATGTTCACCCAGCTTTGTGATGAAACTGTTGTGGGAGCAGAACTGAATGATGACTCTCTGGGGACTGTATACAGGAAAGAGTCTCAGAAGAACTGAATTAGATTGATTTGAACCACCATGGTTAAATTTAGTCTGCTCTTTTATCATCCTTAGAAAGTTATCATGATCTACATGTCCAAGGAAGACTAAAATTACATACACATCTTCACAATTGTCATTTGTAAGCAGCAAATTCACAAGTTTGTTCTGTGATCCTCTGACAAGTGCCAGCTGGAGGGAGATTCTCATCTTAAGCAGACTGGAAAATATCTGCCATAAACAGACGTATAATACATAACACCGACTCAAAACATTTTTTAACACCTTGTTGTCTCTGTTGGGTTGCCATACCTCACACACTTAATTTCAGCTGGGGATTCTGAACACTACATAACAAAGGTTATGGGAGGAAATGAAATTTTATGAAGTTCACACATGTCCACATATATCCAAGAGTATCTCCATGTCCTGTTAGAAAAGCTGTTCAGAAAACTAGTTTTCATGTAATGATAAAATAATATATTTCTAGCTTTTGGTCTGGTTACATTTCTAAACACTTTTTCTTCCTTTCAATATCAGAATATCCTTAATATGTTGACCTTTCTGATAATTAATTCTTTCCACTCCATTCCTAATGATTCTTTCTTTTTTCTGAGTTTTAGCACTTTCACATGTCTATTTGGAAAATGTTCAAACAAAATTCACAAAGCGAATACATTACTCATGTCACCATTGTGCTTTTGGTAACATTTTATTCAGAGGTTGTGAAAGAAGGGGCTCAGTTTACGCTATCAAGCCTATTAATTCCTAGTACAGTGTAATATCTAATATCTAGGGCACAAAATTGCAAATCCCTATCCTCATTATTTCTTTATACTTATTGTTTCATTACAAATATAGCTATTAATACTTTTATTTCCCTTAAAACAGAATTTTACAGAAAGAGTTTGTTTTTAGACATGTTTCCCCTCCAACTTCTCCACTAGTGGTTAATGTACAGTTAAGTATCTCAAGGTAGATTTTGCTCTGGATTCGTTCAAATGAAGCAGAATTTTTTCAAATTTTTTTTATCCATATCGCGTTCCCTGTTCGTACTTATGGACAAGATTTGAACTAAAGTTATATCTGTTACACAAAAACCTTCAATTTGGTTAATCTAATTAAATCAAACCATTAGTAAAAGTAACATAATACAATTTTAACATGAGTTAAAATTTCAGGGCAATTATAAAATGAATGTAAACCTCTAATTGGACCTGAAACCAAACCAATTCTTTCTACATGACTTATTTGATACTTGGTTAACTAAATCAAATTAACAAAGCTAAACCAAGAACAGGTCTTTTATCCAGAGTGCTGTAGAATATCCTGAATCATACAGTGTCAATGGTATTTCTTACATTAGAAGGAGAAAATTCCATACTACACATCTCTGAAGCACAATTTAAACATACCATAACTTAAAGACAGAAAGATTTAGGCAAAAGGTAGCATAAACTATTTTGTATAAATTATTTTACTTGATAGGCTTGTGCATCAGAGCAATAAGTAAATTCCATGATTCATAAACTAGATGGCACTTATTACCTGTGTGAAATCACACACAAAATCCCAACCACATGACAGTGATGATGTAGTTTGAATTGTACAGTATAAAAAGACAAGAGATGTTTGAAAAGTTTTGAGTCAATACCACAAACAACACCAAGACACACCAGCAGAGACTCCAGACTGTTTCATACCATGGGGAAATTTTGTAGGTAGGCCATACCATGGGGACCTTTTCCAGGTAGGCCAAACTGATGTCCATCCTGCTCCTTGGCAGTCAGTATATTCATATTCCCCCCTGACTGCAATTGCATCTGACAAAAGTGACGGTTTTCAAATGTTTATGTGAGTGTATCCAACTATTGCAACAAATACATTAGGTAAGGATCTTTCAGATATTCACACCCAAACTACCAGGTAAATTTTGTTCTCTCTATTCCCGTCTGCTTCTAACCTTTTTAATCCTTCCTTGTCCAATGCATAGGTTCCAATGAAACCTTGTGATAAACAGCAAATGGAATTTTTTTCTGAACAGTAGATTTTGGTGAATAATGGAAATTAATTACCTCAATGAACATGATAGTCTGTCTCATACAATGGCAGAAACTCTGGGTTAGGTATTCATTTGCTTCATATATTTATGCAAATAAATATTATTTTAATGATATTTTACTTGTAAAGATCTCCATGAGGTCAATTACTCTAATTTTTGCATCACACATTGTGTTCTTTTTCCTAGGAGCAACGTAAAATACATATTTAGACATGGACCTAGCATCCCCTCCCACAAAATCTACTCCCAAAAGCTCAAGTGAATCACTGTTCTTTCAAGAGTGAAATAATTGAACAGCTCAACTTGCGTATTCATTTTTTCCTCAAGGCACAACTTCCTAACAGCAGGCTCCTGGGTTTAAATCTCAGTTCTCTTGGAATATTAACAGCTACTTCAAGTTTTTCTTAAAAATGGAAAAGATAAATCTCTAACTGGCAGGAGCATGGTGATACAGACACGTACAAAATAAAATCACTAAAATAACGAATGTTGAATGCACTGTTTGGAGTCAGTGCAAAGTTGAAAGCAATTTCTAAATCCTATGGGATCCAAGTACTGTGAGAAATTAAAGTATATGATTTAACATCTTCTTCATTGACTCAGTAAAAAAGAAAACAATTTGAACTGTGGCCTGTAGTTGAACACTGGTGACCACCCTGATGCAAGAGTAGTCAATCTGTTGCAAATGTCTCTGAATGTTATCAGAAATGAAGCATGAACTTTATTTGCAGTCCTACTATTTGGGCACTGACATTCGTTATAGAAAAGTGATTTGGATTTCCGTGCCATTTGGTAAGAATGTCTAAAGCTATCTAAAAGTATTCTTTACACAGTGTATTAACTTCTTTCATGCCAAAATAATTTTTGGGAGTATGACTGGATACTCTGCACTGTAATTAATGGGGATTTTTTTGGGTTTTGGGTGAAATAATTAATAATAGTGTTTTCCTTTTGAAATATTTATCCCAATTCCATGGAGCAACATTTTACAGATGTATAAATAGGTCAGTTTTCATATCTATAAAAAATTATTGTTACACACCTTGAATAAATTAGAATAAAGATACTGATCCATTTATGAGATTTTATAACACCTCAAGTAATGCTACGGAAAAGTGCATCCAAGCCTATTCATAGTGCTTTTATCCTTACAGAATATTTCATAAGTTTTTAAATTTATGGTCTTATAAATATTTTCTTGCCTATATGTGTCTCTCTCCATATATATTTATATCTCTCTCTATATATATCTCCTTACTTGTCCTTCAGACAGTGAAGTTCACCTCCTTTTTTAGCCAAGCACTAAGTAATTTATTTTAATAACAAAAGGAATTTAAGTCTAAATAGAAATAAACAAACTCAAAAAATCAAAACATTTTCATTCTGCTGTCTTCACTCTCCCTGACTGGAAAGTGGTTGAGGCAGTCTTTGTTTCTTTTGCTTACAGTATTACTTATACACCATAAATTCTTGTCCTGCTCTCTTTCTACTAACAACTACCTTTTATGAAAACAGTATTTAATATGCCCAGGTGTGTAGGATTTATTAAAAATAGCCCTGAGGATAATGACTTCAGGGTGTTGGTAGATGAGGGCCTTGGCATGACCCAAAAATGTGTGCTTGCAGCCTACAAAGTCAACTGCGTCATGGGCTGCCTTAAAAGAAATGTGACCATAAGGTCAGGGAAGGTGATTGTCCTCTCTTTTGGTCTCATGACATCCCACCTGGAGTACTGCGTCCAGTTCTGGGGCCCCCAAGACAAGAAGGATGCCAGCCTGTTGGAGTGGGTCAAGAGAAGGGCCTCTAAGTGGATCAGAGGTCTGGAGCACCCCTCCCGTGAGGACAGGCTTATAAGGTCTTCCTAGGGCCTTCTCTTCTCCAGGCTGAGAGAGGTGGAGTTGTCCAGCCTGGAGAAGAGAAAGGCCCTAGGAAGACCTTATAACAATTCCAGTACCTAAAGGGAGCCTAAGAAAACTGGAGAGGGCATGTAGAGATAGGACAAGCGGGGATTTTTTACACTGAAAGAGGATACTTTCACATTAGATATTAGGAAGAAATTCTTGACTGATGGTGGTGTCCAGAGAAACTGTGGATGCTCCGTCCCTGGAAGAGTTCAAGATCGAGTTGGCTGTGGCTTTGAGCAGCCTCATCCAGTGGAAATTGTCCCTGAGCATGGCAGGGAGGTTGGAATGAGGTGATCTTTTAGATCTCTGCCTGTTCAAACCATTCTATGTTTCTATGGCATTCTTTGTGTATGAGAACAGGAGTAAAGGCACAATGGGGAGAATCCAAATACTTTTAAGTCCAAATTTTTTAATCCAGAATCACTTGTTACCCATCTCAAAGAGTCAATTTCAGAAAAAAGTTAAGAAAATGGACCACTGAACTCTCCAAAATTCTGTTTGCAAAGCAGAAATCACTTGCAGTTGGCTATTAAGAGAAAAAAAGCAGCTGGAAGCTGCCTAAATCCAGAATCACTTAAAACCAACACTGACATTGAGAGCACTTTGACAAACTGAATCTTCTATTCTTAATCTTTCTTGTCCTGAAGGACAGCTGAGTGGTCAGCTGCGGACATGGGTTCAGAAATGGTGCTTGCTTTCTGTGAGGCTGAAAGTGCAACTCAGGGTACTGAGAAAGCAAACAAAAAATGTCTGAATCTGGATGTGGCCAAAACAAGCAATTATGTGCAGCAGAATCAAAGATTCCTTTTCAATTAATGTATTTTTTGTGGTCACCATTTTTTCATTCAATGATTATCCAACATATTTACATATTCCCCGCTGCAGGATGTGGAAACTCAGTTGTTTTCCTCCCAGAATCCATTTCAAAACTATTCTTCTGTGTTCCTTGGTCTTAGATTTATGACTAAAGAATCTTCTTTCAAATGAAGTTGACATTATTGTGGAGACCAAATTTAGAATTATTACTACATTTAGAATTATTTCTGTGCATCAGACTATGAATAATTATCCTAATATCTCAAAGTATCAGAAAAGAAGGAAGTTTTCTTTTGTCATATTTCTGACCATTAGGTCAGCATTGTAGGACTCTCTGGGTAAAAACTGAAACCTAAAAGAGCGAGTTTATCTGTGGATTGTTTTCTTAGAGATTTATGTTTTCTTCAAAGATATTTGGAGAGGTTACTTCTTTACTGATAGTGATACTTCTTTACTCATTTGTGAATTGACTGTGAAAAATTTATGCTGGTTTACTCTGCTTATTCCTTTAATGTATTCCACACAATCACTGTTGCTACTAGAAAAACATTTTCTTTCTTTGTGTAGTATGGGAGTCTTCTAATTAAAAAGCTGCCTACCCAAGCTATTTAAAAAGTGGTTTTCTTAAAAAAAAAAAAAAAGGAAAAAAGAAAAAATAAAAGCAGCATTCTCTTGTAAACAAAGCAGCATAATCATGATGGCACTGCATATTAACAGGCCATGTGCTAACTGATGTGGGTTATTTTATTCACCAGATGAGCAATCTGCACAGGTGAAAAAATTTGAGGACTACTCAACACTGGATTTTTTTCAGCATACCACCTGCATTTTAGCAGTTTAATCTAATCAACTGTAAAACATTCACAGTGTTCGACAGACCTGAAATATTCTAATTCCTTACCCATGATATAATGGTCTAATACCTATGTTTCGGGCTGCAGCATGAAGCATCACTGGGAAAAGATCCAAGACTGTTAATACAGATCTCTCCTCCTATTTGTTTATGCTATGTGCAAAATACACCAAATAGTCATTATGAATAAACACTATTTTTTTGTTCTGGATTTATATTTATCACAGGTGAACAGCCTTCAAAAACATGCATAAAAAATATTATAAGAATAAGCAAAAAAACTGCCTCAGACCAGAAGGTTCAAAATAAAATACACATTTGACATTCAGTTTTCTTACTTTATAATAAAGAGCATTTCCAGAGTGATTACCGCAGAACCTGAGAATTGTGAAAATATGTGACACACTGTCAGTTCGCTTATTATGTATTCATCAAGGTGATGAGAATCTGTTATTAATTCGGGGGTCAGCTATGCTCTGTCAGAGCACTCAGCGACGAGAACAACACGTACTTCTATTAGACCAACATCAATGTAATTATGTGTGCTGGCCACTGACACTAGGAAACAGATTTCTATATGTCATTTTGGAAGATTCTATACAAAATTTCCTGATCTTCTTTCTGCTCCCTTTTTTTTTTCTCTCGGCAAAATTGCCTGTTTTAAATTGAGGAATAAAAATTGGCATTTCCCTCGAAAAGCAACAAGAATCTACATCCGTTGTTACAAATGTGCCTTCAAAGGAGCCAATATGATTAAGAATAGGAGGTTCTAATTGACATTGTTCAGGTCTGTATAGCACAAGCAGATCTCCCTCCTGTTAATCTTGAGGAAGAGGGATAGATGTAAGAAGGACAAAGGAAATAATACAGAGGAAATAACTAGAATTGAGTGTTCCTTGTCTGTTTTTAATTATTATGATAAATCAAAATTTACTGTAAGACACATAAAGGAGAAGACATGGTAAAAGAATATAGTCATAAAACTTGAAAAATTAGGTGTTTTAAATTAAAATCCAAGGATATAACTGATAGGTGAAAAAGAATAAGTATCTATTACAAAAATACCTTTTTCTTCAGCTAAAATTAGTTTTTATTTGAAACTGGGTAAGAATTTGTATTACTGTAATTAATCCACCTCAGCTGTTGAACAGTAACTTGTTAGAGCACACCAGTTTGAGCATATATATTAAACCCACAGCAACTTCAAAGTTGGGATGAAGAGGCAAACTCTTCCCCAATGTTAAATAAATGTAGAATATCAGGATCTCTGATGTTTATTTCTATCTGTCTTCAAGAAGCTGGGGTCCAAATATGAAACTTAAAAAGAATCTCTGTCTTTCTATGTTAAAATTGTATCAGGCCTGGAACCACAGAACATGAAGGTCATTTAAGGTCACTCATGCATTTCTGGTTCAACAGGAGAATAGAAAGCTGCTGTCATGGAGCAACCATTACACAAATTTGTGCATATTTGGCTGACATCAGACCTCAAAGACATTTTTCACATATCATGCTTTCATTTCTGGGAAAAGTGCTGACGTTCCAATTTTTTACTTTTTTCTTTCTTAGCTGCTTATTTGACATTTTTTCTTTGTTACTCAGAGATATCTGTATCACTCTTAGTGGGACACCTTTGAAAACTCAGTTTTTTTTTTTTCCAACCTCTAACTATTTATTTCCTTTTAAACATCTGGCAGGGTTCCACAACATTACTACAGCAGTGCCAAAGTCAAACCTCTCACAATTATTTTAAGTTTCAGAAGGGCTTTGAAATTCTGACAGTGGCAAATTGCAGCTTATGGGGGGTTAGAAGAGGGGAGAAGACGAAAGCAAAGTAGAAGAGTGCAGAGCGCTAGCCAGCAGAAGATATAAAAAGAAAAACGAAACCTTTTGACAAGTAAAAAAACACCCGAGAGTCACAGAGTGAGAATAAGCAAGAAATTTTCCTTTTATTTCCTTTTGAGCACTGCCCAAGGGAAGTGCTTTGAAGCAGAAAAAATATATAGATATCTAGAGCTACTCTGTCCTTAAAGGCACTGTAAACAGGGAGAGTGAGCACCTGTGTAACCCAGAATATTAAACTGAATCTTGTAATTTCCTTTATTTTTGTCTAGTTTTGACTAACTTCTACAGTTATTTATTATTTTTGTGAAATTATTTGAGTTCTGATTTTCCATTAGAAAATCATTTAGAAATGATTTTCTATTTAGAAATCATTTAGAAATTTGACAAGTATGTCCATTTTCTTGCTCCTGCATCCTGAGATCAGCGCCTTTTGTGACCATGAATGATGTCAGACAGCTGTACAACCTGTTCTGGGATGTTCTGTCTTGTGTGCACTGAGGTAATGGGAGCAGGAGTGAACAGAAAATCAAACTGAAGTATCAAGATGGAATAGGGGTGCTGGGCAGAGTGTGGGGCATGTGTGCAGGGTGCAGGACTTGCTGGATGCTGCAGTACGACAAGGGTCAGGGCCAGGCTGTGTCTCCAGCACCTGTTTGGGTTGAGCAGGTTCATATCTGAGAAACTCTCACCAATGAACACTTGACCTGTGGAATCCTTTCAAAATAGCACGTGGTGTTGCCATGACGAAATTTTTATAACTTCTATAAGTAGATGTCTGTATGGTCTTGATTGTATTCAGCTACTGTAAATTCCAGATAAATGCCTTCAGCCATGTTTCAAACCTGCTTCCACATTTTATCCCCAAAGGCTCTGTAGCTGTGTCTAATATTTAACTTTAGAATCAGCTACTAAATCAAGAGGAAGGGTGACACAATGGTTTTCAGGGAAACAAAATCCTGATCAAATTCTCTGAAGAATAAAACTCTTGCTGCATGTCTTTGAAAGTCCGTTTAATCTCTCAGTGCCTTGATATTCCAATCAAATATGCTACCTTCAGATTTTTTTCTCTTATTGCACAGTCAGTTACTTTGATGCTCTGGTGGTTAGGAGCATAAAAAACTTTAGGAAAAACTGTACCAATACTATGTATATAAGGATCAAGGATTTAAAAACCTCCTTTTCAAGGCAAGATTGATAGGTAAACACCATATACTCTGAATGGTATTCCAAGGAATGAGATTCTCATAGGAAGCATAACAAGGAAAACATCCCCTTGCAATATATTCCTAGCTGTTTTGCAATTCATAGCTAGTCAGCTCATTTGCATTTATGTATTTCAATATATAGTAGAGCTAACAATATTAGACACATCATGCTTGGCAGATTTCTTGGACTGAATTGAAAATGAGGTTTAGATTTTCTGGCTAACTTCAGTACAGAAATATTTTTTTAATCAGATTTGACTGTAGTACAGAAAACCCATGAAGTTGAAAACCAAACTACCTCAGTCCATATACTTTAGATGAACTGCTTTTATGTCTCTAATAAGATGGTCTAATGGCCCTGTTCTATATTTACAGGGAAACCAATAGAGCCTTTCCTTCAAGTTAGGCTGCTTTCTGAGCAACCTTTCTGTCATATTTTCTGTTAACCTATATGTATACTTAGTATATACTTGATTTGTATTGATTAGATGTTATTACACTATGAGTCCGATCACTAATTGGATGCTATTCAGAAAACAATTCTTGAAATCACTTTTTCAAATTGATATTTATATCATTAAATGTAATCCTTATATTCTCAGTAGAAAAAAATAGGTCATCATTTGGTGCAGTTCAGGTTTAGAGTCACATTTGAAGTGAGTTCTACATTTCCACATGTAAAAAAAATGAACTCTGTAAATATAATCTTTCAAATAAGCATTTGCATTTTGGTTTTACTGCTAATCTTATGTTATATTTTTAAGGTAGTAGTAACTACTTATGTTGTGTTGAAACCTAAAAATATTATGAGGAAGTGCTTTTTCTCCTAAAGACATTGACCCAAATTACTCGGTCTGATCATGTAAATGCGGTGAAATGAATTTAAATAATTGCCATGAATGTTGAAGGGCTATTTTTTGCAAAAGTTTTGCAAATTTTCAGCATCCTAGATACCATCTAACCTGCTTCTATAACAACTACTCATTTGAAGAATATTTTTACAAACTTATATAGCTTTGAAAAGGTATATTTTTTTAAATGGAAGTTCTTGTAATGAGTTCAATAATATTTGGTAGAAAATTGTCTGTGGACTTCTTTCAGAATGAAGTGAGACACATTTTATTTTTTGGTTGGTTACATATTACCTATGCTGAAAAAGATATCATGGAAGAAAATTTACTAGAAGACTATGAAGCACCACAAACATACAGCTGACTTGTGGCTGAAACAGTGAAAACTGGTTACTGTCTTATTTAATGGAAGCTCTTAAGACCTTCTGTTTATAAACAAGACAAATATAAAGGTTGCTGGGATTTTCAAGACTCCCCACTTCTCTAGAGGCTTGGTTAAGAACAAGTTTCATGCTCTTCAGATCTAATGCTGATATTCATCTTATGTAACATTTTTCAAGGACTAAATGAATGCTGCCTTCAAAGCAGGTAACGCTGTGTTGATTCCTATTTGGAAAACTGTTTAATGATCTTATTCTTCTACATTGTTTTCCTTATGACTTTCAATCTCTGTCTATTCATTGACAGTTTGTTTTCACCTACTCTTGTGCTACCACTGCCCTTTATTTTAACTAGTTCTTTTCACTGCCTGATGTTTGCCTGCTTGATTTGCTAACAAGCCTTGGCGCTTGCTGAAGAGGCTGAGTACTTTCAGTTGCATTTTGCATTGCACATTGTAAAAGTTGTCCTTCTTTTGGATCTCCTTTCACATGTCTCTACTTTAAAACAGATTTACAACAAATGGAAAGAACTGAAATATAAATCATTGTTATGATTTATATTGATTTATATTCTTATGATCATTATATTGTTATGATTTATATATGATTTATATTCATATGATCATTACTATGTTTTGAAGTCTTTGCACTGTACAATTATAGTTACAGAGATCTGCAAGATGATGATCAGAGTCTGCCGTGCAGAATGTAGGCTAAATGTTCTACCTACTCAAGACAACAGAAGACACACTTGTCGAATGGTATTGATGTGATTTGAGTTCATTGGCAAGATTAAAAAGTGCGCATGAAATGTAGCTACCCTGATGCAGAGTAACAGGCCTCTCGCAGAGGAAAGCCAGATTGTGATCTACCTCATGTCGATTTCCATATTGTTAATTTGGAAATATACAGAAGATGGAAACTATATGGCATGCAAGAATATATGTGCTTAAGTAGTACATGTAAATATTTTATATAAAGCTTTGCATAAAACAGAAGCTTATGATTAAATAGACTAAGTTTTGACTACTAGCCAGTAACAGTAATTTTTAAAGCTGTCAGACATCATTTTACACTTCCTAAAGATGATTCATTTAGGTTCTGTTCAAAAGTTTCCATACAGAATGTAAAGAAAACAGACAAATTTAATTGGAATCTACATCGTATGCAAAAGAGAGTTGCATATACATATTTATATATAATTTTAAAAATAAAACTACATAAATCTGCCAGTTGGGATTTGAAAAAATTGAATACTAAATTATAAATTGATATGACTGTAAAAATATAACTTTTTTATTTTACAAGGTTTCCTGAACTTAGCAACTGTTCAGAGTGGCTTTCATGGGTGTTTCTATCCACTTTAGTCAAGCAAAGTCTGTCAGATCCTCACAGGTCTTCACAGCAGCTGCACTGAGAGAGTGCACAATGAATTACTTATCATATCATTTTCAGAGAGGCATACAAGGCCAAGCTGTCAGTTTAGTTAGAACCAGCCTTTTAACTCCCTCCTTTCCCCACATGATACATTTTCCAGATCAGTCTTCCAATTTGTATTTGTACATTCATGTAAACATCACCACTGAAACTTTCCGTACTTAAATACGAATGGATTACTGTACATAAATAAAAGCCATGTCTGGAATATTTTTCTCCCATGAAGGGCAAGAGATACTGTTGCACTTGGATTCCAGTGGATGTGGTGCCTGGTTGAGAGCTTGGCTTCCATGATCAGCAGTATTCTGTTACTGCACTGGAGGTGTAAAAATAGAAGCTGATGAGAAACTAAGTGACAAACAATGGCAATTGCATAGGCCCAGTTTTATGTTCTTCCTTTAAATCATATATTTCAGTAGTGAATGCACAAACAACTTCTCAAGTACCATATGTCCAAAAAGACCTTAGTCATTACTCCCTCACCAATTTTTCTAAAGGAATGATGTGTCTCCCAAATGATTTGTCCACAGACTGTAATTCCATTTTCTGCCCAAGAAAAATGGTTGCATAGTAGGGAAAACATGTAGACACGTTTTCATACCTGTGTCATGCCCCCCACCCTGCCCCCCTTAAATCTGTTTAAAATTGCTTTGTTTTGCACATGTGCTGTAAGCAACTGTGGTTCAAATGCAAGATGTGACTCTACGCTGGTGTGTGAACATAAAAGAATAGAGATTCAGTGACGTACATGGGACAGTTGCCAATTTCCCTCCTAAATATGAAAAGACCTTTTTTTAATGATACAGTATACTCAGTTATGTCAGGGAATCTTCAGTTTTACGTTATTAAAACTTTCTCAATTTTTTTTTCTAACAGCTTTTTAGCACCTATGCTGGTTTTTCTCTGATAAAAAGAATATAAGACAAGAAACATGTAGCTGTAGACCACACCTTCTTTAAGTATTTTGTGGGCCTTTTTTAAGTATTTTGTGGGGAATCCAGGCCTCACAGATGCCCCAAAATCTCTGTTCTCTGAAAGGCACAATCAAGACCATGCGTGTTTGGCAGCTGGCAGGTGTTTGGGTTTTTCCACAAAGTGAATTACACTGCTGAGGACGTGGTCTTCCAAACATTAGTTATCCATACTGAGTGCTTAAATCAGACAATGTGAACTATTCTGATATGTGTTTAACTTGTATGTATCTCTTTTTTTCATCAGATTCTCTACAACTGACAAGCTTTGAATGCAACCATGCTAAGTCAAACCTGAATAAATATTCTCTTCAAATTCTCTACATCCACATAACAGAAATAGAAGACTTATACCAGAACTTTTAAGTCAACGTGCAGCTCTTGCCTTTGTGAAGAGAATATAACAGTCAAAATTAAAACATATACTTGTTGTCTACAAGACTAATAAGAAAGTGAATTGCATCATTAGTCATGCACACACAAAATGAGAATAAATTCTGCCATGGCAAACAGTCAAGGGAAATAACAATAATAAACTAAGATCTTTGATCTGCAGACAATCTTGAAGAGTTACAGTACATAAAAATGAACCTGTGCTTATTAATACACACATACACACACTGAACGTACACTGAATGCATATGGCTATATATACATAACTGTGTGCATGTATATGGGATGGGTGAAACGTAATGCAATAAAATATTATGGTTACCACTCAATTTGCAAAAAAACCCTCTTCTTGTCTTATATAATATTGAAATTAACCAGCAGCAGTTTGAAAAGGATAAGAAGTTTCTCAAAAGCAGATGTGGTCAGCTGTAGCTGAAGCATGTACTTCAAACTCTGCGTGAATTAATTTAGCTTACAAAGGTTTTTGTTATGCAGAGCCTAGAGCTTCTGTAACTTGCTTTGGTAATGAGGCCAGAAATACTGTCATTGTTCTGACAATTTAATGATAGCTTTTTGTTGTAGTCTTTGTGATATGAGCTACAGTAACTCAATTGGGTATTTTAACACCAATTTATGATGTTTATAAATCTGCAGATCCAGAACTGCAAATTTTACACAAGTTACTTTGCTTTGTATGTTTGACCTGTTGGGTTTAACAAATTGTTCATGGGCATCCAGTGAAGTACACGGAAATCTTGTTAAGCAATCCTTTGATGTACCAATAATCGCTCTCCAAATCTTAACTTCAGCTGCTAACTGTTTATCAGACAGAGGAACTCTCTGAAAATACATGCAAGTGTATGTCTGCACAAAAGGACAGAAGATCAGATTTTATGTGACACTGTTCGATCTAAGCATTGGTGTCAGGAGCTTAAGCAGTGGCTCACATGCCACAACCTTTAAGATCTCTGGGGGCATCACATAAGGTATCAACACTTTACTGCCCATTAAAGGGAGACAAGCATTTGAAAGTAGAAAATTTCCTTTTGTGGAATTTATTGTTGCCTTTATTATGACTGTGCCTGGGAAACAATGCCCTTGGTACTGCCCTTGTGAACTGTCAAGTTAAGAGGTAGGAACTGAGAGTTATGAGAAACCAAAAGTCATTGATTGTTTGTATTTCACTATAACCACTTATTTTACTTAATTAAAAAAATTCTAGGGGAATATTCTCATTAAAATTAGCTTATAGCTAGTAAACTCTATAGTAATATAATATCAGATATGATCTTGTGTTCCTTCAAAGGTGTTGTTTTGTGGTTTATTTCTGTATATTATGGCTGTCTAAATTGTTATTTGGGTAGAACTTTTCAAAGTTCATACTGTCCACATATGAGTTAAGTTCACAGGCCTTGGCCAAAAAAAACCATTTTACAGCAGACAAAAGAAGCTGTTGGGATGTTCAGAGCCAGGACCCTCAGCAAAATGCATGCAGAGTCTAGGAGATTTTTCTAAGAGTAGACTCAGTACAAAATATTGTAAACATTTAACTATTTATTTAAGGAATTAAAAATGCTCTCTCCCAAGGATTCTTTTTTTTAGAGGACAATAGAGTTTAGATTTTCAATTCACTACTTCTAGAAGAGGTTCTACATTTTCATATGCTAAAATGCACATTTTTCAGTGATTGAATGATTTTTACATTTTTCAAAATCGTATAAAATCTTTACAGGTGTTGTAGTTTCTGTCAGCTACTTTTTCAACAATCTTTTTCTTTGATCCTTTCAGCACCATATATTCTTTCTTTTTGCACTGTGAATTATATGGCATAAACCATTCATTTGAGAAATTTGAAAACATTAAAACCATCACTTTTTATAGCACTGTCTAAATTCCATATGTGCTGTGTATGCATATACAAAATGGACAATACATAGGTATTTGCACAATGCAGTGTACAAGACGATGAAGTTTTTTAGGGAGCATGGAATTTATTTGCTGGTTTATCTCTGTTCAATGTAAGCGAAAGATCAGATCTATAATAGGAATTACTGAAATCTTTCAGATTCGCAAAGAGAGAAACAGACACTTGTTCCTGTCAATAATTCTGTTTAGCAGAGTCTTCTTGAACTGGATTCTATATGAGTTAATCAGTTAACCCTTAATTCAAACCCACTGAATTACTGTAATCTTGTGATAAATGAGTCCATGTACATGATGTTTTCCTCTCAAAAGAAAGTTGTCCACCCAGTGTCCTGTGTAAAAGACTTATCCTGTTAAAACACTAAGCAGCTCAATGAAGAAAATGAAAGGTTTGTGAGTCATTTTGCAATTGTTCTGACTTCTCTTTTGAAAATGCTGCCATTCTTTCTTTAGACGTATATCCTTGCAGGAGAGCACAGGGAAATACACCTTTCCTAGTAATCCGTCTTCAGCCTCAGTGAATCCTTTTTGGTAATTTCTGATTCAGTAGTTGCTGTTTTGGCACATTTGTAAGTCATATGTGTTCTGCTGAACTTCTGTTATCCAATATTCACATGATCAATATGGAACATTAGCAAATACATACAGGGTGCATCTAAGGTGTGGCCCTATTGAACTTTTTTAATTACCAGGATTCCTCTAACTATGCTTTAATCCACTCCACATTTTCAGATAAATAAGATTGTTGCCTACATGCAATAACAATGATATTCTGAGCACACCAAGATAAAGGTCTTGTAAATCAAATCATGATGCAATTATCCTTTAACATTTGAGTGACCTTCATTACTTACACACTCGTTTAAGATACTGCTAGTGTTGTCGAGGGTTGCAGATAGTTATTTAAACAAAGAAAGGATTTTTAAGTATGCAGTTATTGGATAAGTAGTTGCCTCTCTTGCGAAAGAAGGAGTGTGCTAATCTTTTATATCAGAGAGTTTCTTATTCACAGGTGTTTTTTTGCCCACAAAGGTCTTGAACTTGCTCCTCTGAAGTCAGTTGGAGTTTATCTTCTGAATGAAAATAGTGTTTCTGGCAGCTAAACTAATCTGAAATTGCCGTCCCTTCTTTGACATTGAAGTCAAGAATTGGTAGACCTAATGGCAATAAACTGCAGTGAAAGTCTCTTTAGGACTCCTGGTGTATAATAACTGTGGACTACTCTGAACTCCTTGTAGAGTTGAGAAATACATTTGAACATTGTTTGAAAAGCAATCTTGAAAATATTACTGGGATCCTTTTTAAAAGAATGCTTTTCATAACAACCAAGATAGTGTCTATTAAATTATATGGTAATCAGATTACTGAGACCTATCACATCTACAGGGATATCTGCTGAATACATTGCCAGTATTATTAGAATTGATTCATAATGAATAATTAAGGCTTGAAACTTAAAATGTATTATTTCTCACTATTTTAAATGTTCAGTCATTATTAATTCATTCAGCACTATTGCAAGAGTTCTGTGGTTCATGACAAAAAATTAAGCAAAGCTTTGAAGAATACATTTAATTTGTTATACTGTAAAATGTTACGGTAGACTAATAAACCTCGTAATAGCCTTAATATACTACACATCACAGTTTAAAGAAAAAAAAAGATCTTTTTTTAAAATGAAAACCTAATGCCTATATGATCCTAAAGCCTGGTAATTGAATAACAATACAGCTCATTTCCTTGAATTATGTGTGTGGTTGAAGCTTTCAGAGGAAATATGCAGAGGAAAAAGAATGAGAAAAATGACCTCTTTCACACGCTTACTGTGTGGTGGACAGGAGGCAGACCTAAAGTGTGATCCAGAACTTCTTTTGCTGAATTCAGAGTATTTTTACTTAAAAGTCATAAAAGAGGATTTTGTTCATCAGTGAATTTAGTAATGTTCTGTTCTTCCACAGCCCTTCCAGTCCTGCTGATTGTCTTTCTTTTTTGTGGAGAGATCACCATCATTATGCAACATAATATACATAGGAAAACACTCTTCATTAGTCCAACACTATGCCACTGAGAAGCTTACTTCAGACAGACTGTACTGCAGCTTTGCTATAGGATAACAACAGTATGTCTATTTGTTGGCTCACAAATGACTTGCAATTTAAAAACATGTAGCACACATATGTGAAACCTAGTGAAAAATAAAATAAAACAAAACAAACCACCAAAAAACCAAAACACCCATAAAACAACTCTTTAGGAAATTCCCAAAGTTTTGAAAATACTGAGTCCTGTTACCTCAATCTAGTAACATCCACAGGGATATTTGCATGCTAATAGACAATATGCATGTATTTTTATTTTCAAATACTTTTTTATTTTTGGGTCACTCCTTTTATAATGAAGGTTTTAGAATATTGTATACATGAAATATGCAGAGTGATAATAAGATATCAGATATAATGTTGACTATATATTTAAATTCTTTTATAAACGGTATCCAGAACACCTACTAAGAATGAGCTGATTATTACCTATGACTGAGCTGTTATTACTCACAAAGACTTGATAATATTCTCTGAAGCTCAGAGACTAGCATTAATGTTAATACATTAGATATGATATAACAAGCACGATCAAAAGCCAGTTTTAATGGAATATATAAACTTATACAGGCAAAGATGTTAACGAGACCAGCTGCCTCAGATTATTAAGAGTTAAATGTAATATTGATTTTTAAGCTGTCACCAGAGCAAACAGCTGTCATTCTATTAATGTCAAAATACATTATTTTCTAAACTGTCTATTAATGATAAAAATGAAGATAATTAAGTATATAGAGTGTTAAATCTTTAACAGCATCCTGTTTTCCCCTTTTTTGCTACTCAGCAGCAATTATTGTAAGAAAAGAAAAACTTAATTGGCGTTTAAGGATTATAAAAACTATAATTAGAGGTGATAGTTAACGGGAATTGGTAAAAAAGCCAGTAAGGAGAAATTGAAGTTGGGGATTTGGATCTTGCTGTGGATGTTACTGTGGGTGCTGTTGTCACAGAAACACTTCAGTTCCACTTCCTTAAAGAAATAGTGTTTACAAATTAAAGAAAAATAGAAAGATAAAAGTAAGTTCTGGACTGAAAAAAAAAGAAGCAACAGAAAGCTCACATTTATTACGTGATATATTTTGCTTGGGAAATAGATGGTAAAAATATCTGAGAGTCCTTCTGATCAGCAGGATTGAGGCTTTATTTGACTCTGAGACCTCTAAATGTATATCTATACTTGTCAGTTAAGCATCTCCAGCTCCATCAGTATTAGAAGAGATCAAATTCACATGGTCAGTATATCCTAGGGAGATGTTCAGCTATCACCTATGAGGTAGCAATGGTAGGGAGAGTGTCCTCCTGACACAGGAGGTTGCCTACCCTATTCTTATTTTTTCATCAGTTTGGCTCCATTTTCTTCATGACAATTTGATCTATTTCCTATTTCAGACTCATTTATCAGGTTCCCTGGACAGTAATTGACATTTTCCATGTAGTAGTCTTGTCTTTCCATCTTAAAATTTGCTAAGTTTAAGAACTCATTTATGAAACAAAGTGATTTGAATGTTTATTACCTTGAGCAACTCTGACACTCAGCCTCAATATAATAGTAATGTTGGCTTGCAGTATTTATAGTAATAGCCCCAGTCCTCTGTGCATCTTTTTTACCTAGCAATTAGACACTTTTGTATTTATCATGAAAATGCATATTTTTAATGTTTGTTATACCATTACTTCTAAAAAAAATGAGGCAAATAAAGCCAAATTATTTTTGAGTCTATCTTCTCAGTGTAACTTCTGTATTTCCATTAACTTTTGGCTTGGATGTTTTCTTTTTAAACGCTATTATCATGAAAATTCAATAGAAATTACTTTTGAATTTGCAACTCCATAAATAATATTGCGGTATGTTGAGTACTGTTTTATTAGTTTTTAGAAGCAAAGGAGCCTCTCATTTTCTGTTGACAAGGCAAAAAGATGGTTTTTAAAGTTACTCTAAGAAAGTCCATTTATGATAATTTTTGTAGCTAAGATATGAATTCAGCATTCTTGTTCTGCTTGAATTGCTTTGCACTGGCTGTATGAACTGTACGTATAAGCAAGGGACAAAAAGCTATTTGCTAGACATAACTTCAACTATAACCACTGTTTATAACTTTGGAAAAGACCAGGACATTTATCAGGATTATATTTTCTAAACATGTAAATTTTCTTTGGGATAATTTATGAGGAGTGGTAAGGGCGGAGAATTGCCAGAGGAAGATGATTCTGAGGTAGCCATTACTGCCAACCTTGGCAACATGGATGTGATGAAGATGGAGGCAGCTGTAAAGTCTGGATAGTACTGACTGATCTAGAAAATGGATGGGAGGGTGGGCTTAAGAAAGATGACAGTGTGAATAAATGAAACAATAAAAGAAATTTTGGGCTGAAAATAGACATTTAACCAAAAATCTTTCTTTCATTTGAGGAATGTTTCCATTAAAATTTCTCCCAGATCAAGAATGCTCTGTAATCAGTATCTGAACTCCTGATGGCCAAAGCATAGCTTTAAAATACAAAATATGGTATCCTTTCCTTTCTTTCAGTGGAGGTTACTTTTTGTCCAATCAAATGTCTAGACACAACAGATTGCTGCATCATGCTGTCTCTCCTAAAGTCAGTATATAAATGGCATTCGGATATCCTGGACTGAAGGCATGGATTGCCAGGGGATGGCAAACAGTATCAGAGATTATTCAGCCCTTTAAAATAGACATAAATGCAAAGAAATGCTGCACAGGAGATTCAAACGGATTCATTCTGCTCTTGTCTTAGGTGCATAATGAAAAGTTCCTTATCTCCAACTGTGCTGCTAATCCCCAAGGAAGGAAGAAAGGAAGGAAGCAAGGGAGGGAGGAAGGAGGGATAGATATGTATGGGCGTATGAAGACCCATTCTCAGTAAAGCCCTGTAGGTATTCACCAGGTCTGCATGCCAGGCTTACTCAGCTGGTTTGTTGGTGTCGTGGTTGAGCATAGCTTGGTTTTTACTTAAGGAGAAATCCACCAGCTACTGAAGTGATCTTTTGTGAGGAGCTGCTGACAGCTTCCTCCAGACCAGATAAAACCAATCAGCTGGCTAGTTTGAATATTGACAACTCTGTTAAGCCACTAAAAAAGTTTTATGCTCCTCTCTGCATACCACATTTAAGCAATGGATTGCGAAAAAACCCACTACAGTCTGAAATCTGTGTTCACATGGCAGCAAGGCTTCTGTGGCTTACAGAAAAGGACACATCATTCTCAGTCAACGGTAGTACTTCCAGCAGAGGTCCTTTGCATCACAGGATTATCCATATACAACCTCATTTATTTTGCATAATGGAAGATGATCAGTTATGTCTTCAGGCAGCTGCTGCGTAGTCTGTATTTACAGTGCTAATCTTCCATATTTATTTTGCTGCTCACCTGCTGAACTTGCCTCCTGCCACTTACTATGTTCAGGATGAAAATTATTTTCAGAAAGCTGACGTGCCCTCCATTTATCTGCTGATAAAATTATGACAACCTTTAACTACTTTGTAAGTCAAATCTTACAACTTCACATCTCTTGAATCTTTTTGTTGAAAGACATTCTTTTCAACTGACTATATCAAGAATAAAAAATTATGAATATGCATTGTTTTTTACCCTTTACCGCCTTTATTTTGGTCATTTCCTTTATACTTTCACAGCTTGGTTGCTTGTTGCAGAAATACATTCAAAGAGAAAAAATAATTTGATAAGCTCAATAAATATGATTTTTTCACATTTCTAATATTGCTCCTTTGATCTACTTACCCAGTATCATATAACTTGTATAGAGACACACCATTTTCAAGCTACCTTGCATAAATTTTTTCTAGTCAAGTCAATATTATTTCAAGAATCTGGAACCAAATGTAAACCATCATAGACTCCAGGGTTTTTGTTTTAACCCTATCAGTAATAACCACACAGTAGAGTATTAAGTATTTAGCAAGATATCCAGTCATCTGCATTCTCAGTAGGTACACAGGACACTAAACAAAGTTGCCGTGAAAAAGGATTATATCAGGATACCTGTGCTATGCATGAATAAATGTTAGAATGAAATACATGCACTCAACATATGTATTTATTTTATTTTTATGCCTTGCTTTCTCACTATATATTACTCCAAGATGATGCATTCACCGATATCTTCAAAATATAAATATAGTTCAGTATTGCATTATTATTGTTTTTAACTATAAAAGCAATGCCGGCTATACAACACCAACCAGTGGCCTATTAAAGCAACTTTTTGGTTCATATAATTTGTGCTTTCACAAGGGCAGCCATAATTTTCACTTACATAAAAAGAAAATAGGCAGTAAGTCACATCAACTCTCTATGCTTTTTTGCCTTTAGAAACACTTTTATACATTATCCCAATCCACTGTCTAGTAGCTTCATATTGAAATAATCCCTCCAAATATCTCCTGAACATACAAGGGACTACAGAGTAGCATCTTGGTCTGTATTGCCTGGTGGTAAAAGTGCCTTCTTTCAAAGAACAGGATTACTTTCCTGGTCTGTTTGATGGCAGCGAAAAGAGCCGAGGAACTAGACGCCTGTTCTCTTCAATGCTGTCTCATGAAAGGGGGGTTTCCTTCAAACCTTTATATTTAATTGTTGGAGAATGGCTTGACATTACAGACAATCTCTGTGCTAAGCAGAGCAGGCCGCACTCCATATTGCAAACGTGCAGGCAGGCACAGACGATTGTGCTGTACCATGCTAAAAAAAGAATGGAATAGCTGATCTGGCAAGATCACTGAATTCTTGGCAAAGGCTGTGGGACGAGGAAGAACCCTGAAGAAAGATACAGCAAGAACATAGGGAGATACATCAAGGACAGAAGAAAGATACAGAAAGATACAACAAGGACAGACCGCAGATACTGTGCATAAGGCATTATTGTTACTTACACTATACCCATTGTACTTAGCGTGTATAAAAAGCTGCGCTATTCGGGAATAAATCGAAGCTTGCTTTGTCAATCATATTGATTGCGTAGCATTCTTCCCTCACTGCCGCATTTAATATTTGATCAATTTATCAGCACCCACAGCGATGTCAAGAACCGTGCACCTGACCAATGTTTGAGGGAGGAGCAAAGGTAGAGTTACAGTTCCTTTCACATTTAGCTGGAGTTAGAGTCACTTTAGTCATTAGCATATGTAGGGCATGAAAAATATGTATTTTCCAGCTAATGAAGCAAAGTTCAGCTTTCATTTACCATCTAAATCTTCCTTTGGCTTAGTTCCCATGAGCTGCATTGTTTATGGCTGGGCAAAACCACAACACTGCTGTGTTACTCCATCTTTTTTTTCATATCTGTATTAGTCTCAGCAGAACACGAATGCAGCATTCCATGCTTTGGTGGCACTCCATGCTTTGGTTCATGTGTCCCTTCACGTGTTACACCAGCCTTCCTCAGCAATCCTGCTCCTAAGGTGTGCAGACACTTTTCCCTGGTGAACTATAGCCAAAGCATACTTTCCTTCTTGCTGAACTATTTTTTTAGTCTTCTCCCCACAAATGCAATCGCCCAAAATGCAGTTTTCTGACTATGCAGCATTCTTAAAAGCTCTTTTAACTGATTTTACACTTGCTCAGCAAACAGGGGAAATTACATTTTTCTCTTTACTTTCAATTTCTGTTACAGTCCCATTACTGGTGTTTGAAGCAGTAGACCCTTTGGATACAGCAATATGTGGCCAATTTATAAGGTGCTGCCCACAGAGCCTGTGATTTCTTAATACATTTCACCTCAATGGGAACAGTGGTGCCTTGTTTAGTTTCTAACTAGAGAAGCTCCTTGACATATTGTGTCGCACACTGCCCTAGATATTCAAGGAATTCTTTGACCTTCAAAAGGTCATTATTCAAAGTATTTTGCTCTGTGTCTTCAACACTTGTTTTGTCTGTGACTAGGAAGCAAGAAATACGTGTTTCTAGATAGAATCTAGATAGATAGATATAATCACTAGGATAAGTAATAAACATCAGTACAAAAATTAGACTTCTTTATGTTTCAGAATTTTAAGACATCAATTAAATTATATTTCTGAAGCTTTTCTTTATCTAGTAACGGTTTAATGCATACACACTTTCCCTTCTTTTATCAGTTGACTTGTGCTCAGGAGAATGGTAATATGGATCTGTCTCTTAAAAGTTATTAAAGAATATTTATGCTGTTACATATAAAAATGCATGCCTAAAGTGAGATAATTTTTTCCGTCATCATTACTGAAACACTGTCTCTTGTTCTTTTAAAAATACTGAGGCAATTACATAACAAAAACCTGAAAACAGCATCTAAACAGATGGACTACACCTAAAGGAAATTCTTCCACTGTGTATTTACAAGCCATACAGATAAGTAAGATCAAATATTTAAGTGGTAATTAATTCTAGGTTTGCAGCTGTTGAAACTATAATTGCATATTTATAACTGCAAGTGGCTTTACAGTTAATGAAAGAAATAATTCCTATGATAAAGGGAGCTTCTTTCCAGGATCTTTTCTTTTTTTATTGCTTGATTGCTTGGGAGTCCAATTTAGCATGTGTCACACTACTTTTCTTGGAGTTTGGCCATCAGTTTACAAATCCTGAAATGGGTGAGGGTTTTTTTCGTATTCTGTTTGTTTGTTTTTTGTTTTTAAATAAACCTATTTTTAGCAGCAAATAAATGCTTGGTGCAAGCTTTCGAATACAAAATAAATACCTGTGTGTGAAATGAAACTAGGTTTCTAGCTTCAATTCATTTATTTTCTAGAAATGAAAATGGAGTGAGTGAGCGGGCTAGTTGGTTGGATGCTGTTTTTAAATAAAGTTTACTTTGTAATTGATTCATTTATTTACTGAATTTTAAAAACATACTTAAAACTACAGTTTATTCTTCAGTTGTTGATAGTAAATAAGCTTGGACTAATGATAATACTGCTTGCTTAGTAGGGAAACTGAGTTTTCCGTTATAAAAGATCTTCACCATTTTGCCGAAATTTTAGTAATTGACTCTAGTAATTTGTTTCTCCATTGAATTTATTAAGTAAAAAGATCCAGGAAAAAGTGAAAAAATTTTTTTCTCTTCCTTTTGCTGATAGAAGAGACTTGATAATTACTTATTTACCTTAAAAATGTCTTCCAAGCATCTGACTGTGCAATAGTGAGAAAATAAATCTAAAGTCTTGGGCTTTAGATCAAGTCCTTGTAACTGCCCATATTAGAACTATTTTATCACACACACAGGCAGTGGAGTGTTTTCATGCTCCCTCTTTGAGACTTGAACAAAATGGGGCATTTTTTATGATCATATAGGTGTTAAATTTTATGGTGTCGTTGGGGCCAGTAAAGCAAAGCAGTTTTTGTTGGAGACCCAAAATTCTGCTATACTTGTCTTTTGGTGAGTCTAGCTTGGGCTTTCCCTAGTCTGATTCTCTTAGAAGAACATCCATTAGTGTTCTTGAGCTGATCTCCCAGTTTAGTCTCACCAAAACTAATCCTATTTGCCTGCTTCCAAGTACGAACCAAAGCAGAGGAAATTGTGACACTTGAAAGATCAGATTCAAAAGTGTAATTTCTGGTCTCAGATTTTAGAGCTAAGATAGATGTGTCCTGTGGCAAAACATGTTTTTCAGTCATGTTCATCTATCTTTATGAGTTGTTGCACTGGTGTCTGGAAAGCTTCCAAAGAAACAGTGGATTTTTTGAAAAGGATCTGAATAGACTAAGAAACAATATAAAAATCCTTTAGGAGAAAATCAAAGAAATATACAAAGACTTATGCAAATAAAAGTTTAAATTTAAATTCATTTAAATTCAGTAGTCCATTTAAATTCAGTGGTCCATCTAGTTAATCTCTGACAATGACTAGAACTTGGAAAAGACAACTGAAGAAATAAGGAATGCAATGACTGAGCTCTTTTCTCGCCTTCTCACTGAAGGAAAGCTTCTCTTTTTTTCTGCCTGTATAACTCTCGAGGCTTTGAATATTTATTCAAAGTCGATTTTCTTTCTAAAATGTGATATCTTGGTTTTCATGCTAACTTGTAGCTGTAAAAGCCTTACATATTTTTCTTAAAGGCACTCTATTACTGATAAAATGAAAATAATTTAAATTTGGGCTGGATTTTTTTAAATATGTCTCATCCTTTTATAGGAGAATGGCAAAAAATGATGTAATTCTTTGGCTCCTTTACCTTTTCTTCTAAAGTTGAACAATTTTCCCATTTTTCACTTTTATAAGCAAAATTTGGACTTCATGGATTTACGCAAACAAGCTTACATGCTATTTTTCAGCTTTAATCTCTGAGAAGAAGCATTTCAGTAAAACGTGAAGTTGAATTGAAGTGCTGCATTCCTGCTATTAAGAAAAATAGCAGAATGGTAAGAAACAGTTAATGGTAGATTTTCCAAAGTGGAACTTTAAAATGGGAAATTTATTTTAAACTAAAGGATTATTGAATGGAACCAGAGTAACTCAGATCTAAAGGAACACAACTTAGGACAAAAATAAATAGTTTTATATTTTTAAAATTATGCATAATATTTTTTTAATAGTATCTTGAAAAAAAATGTAGGAGTCCTGGATTTAAGATTGAAGAAGTCAAATAGCTTTCTTACGTAAATATTTTTCAAGTATGAAAATATTTTTAAATTCAAATGAAGGATATATTGTAAAATATAAAAAAAAATAAGCCTTTTAATAATTTTCTTTTAATGATAGAGTACATTTACATGCACAAAGAAATGAATGAATGATAAAGCAAGGAAATTTGTAGTTCCATTGTATTAGTGATTCGCAGTGGCAATAAGAAGTAATACCATACCTAATTTAATTAAACTAAATGTTGTTATCTTAATTTATCTGGCTATTTCAATTTAATCACTGTTAAATGGGAATCATAATTTAATTAAAAATGAGACTAATTAATAGTCTCAGTTGTTGTTTCTATGAAAGATGTTGTTTTTTATGGAAAAAGCACAAAACCTTTTATGAGGTAAAGAAACAACTTACAACATTGCCTTAGGAACATTTCCTTCCAATTAAAGCATTCACAACACTATGAAAATATATTATTATGCTATCATGCAGCAGAGGCAGAAAGAGAGAAACAGCAATGGCATTGAATTTACTCTCAGAGAATCTGCCCACTCTGTTGTATTTCACATTTCTTGGCTCTCTCATACTGTGCAGGTGCTGAGGAAAGAATTTGTCCACTGGAGACTTTTTTTTAAGGCTATGGGAGAGAGAGAGAGAGAAGAGGCGTTTCTGATTCCAAAAGAGAGATATCTTGAATCCCAGTATTGTTTTCTAGGGGAAAAAAAAAAAAGTTTCACTGGAGCTGAGGAACTAGCTGGGTTATTACAGAGTTGAACTAGAATTTTATTTTGTTAGAAGTGTCTCAGGATAGGTAGTTGGAGGACAGGGAGAAAAGAGGAGAGGACTAAGATGAAAATTCAGCCTTTGTTAGGCTTTCTTCTTGATTTTCAGATATGTAAAATTTCAGACAGTTTTGAAAACTTATTATGAGAGAAAATAAGTAAAGAAATTCTGTGTCTGAAGAGCACACTTAAAAAAAAAAGATACTTTAAAATCCCAAATGCTCGTCTGGTAACTCTTTTGTAAAGTAACATTAAAAGCTGATTTGAATTAAAAAAAAAAAAAAAAA
>VWZW01002078.1:620925-664887 GCA_013397115.1 Edolisoma coerulescens | reverse complement strand
AAAAAAAAAAAAAAGTAAAAATTAGTTCAACGTAGAAAGGAGAGTATTCAGAAATGAAAGGAGAAACAACTGACTATAAGGAGATATTTAGAGCTAGTCACCTCACATTTCCTAAGCACCCGTGAAGTCTGTATCTGAAAACAGCTAAAGATTTTTAATAGGAATTGAATAATTGCCAGTCTTTTCCTTGATGTTTCCTTGATTCAGATAGAAAAGTATGAGAAAATGGGTCTTTTATCCTTCACTAATAAAATTTATACTTACCTGTTGAAAACTCCAACAGCTTGTGAAATACATTTCTGCCTTTTCCAGTCTAATTTTATGTTTTGTGGGGGCTTCTTGTTTTTACTATTCAGTTATTTTCAAGTTTCATTACAATGACAAAAAATGAAAATTATATGCATTCTGGAGATAAAATGAAAGTTCCCACTTGCTATTTTGCAGGTAAACTTCTAACTCTTTGAGAGCTGCATTTCCTCACCTTGTGTGACCAGTAACTGTCAGCAAACCTAGAATGTTTGACAAATATTTGTAAAATGTCTTATCAAACATTTGGCGAAACTAAATGCTGTAATCAGAAATACATGAACTACTCCCCAACGTCCAGACTTTCTAAGGATTTTATAAACTCTTGGAGTCCTATCTGGCTGGCTATGAGGCATGAAGAGGATGCCTTCCATCATTTTCAGTCGGATTGTATTTCCTAACTATAAATGTTTTGGAGCCTCTTATTTCTGTGGAAGTCATGAAGGTACAATTTCACTGTCTGAGGAAGTTACTCATAGCATTGCAGACTCTTCTGACTTTTTGAAAAAGTTGCCTTTTTTCTTTATCCTAAATTTTTTTTTTGTACTTAATATGCATACAATCATAAGCAGAGAGTATAAGAGGGTGTAATTTCCCCCTCAACATTATGTAGTTTTTTAAAAGCATAACTTTGTATTACTTAGTATATCAGGATGATTTTCTGCCTTATTGAAACTTGTTGATAAAGGGATTATGATTTTCTTGCTCAAGTTTTCCCTTGAACTGAAAATAAATTATTAGAGGTCTTTCTTCTTCTTAAAACCAGAAAAGAAGATAAATTTGTGTATCAACAGAAAGTACTTCAGTCACGATGAAATAACAAAAATATAATTTCAAAACAAACTGCTTCCTTTTCAGAAAGTGTCAAAACACTTCACAGACAATTTTCAAAATTCACTCACTCCTGTAGCAGCTATTTTGCTATTGAAACATAAATTGCAAGTAATTTTGGATCTCCCACAGCTGCTTTTACAAATTTACTATCTATCTTCTTAAAATACCATATCAAAGCATAGTCCTCCTGTATTTGGTAAAGGTTTTTATTTATCTAAATTGGATTTTAGCTGCTTTCACCTGAGCCAAAATTCAGGTATCCATGGGTTGTCCCCCTCAAAAAAAAAAAACTCCCACAAACTAAAAATAAAGTAAACATACAACTTCTCTTTTAGCTGTTTCCTTGCAATGTAGGAGTACTCCAAATCTTCTCAAGTGTGAAGAGGATGTGATACAAGAAGGTTACTGAGAATAGCATGCTTTCACGGACTGGTAGTCTTTTAAATGCAGATTATTTTACCAGAGACTTTTACTGCACAGAAACATTGAACTTTGACAATATAAATATTTGTATATAGGCATACATAGATACATGTATAATTTGCAGTCCATGTAAAGCATGCATCTAAGTACGTTAAGGAAAGCCTAACTGACCATCAAAAGCACATCATGCACTTCATCATATTTGTCTAAGGAATCTTTTACCCTAGCACTTTAGTAGTCCAGCACTAGAGGATCTGCTATTGCAGTGATAAAATTACATTGAAATTAAGCAGTTTCACTGTTAGTATGGTCTAATAGTATTCATGATTTATAATAATGGAACATGAAACCCTTTAATATGCTAAATTTCACCTGAAAAATGTCCTATTTTCTTAAATAAAGAGGAGAGAAAACATTGGGGGTTAAAAATAAAGTAAAATGAAAACAATAATACAGCCAGGGGAAGACAAAAAATAGCAAGGACAAGGAATATAGTAAAATAGATTGACAAGTACCTGTAAAACTGCTGCCTACACAGTACTTTGCAAATTAAAAGTCATGGTCTACAGACAAAGCATTTGCAAGAGCTGAGTTATCAAAAGAACCTAGTCCAAGGCTTTAAGGGGCCATTTTGTCACTTTGTGGGGGAAACAAAAGCAAAGAACAATATGGTTTGCAAGGAATCACAAGTCAGTGTCATCAAAACACACAAAAGTCAAAAGTTCAGAGGGGCAGAACCTACTCAGACAGTGTAGGGATGAACATTGCAGAAGGAAATGTTAGCATTTAAAGCGAAAAACTAGAGATAAAATGGCTCAGACAATTTAAGTGACATACCCTATATGCATCCTGTATGAGATCATGTTATATATGCAAATCTAACAATACACGGCAATACCTTCAAAGGGACTGTTGAAAGGCAAACATCCTAGTGTTCCTTTAGAGTTCAACTGAAAAGTTCTAAATAGAGATTTATGATTGAGAATACATGATTTCGATTGTTAAGAAGATGTGGGTTTTGGTGGGTTGATCTTGGCTGGGCACCAGCTGCCCAATAAACTACTCCAGCACTGCACTCCCCAGCAGAACGAGAAGGGAAGAAAATAAGATAGAAAAACCTCATGGGTCAAGAGAAAGACAGTTTGGAAAAGCAAAGGCCTCATGCAGAAGCAAATGAAAACAAAAGATTAATTCTCTACTTCCTATCAGCCGTCCATGTCCAGCCACTTCCCCAGAAGAAGGGCTTCAATACACATAGCAGTTGCTCTGGATGACAAACAGTGCAGTAACGAATGTCCCTTGCTTCCTTCTCTTAGCTTTTATTGCTGAGCAAACATTGCATGTAATACCCTTTGGTCAAGTTGGGACAGCTGTCCTGGTTATGTCCCCTCCTAAGATCTTTCCCATCCCCTGCCTACTGGTGGTGCTGGAGAGCATTGGAAAGCCAGAGCTGTTCAGCCAAAGCGCTGGTGTGTTATCAACACCTTTCTAGCTCCCAAAACAAAGCACAGCGCTGTGAGGGCTGCTATGGGGAAAATTAACTCCAGCTCAGCCAGATACTATACAGGGTTCATTGTTATAATGTATTTGAACCTTTTAGTCTGCCCCAGCCAAACCATCTTTAGTTATTAGCATGTGTATGTATTGTATCCATCTAAAGTAAAAAGAGAAGCATGCAAGAGAACAAATGTGGGCTGTTGGCAGTCTTGGCCTTGATGGGTTGCAGCTGTTTGGAGCCAGGTGTTTCTGCTAAAGACCGGAGACCAGCTGACCCTCTGGCAAGTAGCTCATAGGAGAGAGACAGAAGAAGAGGAGGACTTCTACTACTACAGAAGAAGAGGACCACGACAAGATAAGAGAGAGGATTGCTGCCGCGGGAGAAGAGGACTACTAAGAAAAGGACTACTACAAGAGAAGAGGACTACTACCACGGGAGAGGAAGACTGCTACCAGAGAAGAGGACTACTAAGAAAGGACTGCTGAGATGGCAAGCAAGCAGGCAGGCAGGACTGAAGCAGCTTTAAGACATAGCAGCCTTCTTTGTAGCTCAGAGCAAGAGTCAAGTTTTTTGTTGTTTTGCAACACTTCATAAGTGTACTAGTGAAATTGATCATGCCTGGAATGAATCTCAGTGTCTGAGGTCAGGTTACACAGAGTAGCCTGTGTCCCCAGTGTTAAACTATTTTATTACCTGAAGCACAGTAACTGGATGCAAATCCTTATTGTACATTACTCCCAAGCTGTGTTTAGGAGCTGTTTAAAAGGATATTTGTTAACCTGGGCCAAAACTATCTCATAGACTGCTCTTACTTTTCACAAACGTGGGAGATCACAGGACGGTGATAACCTATGAGGCTTAATTGCATTCATTTAAACACATTCATAAATTTTCAGAAAGTGAAAATGCATTACAAAGACAGATCACTAAAACATGCTACATCCACAGTCCCTATCCCTTACACAGGGATTGTTAAGCTCTGTGTTCAGAGCACATGAGTCCAAGAACCAGTTATACATTAGTTTTCTACATCATATTTTTTCTATATTTTTCAGGAAGTGACTTCTCCACAACATAGTAGGAAATAGATATTTTACTTTTTTAGACAGCTAGGCAAGGCCTTTTCAGAGCCTCATGACTTTTCTGAGTCACTTTATCGAAACACTGCTGACGAGCTTCTCGCAATGGCTCTCAAGATCTTGAACAGACACCTCTTTCACCTTCAGCTTCTTCAACTACTGCTGAGCAGTCGGCCTCAGCTGATTTGGTTTTAGTTCCTCACTAGGTAGATGGATTATGGAAAATATGCAGGAGGATTTTAAATTATACAGCTATTCTTTCAAAATATGTCAGATGGCATAAAACGCAGACAAAACCAGAGTCAAGATGAAAACCACTTTTTCTTAACTTGTAAGCATTTGGAAAGGGGAGGTGTTTAGCTCTCAGGTCTTTAGCTCTTCTATGGATCCCTCAAGAATTCAGCCATTACATTAGTCACAAGTAAAGCTTAGCTATTCTCTCACTGTCCATAACCTCTCAACCCATCCTGAAATTCTCCCACTACTCCTCCTGCATGATGTACCAAAATTCCTTTTAGTTTCTAGGCTCCATCATCGGTTTCCTTTTCTTTATCCTTGTCAGGTCAATGTTCTTTAGATTGAATTTTCTTTAGATTGAATTTCCAAACTGCTGCAGAGTCATCAGTTCTTTATTATTCTCCCTTGCAGTATATTGAACATAAGCTTTGAATCCATGTCTTATTAGAAACTATAAAGATTCAAAAAAATCACCCAACAGCATAGCTATACTGTTATGCCAGAGGGTGTATAGCTTGCAGAAAGCTTCTCTTTAATCGCTGAGCTATCATAAACCTTATTTATGTTGTCTTTCCCCTCATGCTCAGTAAGGGTGGAGTTAAATTCTAATGATGACTCAAACAACAGTTACCATGACCAGAGGCTGTTCTTATTGCAAAAGCAGAGGGATGAGAATTGATTGGGTTGTATCTATTTATCAACATTTGTGCATGGGAAAAAAGGGTTAGGAAACTGTAAAATAGGAAATAGGAAATTTTAAAATCAACAGAAATCGAGAGTTGTCATTCACAATGGGGTAAGTAAAAAAAAAAAAAAACCTGTCTGTGCAGGGTGCTGGCAGTCTTAGATTTCTAGAGCAGCTCTCTCATGGAATTTGGTGGTACTGCTCTGAGAAAGAGAAATGTAAGAAGTAGACTAGGTTTTATTAGGAAAGTACCCCTGTGTGTTCAACTTTTCCACTGCAGAAAAAATGCCAACATGCAAAGCTCTGAACATTACTTGCCTGTTTTGTCAAAAGGAGCAGCAGTGCAAGATAAAAGAAACTCACTCAGCACATTTAAACAGTATCTTATTCAAGTAATGTAAGTGCCTACTCTACCTTAAAATATTACATCGTGTTTTAGTTGAGCCATTATCATTGATAAGCAGATTTTTAATCAAGGAAATAAGGCATAGTTAATTATGTGCATGGGTTGTGCTTTAAATTAGATTTTATTAGCAGCGCTCATCACCTTCCAGCCCACAAACCAGGTGTGGCATCACAGTTCTTTCTTTAACTACTGCTTGCAGAGATTACAGCCAGAACCAGACTTAATCCAATTAGCAAACAGTGTCCTCATGTGAAAAGTGAGAAACTGCTGACAGTTGCAGTGACTGCCATTAGTGCTCTTCAGCTAAGAGATTCTCTAATTACAGAGCTTGACATCCTCCAAAGTACAATGATAGCCTGAAGATACACTGCAAAAAAAAGAAGTAGATTGTAGGTGTAAACAAGGTTTGCTAAAAAAATAAACCACCAGTCTCTATGACAGAAAAGAAAATGTTGCAAAGTTTGAAATTGTAATTGCCAATGTGGAGTGATAAAATGTCTGATTTAAAGGAGCAAAATTATTAACATTATTTGATAGAGATAAATGTCTATGAAATATCTAAATTGTAACAAATCAATTTATTTTCCTGAAACTACAAGTGCATTTCTTTGCTGGCCAGAAATATTTGTTCTCAGCATGGCACATCAAATGCTAATTTTCAGATGCTGGATTACAGATTTACAGTACAAGATTTAGAAGGTTTTTTTTATTTTTTTAGGCTCACAGCTTTTTTAAGCTCATGGAATGCTGTGAAATAATATTGACTACTTTGATCTTTATGAGAATTCCTCAATGCTTAAGCTGCTCCTGCATGTGGCCTTTATAAATGTTCATCCATACTGGTTGTGTGGCCCAGCCTACCATCTGTATTCCATGCTCAGTTAGTGTTCTTTGCAACTTAAGTTTTGTCCAAGATATCTAATATTTTCCAGATTGATTAAATCTTATGTTTCATCTTTAGCTGAGGTTTTCTATGATGAAGAAATACAAATTTAAGAAGTAGTTCACTGTTTTGACGTATTTTACTATACACAGTATTTCTTCTGTTTGTGTTTCTTCACTAAAAATTCTTTACAAGAATCCTTCTGTACACTATTTGTCCAAAAAAATAAATTTTGGGTAATACATAGGACAACCTGAAGAGTAGAGAAGTTCCAAGAAGAGCATATTTTTCAGCAGATATAATGGCCTGGTGCTGGGGAAAAACAGAACAGTCCCTCAGCTAATAACAAGATAACACGAGAACTGCTGAAGTTTGTTGAGTGTATTTGTTCCTAAATAAAATAAAATCAAAAAATCCTGAGACACATGAGATCAATGTCTCCCCATCCCCTTATGAAATTTTATCTGACTGATACAGCAGTACTATGATCACTATTGCTGTGAGAGAGATGAAATAATATTTGAGAAGTATAAAACATACTGTAAAGCATGAAGAGCAACAACACAAATGCTTATATTATCATAAAATGAAATACAAATACCTCTGGCTACATAGGAAACAAATGTTAATGAGTCTAAAGTATATATACATATGCCCTTCTTGGAACTCATTAGCATGGTTTAGATGTTTCATGGGCGTATTCTCAAGTGATCCAGAGAATCACATAGAATTATTACCTAATCAAAATGCAAGATTCATTGATGTGTGATGTAATTAAGGAATGAAGTTTGAATGTGTTCATTAAAATGGAATCGAAAATAGATGAGACCTAGGGTCAAGGTCCTTCGACAGCTAACTTTACCCTAAAGTCCAATATGATACAGATGCAATTATTAGTTTAGCAATTTAATGAAAACTCATGAAGTCTGAAAAGGTTAATCAGTTCTTCTTATTGGACTAAATCTGCATGAAAAGAATGTCGGGTTTGCACAATGGTATGAGATACAAGCACCACTTTGGCCAGGGTTTCTTCCAAAACCCCATGAAAATATTAGCATGGCACAGTTCAGTTAGGATATCAGTTTGAATAAAACAGCAAAAATCATCACATGGATATAATACAATTTCCTCCCTAAGGAATGCTGCAATTGTCAGTAGAAAGATCTCATGTTTTCTGTCATAATTTACATGGGTTTGATGGAATCTCAACTGGTCTTGCTTGAAGTTACCTAATAGTAGTGAAATTTCAGACTTCACCTTTCTGAGTAATTTTCTGATGTGTAGGCAGGGTTTATACTGTTTCAGACAATTTATGGTAATTAGCTGCTGTAATATAAATCCTCATTGGTTAGAAGCCCTGTATCTTGGGAAAATATGCACTTTTGTGTAGATACAGTGTAAGGATTTGTTCCATTTAGCTACCTTCTAGTTAAGAAAAGTCAGACTTTGAGTAATGAAGTGTCATCTATGCAAGCCATGTTGGAGATCACTGTCATTGTCAACATTAAGAGCAGTTGCCATTAGACTAATTGTCATTGGAAATATAAAATTGCAAGCTGACTATTTTGATAGCCTTACTCCTCATGTAGAAATAACTCTTTCCACAAAAATAACCTAGCATACTGCTGCATAGATGGATGAAGACAATTCTGCTTTTCTCTGTCCAATATGATTCAGAGGCTCTGAACTTGAAAAGACTATGAGAATTGGAAGAATAATTAATTCAGTTAATCAAACATGCTGGTAGGTAAGTCAGTAGTTACAAATCAATGAGAAAAATGGTAATATGAGATCTGGTGAATCTTCATCTCCCCTACACACACCTCCATCTGCATTTCATTTGATCCCACATGACCCTACATGACTACTTGAGTATATTAACTCAAAATCAGAGCCATCTTATGTGGCTTCCAGACTGAAAATTAGATACATTCAGCAGAAAACAACAAGCATAAGTAATCTGCACCACATAGACGTACCACAGACTCTTCAAATTGCTAGAAAAAAAACCTGCTGATGCTACTTTCACTTTATAAACTTAACATATTTTCATAAACATATATTGGCAGTGTCTGTCTGTGGGCAGCTGAGGCTTACTTGTAAAACAGCATGATCATTGAAGGTCATTTCTGAAGTGTTGAAGGGTGAGGCAAGTTGAAATATTACATTGTGCATAAATGTTGTATTTGGCTAAGCACAGCTAAGTTGAGACTTCTAAGTTCAAACTGCATAATCAATCTTTCAAGGCAAGCAGAGGAGCAGGGGAAGGAAGAGGAAGAGAAACTCCTTACAAGCAATTTTCTCTAGTTCGCTTCGTTCCTAGCCTGTGGGCACCATAGGCCAAATTTGAGTACATTAGCATTTCCATGGAAATGTCCTCCAGGAAAGCAATCCTTCAGAAGCCACAGCTTCTGAAGAGATGTAGAGATCCCCATTTCTTTTCTTAACTACCCCGTGGCCTCTGCAAACAAGGTTTCAGGATTTTATGAATGCTGTTTTCAATATTGTTCTAAGCAATCTGCATTGAAATGATTAAGAAAGAGTTGCACCTCAGGGCTGTGTACAGCTGGTGACATTCACAACAGCTTGCAGGGAGCCTAAGGTTATAGGAGGAACTGGGTTGGTACATAATCTCAGGATATGAAGGCTGTGGCACTATTTGTGCTATTCCAACTCTCTGCTCAGTAAATGTGGACCAGTCTACTGTCCATTCTGTCACCCTCCAAGACTCCTTGCTCCAGGGTGAAGACTGAAAAGAAAATAAGTTGTATACGCTACATACTTCCTCCTTCATGTGCTTCCTCTTACATGTGCCTACTTCAAATCACTATCCAGGAGAGTAATGGGAACTGAGGTTTACATTCTCTTTCATGGCCACATAGACTCAGCATTTCTTGAGCATGTAGACATTTAAAACTTCAGAAGGGAAATTAATTACTTGATGTCTAACTCTGTTAGGTATATTTAGAGCTCTTAGGTAGAAGTCCCAAAGTCCAAATTATGAAGTAGCATTCCTTTTAGCAGATACAGAATAACAGAGACATATAATAATATTATGTTACCTGTTTTTGCTGTTGTTGTGTGTTTACATCTAAATTTAAAAAAAGATTGTACATTTTAAAAAGGGGTAATATCAAGTTCTTAATTACCAACGATCAGGGCCAGGAGTTGGACTTGATGATCTTTGTGGGTCCTGTCCATCTCAGGATATTCTATGATTATCAGCTGTTCCTCTCCTTTTCACTCTTAGTGTTGTTCCCCATCTTTCTCACCGACTAAATTATTTAGGATCTTTCTTGTTTTCTTAATATATATATTTATCAGAATTATGTTTTCCATTGTCAGTTGAGACCAAGAGACTGTATTGCAGCCCAGATATTTCACTGTAATCACAAATAGCAGCAAATTATTATGATTCTACATTCTAGGCACTTACTGAGAAAAAGATATTGTGTATCAAAGAAGCAGAAAAATACAACTCTGTGAATAGAATTACTTATTAAAACATTCTCCCTTTTTTTTGTTGGAAAGCAATTAGTAATGCAATTTGTTTTCAAATATAATGCATTAATTTATGATACAACTGTTTTATTGAGAAAAGCAATGGTTATAGAGCTAAACAGCAAGGCTAGGAGTTCTGGGAATTATTATTTCTTTTTGTGACTCCTTGGTGATTTCTCTTAGAGCAACCATATCATTATACACAAAATGCTTTAACCTTGTGCAGAGCTTATCTGCAAATACTATTTCTATTTTAAGTGGAAGGATTAAGGCTCAGAGTGAATGAATCCAGACTTTTGGGGAAGTTAATCTAGGAAGTGTGGGTACTTGTATAGAGCAATTAGCCTTTGAGAAGCACTGTATGATCAAAAAGAATACTCACAACTCATTTCAATTTGAAGTATCAGGGGGTTTTAACCTTACTATGAATCAGGGTACTGTGTGGTATGAGCCAATAATGACCATATAGCTCCTGCTGGATGGGTTTTAAATTTTACAGGAGACAGGTGCTAGAAAATAACAGTTCTTTTACCTAAACTTTTGTTAATCCTATTTTATTTAAAACCTACATCATCCAGCCACTGAGAAAACAAAACAGCCAGAAGTGATCAGCCATTAAACTCTGGGAGGACCAGACCATCAGTTTTTTGACCTTCTGAATCCTTTTGTACATTTTTCAAGCGTAGTCACCAAAAGAGCAAGAGAAGCAGTTCTGCTCTTTAGGAGATACTTTTTATGTGAGGAATCTTAATCATCTTGACCTACTTGTTATATTAGCATGGAAAATAAACCACAAATAAATGTCACTTCCTCTCATATCAGAGATTCTAGTAGCAGGCATTTATTAACAAAAAAACCCCACCACCAAAACCATCCAAAACATAACCTCCCCCCAACTCTGGGCTATTTACAGACAAGTTAAGCCCTCAGCAAAACTGAAAACTCGTGAGGGCTCAAATGTCACTTTTCTAGTAAAATGTTATACTCTGTTCTAGCTGACTGCATCACATGGGAGTGAGGATCCTGTTCCACAAAATTTCAGGAGAGATAAAAAAGGATCACTTAGATTTATGAGCATATTTGTGGAAATTTTCATGCATTCAACATCAATAGTATTTTGTATATATTTGAGATTTAGAGCCCTACTTAGAACCATTTTCCAGAACTGAAGCACTAATAACTGTAAAGTAAAGTTGCTTGTCAGATTAGGTTTCAGTTAGATGAGGTTTGATTAATATACATTAATTTTGCTGAGTTTGACTTTTGCCTGTCATACCAGGGCTCTTAGGGAGATTCACAGGCATGGAGTTAACATTATTTTTTAAGCCAAAGAGTTATGGAGCAGAAGTTGTTTCTGTTGTTTTCATAACCCTTATCTGGCAAAACGATGTAATCAAAGCACGTAGAAAGTACACAGAATAATAGAATCACACATTTTTGTTACCATGCCTGGCTTGTGTGTTCATTTGCAAATACCTTGCAGTACAAATACAGTGGTTTATTCATGGGTGTAAAATGAGTGCCGTGTATTTTTGTCCCTTACTCTTTTGAAAGTCCATCAGAAAGTCACTCAAGCCCTATATCGGCAAAGACTTCATTATCAGAACAGCTAAACCCTTCAAATATTTTTATGCAGTTAACTGAAGAAAAATATTTTCTTCTATTTCAAAGGCAATCACCCCTTACTCTTTTACCCAACCAAATTTTCAGTGTGCTAAACTTGTCATATTTATTGTTATTTGCTACCTCACATTTGGTGAAAACTTTCATGCTGTTATTATATCCACAACTGAAGATTAGAAGATTAGGTCAAACTCTCTACGACGAAAGGCTGGGCTACACAGCTGAACTGTAGAAGGTGACTTCTTCTCCTCTCACCATGTCTCCTTCCTGCTTTTAGACTGGTATTGTGAGCTGAAATTTTTTAGCCCCTCTTACGAGATTTTTTTTTTCTACATTATTACTTCAGTTTTCTCTATGTGATCTTTTAAATAAAGTATTTAAATAGCTTTTATACGTCACTTCATCAGCATCCACTAGCCAGTAGAAGAAATGTACACTTTTTGCCAAAATTATTTTTGAAAATCTCATTCGACTGAGTAAAAAAGAATTTAATGATTATGGCTGAGAAAGCACTTTGGTTGGTTTCACTTATTATTTTAAAAATTAAAATATTGTGGGTATGTTCTTCCAGCTTTTTTAGATACCTTCTAAGAAGATATTCAGTTACGAATAAATCATCAAGTCAAATCATATTCAGCAATAGTAATTTTTCTATTAACAAGTTTCAAGTCAATAGTAAAGATTAGTCCACACTGAGATTTCATTGAAATTTTTCAATATTACTTTAGAGGTGGAAGTGGAAGTCATTCTTAAAGGAAGCGCAGTGCTACTACTGAAACTAGCATTGAAAAAGAGAAACTTCTTGAAGAACTGCTTAATGGCAACTGAAATCAGTGCTTCTATTTCAGACATTTAGTGGAAACGGAATCATCTCCAAAACCTAAAATTCATTTCCAGACACACACTGTTCTCCAATAATATAGTAACAATTACCTAAGTGCTTCATCCAACTAAGTTTTTTCCCTGTCACTACACAAATTTGCAGCTCTGTATTTTTCAGCCAATGTTTTGCAACTGCTGTGAAACTGATTTAAAGCAACAGAATCAAGGAAAAACCTGTTGGCACAATGCCTCTCCTAGTAAGTAACAACTAATACTCCTTATCTCCTTTTCCCTCCCCTTAATGCCTTTCATTTCCCTTGCTACTTTTTTTTTTTTTTAAGATAGCTCTTCAGCAAACCATCTTTCCCAACATGAAACAAAAAGAATGTCAGAATCTATCGCAAGTTTTTGTGACTTTTTGTTATCCTGGTCTGTTTTAAAAATTTGCAAGGTTAAACATATTTTTTATATTTTCCCAGGACATACAATCGATCCCACAAAAACAGGGTAGTGGGGTAGTGAATCCCTGAAACCTAATGACTGCTTAATTTTTAAGAAATATGACCAACTTCCACCAAGTGCATTCAACTTTCAGTTTCAAGTCAAAAGCATCCAAATCAGTATTGCAGAGAACTTCCATTTAATCCTATAATCAATGCTTGCCAATGCTGAATGAACATCAATTATTAATAATGGATGTGGTTTGGGTTGCTGTACTTATGTCTGCTTTTAGAGTATTATAAAGGGTTGTTCCTCTCAAGTCCATCCATTACACAGGCATCACAGCTCTGAACATAAGAAAAAGAAAGAGTAAAAGTTACTGACTACCACACATATGTCTGGCTGGGACATAATTTTTTACCTTACACCCCCTGTCTCTTCTCTTAAATCTGAAAATTATAGTCACTGAATGCATGTACCAAGGGAGCAAGGGAGTAAGACTTGATGCAACACACGAAGAAGTCACAAAAAGCAATACCAGGATCTTGAAAAAGATGTAAAGCAGCATGGCTTCATTTGCCTCTGTGACTACAGTTACATAGAAGGGGAGGACCTGCTTCTTGATTTTGAGGCTCCACGTTGCTTTGTAGTGCCATGATGTCAGGGACTTTAGGTCTGATCACTTCATAGAGCAGCATGGAAAACCTGTTACTCAGGTCAGTCAGGAAGGGGTGGATGTTACTATGCAATGTCCCAAAAGGAAGCCGTGGCAACAGTTTGCCTTCTGTGGTCCAGCTCTTACTACACCTACAAAACTTAGCAGATCTGCACAGTAAAACAGTAATAGGGATGAAGTTAATTTCATTTAGCCATCAATGTGTCAGGCACGTGCTCTCAGTATGTTATTTAAGCTCTTTTTAAAAAAAAGGGAAGAGAAACACCTAAAGGTGACACAACCCACTTCTGCTAGTCACCCACATTATCATGGTATGAATTATCCCCACAAAGTTTTACTTTGTCCCTTAATTGAGAAGTCATAAAGAAGGGACTATAAGAGCAAGCAAACTTCAAGATTGCTAAATACATGAGAATGTTGTTTGTTTTAAAAAGAATTGAGAATTTGAGGAGAATATAAGGAAACCAAGTAATTTACTGTATTAATGTCAAAATTGCTTTTAGAATATTTTAAAGATGAAAATCAGCCTTAGAGTTTAATTTTAAAATGCAGACTGACCCAGACCAGCACTTGGTTTTTCCTCCGTGACAGTCTGCCCCAGCATCCTGCCTATAATCTCTCTTCTCCTTTTGCTTCCAACTTAAGTCTCAAATTCTACTTTCCAACACTGTTGCAACGTGCTTATCGTCTTTCTCTTGACTCCATCCAAATTGATCTTCCCTTTATCTTACATTGGCTGTACACTGACAAATGAATCAATGCAGGGTCAAAAAATTACTTGCTTTCAGTTCAGGGACCTGGTTGTGTGTCCAAACCAAGAGAACTGTAGAAATGCAATTGCAGAAAAGTTATAGAAAGTTTGAAGAATATCTGGGCTTGGAAGTCCCCCTTAAACATTCTGCCCAATCTCTTTGTCCTTTGAAGCTGCCTGTTTTCAGAAGGACGGAGTGTGTCAGAAAGACAGAAGATATATTCCTAATAAAAATATTCTGTTGAAAATCTTTCAAAAATGATTTAAAAATATTGAAAGCTCATTGAATATAAGTTTACCAGAAAGTTTAATTTAGGCAGAATAGTGTTTCAAAAACATTTGAGTTTTTTTGAGTTGCAATACTGAAAGATCAGCCTAAGCTAATCTTCCCCAAATGCAAATAACACCAAAACTAACTGAACAACTTATTTTGATTAACAATATGGTAAGATGTCAAAGCTGGTGATTGAGAAGAGATTTTGAATATCTCTAATGAAAATTGACAAAATCTGTAATGAAAAATGAAGACGTCGAAGAATAGCATTCAACAAAAGTCATCTTGCTCCCTATGAATGAGATAACTTTGGATATAATGCAAGATATCAGTCAGTCAGAGGCCACAGAATCTGAATAAATGTGCTGGAATATCTCAACCTCCCAAGACAAATAAAGTTATCACTACACGACATCATCAGTAGGTGTGAGGTAAATTCTTCCTTCAGTGGTTTCAGACAGGTACGATTTCTTTCCATAGAGCATGGGTGTCTTCTAAGGAGAGCAGTGGGTTTGTATTCAGCCACACACTGCCCACAGAGGCCCAGAGGTGCCACAAAAGACGGCAGTTGTTTTTTAGATTTTTACTTATTTGTGTTTGAGAAGTCATGCTTTATAGAAATGGTGATCATTAAGCTGGGGAGAGAGCTGACACAACTGATGATGTAAGTGTTTATAAATGTATCATATTCAGTTTCAATGGGGAAGAAGACCCTCACCCAAACAGTCTGGTGCCTTGGTCTCCACTCCTCTTTTAAGCTGGACATCACTCCGCAAGCCTGGCAGCTATGCAAAGCCCTGGCTGTTCCCCAGGGTCACCAAAGCCCAAACTCATCTGTAGCCTTGCACAGTGGAAGCAAGTGTACTGTTTTCTTAATGTGATAATGCCAGAAAATTTTCCATGATCACATTATTCGAAGTAGCAGCTTAATTACATGGTATGAGCTTTTATATAGGCACTTTGATAATTTATTTATTGAAATAACTGCTGGAGAACAGAATATTTCTTTCCGAATTAGCTTCTTCTGCTTGATTTAATATGTTAGTTTTTTTTCTTGATGGGCTTCTATAAAGTGTGTCTCAATATGTTCTTCTCAACAGGGATTCTGGTGCTATTCTAACTTCAAATGTGATCTGGATGCTGTTTTTCTTTTGGTATATGAAAAGCATATATGCCTTTTCCACAGTAAATTTTGACATACTCTGTTTCACCTCATTCTTGTAATATAATTCTATCTGGAGTGACTTCTCATTTCTTCCATTTAAGAATACCTGCAACACTTCTATGTTCAGATTGTCCCCTGATCGTAAACCAAAGAATTATTTATTTTTGTCTTAAGATTTTATGCAGAAATATCAGATTTTATTGCAGTCCTTAAGATATTAGTAGATTAATGCAGAAGAATGATAACAAGTGGGTAGTGAAAAATTCTAGATTCAGATTAACATGAGGAAGTTTTAATTAACATAATGCATTCAAGATTTGCTAGAAGACATCAGCACAAAAACCACAAACTTCAGATTAAATTAGGTCACACTGGAATAACAACTCCTCTTTTAGAAGGTGTTCTGTTCATTCATGTCTAAATTAGTTCTTAACAGAAACAGCTTTAATGATTATGAAAAAAAAAGCTTTCTATCTCTAGCTTCTGTGATTATGAAAAGAATTTGAAAATATGAGATAATCACAAAGCACTGGTGAGGACAAGAACAAAAACACCAGCAACAAAACCAAGAGGGGAGAAGAGAATGCAAATAATTTCCTACTCTCCGAGCAAAAGCTTGAGTGTCAATTCGTCTTCTCCTGCCTCTGTGACAACAGTGGCACGCTTGCACAGAGCAGTGAGTAGTCCCACAGTGATGTGCAGTCTGGTCAAGCTGTGCCTAGGAAGCCAATGTTACAGTCCTGAAGCACAACAGATACGAGCACTTTGGCCATGAAGTTCGTGTGCTTGCAGCATAGGTCCAATGGGCCTGCAGCTCAGTGAGGCTCTGTGTCCCTTACTGCACTCAGGCTCCTGTGAAGGCATTTATACTTTTTGTCTGGCCTGTTAGATGTTGTGTTGATAGGAGGCTCTATCTCCCTGGCCATGCGTACAGTTTGGTTTGTTGGTTTTTTTCCCACATTTTAAATAAGAAGGTAAATGCAAACTATCCTACAAGATTCACCATTAAATATTTCTTAAAGAGGAAAAAACCTTAAGTGCGGGTATTATATACACAAGAAAAATGCAGAAGGAATAAAAAATTATTAGTATTATTACCAGTATTGTTGAGAAAATCCCAAAATTTCAGTGGAGGATTTTAAATAAATTAAAATTTAAAAAAATTACCAAAAAAAAAAAGAAAAAAAAAAAAAAAGGAATGAAGCTTCAAGTACTAATAACCACAAGAAATAAAGGACAGGAAAATCAAGCTAGTGATCATGATGATGTTGTAGTTACATTGCCTATCATGCTTAAACAAGACATAATTACATACCAATAGGAAAACTCCATAAAAGGCAAACCTGTATGTCTTGGAGTGGAATAAGAAAGAAGGATACCTATTTTCTGCAAAAAATTTCATTTTTCAAACTTAATCACGTATAACTTTAGGAGCTAAAATGTATCTGGACCCCTCAAGTATTTAAGAATTTAACCCTGCACATTGTTTGATAGGAGTTGAGCCTCATTTTTTCATAAAAGCATCATTTTAATCTCCACTGTTCAGCCCAAACAACTGCTTTCTTCTCTTGGAAAGACCATAAATTTTGAGATGTAAATAATATATTTTATGTACACTAGGTTTCTGATCAGAAATCTATGAAAGAGTTTCTGATGGATCACTTGACTTAAGAAATTATAACTGATGGTTTATTCCTACCTTACCTCATATTGAAATGAAAATGCTGGAGTTAAGGTGGAAACATAATCAGTCACTGCAATGTAGACTGATCAAAAGAATTCATGTACTTTATTTCTGAATTAGAGCAATCTCTGTCACACTTCAGATCAATGTAACAAAGCAAAGGCAGAAGAGGAAAGAGAGGTCCTACAGAGCTTAAATGATGTGCAATTGCATTTTTTTAATATTATTTTTTAACTCACCGTAATTATCCTGAAGATATAGCCAATGGTTCTCTGCTCATCGCTGCACTGGGCTCTGTAGCCTGTCAAGTATCATAGGTCTCATCAAATGACCCTGAGGTGAGCTCAGTTGGTCACAGCATGGTGCTAGTAACACCAAGGTCACGGGTTCAATCTCCACTTGGGCCATTCAGAAGATCCTTCTGGGTCCCTTCCAACTCAGATTATCCTTGGAAGTATCAGACTAATCTAAAAGAAAATTTATTGAAACAGGATGTTTCATTCTTAGGTAGTAAGGTCCTTTCCAAATTTCAGATTTGTATCCACACAAACAAAAATAGTCAGATCTTGTCAAAATAACCTATTGGAAATCCAGAAAAAAAGCCAAAAAAATTCATTGTGCTTTGATAAATATATTATTCTGAGAGTAGAGATCAATTTTAACTCCTTTTGGCCAGATTTTTTGCCAAATTTCTCTATAATCCTGAACATCCCCATGCGTGCTCACATAAAACAACATGTTTTGTAGGGTTAGGCAAACACCCTTCCTGATTCACTTTGAGCTTGATTCAGTGAAAGACCAAGGGTAAGCTCCAGACAAAGAGCATGGGACTTTGGTTGAACTTAGGTGTCTTCTTCAAACGCTGCTGGGCTATCTAGGTACCTTATTGCATTGATTATCTTCCTTGCCAATTTTTTTTTTAAGTTTCTAACATTAAGGGCGTGCATTTTTAGACAGTTTTCATATGGAAAGACATGCATTAATATATGTACCTTAATATATATGCAATGTTTAAGTGTGTATATTCCTGTTTCAAAGACATACAACCTCAGAGTAACAGGGTCTGATAGAACACTTTAGGAGCATTTTTGGCATTCATTTCATTCAAAGAGATCAATAGAAAAGAAGTTGGTGTTCACTTGGTATTATGGTTCTACAGGAAGGCACTTAAACCCAATAGCATTTTCACCCTGATAGAAAATAAGTTTTATTTCTCTTATTGATGTACAGCTCTAACGGACCCATAGTTCTGAGGTCAAAAGAATAACAAACATTAGTAAGTCTCAGCTAATCAATTCAGGTGGTACTGATCTGTTTTCTACAGTATTTATAGACATAAAATTAGAATTTCAAAAAGGCAAAGACACACAAAAGAACAAAACTGAACAAAACCAATCAGAACCAATACCTAGATGAATACCAATGATATGAGTATCTCACCCATTTGAGTTCTCTCAAATAATTGGGAAACACTGGCAAATATGATCAGTCGATAACTAGGAAATTGCTGATGACCTTAACTGGTTTTTTTAACATTGCTTTATTATGTGTTTTTTCTTGATAGGTTCACATGTTATACTTATCTTTAGTACAAGATACATCCAGTCTTCAAGTTTTTTTAAGAGTCTTCTTTCCCAATTTTTTCATGGAATAATTTAAAAAAAAATTTTCTTTAATTCATGCAACATAATTAGTGTTTAATCAGACTATAATGAAATTTTCCCTAGAAAATCAAGTCTTCTGTGGCCTAAGGCAATATTCAAGTTTTTATGAATCTTTCCTCATTTTGTTTTTTCAAATGTTTTTATTGGTCTTAGAGAGTTTTTTTTCTGTCTGTATATCTTTTTTGTTTTACTTATTTTTTTGCTACACTGTGTTATTCTTACATGGGTGTTTAGGTTCCTCAGCTTTCATCTATTTCTTGGATATTTTCATCTTGCTTTTGATATCGTTCCCTTAACCTGTCTTTTTTCTAAGATGTAACCTCAATGTTTTCAAAGAATTTTGACTTAGGCTTCCTGCTCCAGGGACACAAATCATTTTTTTCTGAGGACATACTGAGACATCAATCTGTATTCATTACTGTGCCTCACTGATGTCACGGATTTGGAGTAGAACTGACTGATTTTTATTATTGGATTTCTTAACATAGTTTTAAGTTCTAAATCCTACACTCTCAAATATATCCTTTCTGATATATACCATTTTCTTTGATCTTTGAAATACCCCTTGCAGCAATAATAAACCTTTTTCTTTGAGCTTGTCAATGAAAAAAGTTGGTTTAGGGAGCTGGTTCACTGAGCTCTGCTTTTTGCTTTGTGATATTTGAAACGAGGTTCTTTATTAATACAGCCATAATCCAAGATGTGTTGTTTTTTTTTATTCAAGTGCTTTGTTATTAATGATCTCAATTACTTTATGAGTAAAAGCTAATAAACATTCAATGCGAAGTGTATGGCTTGCTAACCCAGTTGCACCTATGCTTTATGAAGTCATAAATTGAGCAAAAAAGGAGCAGTATTACTGCTCTGCTCTTCAGTATCATTCAGAGACACAGTAGCAGAGAATAGCTTGTTTTCCTCTATCTGTCAGAATTGGTTTTCATGGTGGTTTCTGTCCTGCTGCCTGGGAAGACATCCTATCTTCTTTTTGACCAGTGACATATACAGCTCATTTCTTGTCCAATAGTCACAATAGCATGCTTAGAATTAGATTTTACAGTCACCCTGTGTTCAAGTATGATGGCTGTTTTTTCCTTATAGCAGTATTCTGGAGAGGGCTATAGTTCTTTCTTTCCTCACCTTTCATCCTTAGCAATAATGGTAACAACAACAACTGCTAATACTACACTATGACCAGTCTTGGTGGCTGAGAATATCTTACTCAAACTTGAATTTGACAAGTAAAATTCTACAGAAGATAAATAAAAAAACAAACCAACAAACCAACAAAAAAAACCACAACCACACCTGAACAACAACAACAACAACCAAAAAACCCATCGAACCCCCACATTTTATTCTTCACAATATAAGTACTACTCCATGCAAGAATTCATGTGGTGGCATCATTGTGCCAAAGGATTTGAACAAGAAAACACAGTTAATTCCTTTTAGAGATGAATTCCATCCTCTTTCGGGCTTTAGTTATGTAGGATTTAGGGAGCATAATTCTATGCATGCTTTTCTCAAAGGAAAGAAAACAGACCCAACAAAATACAAATGATTCAATAATTTATTTAAACTAAAAAGAGGAAAGCATAATCTATGCTTTGGGAGTATGAGTTGTTTCAATGCATTGGTTGTCCAGTTTGATGAAGTACCAGACCCAGGCCCCATTTGTCTGCACTGTGAAGTGAAACATTTTATTTGTGTTTAAGGAACAAGTCTATCATAGATTTCCCTTGTGGAGAAGATCAGTTTTCAATGAAAGCTGAGTAATGTGTATTTATTGGCTGTGATGTTCAGCTACTTAAGCTTCTTTGGAATATAGAATAAAACATAATCAAGATAAAGCACCAGTTAATTTATCCAGGAGATAGCCATCTCTAAAGCAGTTGCTTCACAATCTTTGCCTGCTACATTGACCGTTGTAGAGGATACAATTAATCCTCTAACATAAGGAAGAGTAACAGCTAATATCCTGACAACACACCTCTTGTGTTTAAAACTCTCTGCTTTCCCTGACGTATATAAGCGTGCATCTACACTAACAACGACTTCATGAGGTTTTAGTCACTTTGGGGAGAGGGAAGTCTTTCTAATTGCAAAGTAAATTGCAGGACATGTCAGCTCACAACAGGCATGTTGAAATTTTCTCTCAGCTTTAAAGACAGCATCGGTTAAGAAAGTACTCTCTTTTATGTACAAAGAATCTCTTTGAATCTGTATTTCATTAATCAATGCTGTCAAAAAATATTTGGTGACTGAAAACTTGAGCTTCTGAGTGTTTAATTTAACTTGGCCTCATATTCAGAAGATGGAGGCTCCCTCTTTTCTAAAACTCAAACCTTAGAGTCTCTGTTTGGGAATTGAAAGTATTAGGAGTGTGAAGTATCTTCCAAGTTTAGCTGCTTAGAAGCTAAGTATCTAGTTTGAAGCAGTCATCCAGCTCCCTCTGTAGCTGGCAGGAAGAGATAAGTGTAAGCTAAAGCAGTGATATGAAAGCTGGAAAAATACAAAATCTAATTAATGGAGCTGTGCAAGTGACATAACGAAGAAGCTGAGAGTGTGATTGACAATCTGACAGAAAATAGACTAAAAAGCAGGATGTCTTTAGCCCATCAAAAGTCTGTAAAAGTGTTCTCAAACACCTCTACTAAAACACCACCTACTATTGCAAGTAGGAAGATGCACAGAACTAGTAATGTGTGCATATGATCTTTAAAGATATAGAGCATGAAATAAACATTTTTTTGCTACTACTTGCTACTGTTGCTAATCTTTGCATGGGTATGGATAAAGAGATATTAAAAAACTAAAAGAATGTCCAGATTAGTAATCAATTGTACAACATAAGCTACATTAGATGTGAATAATTACAGCAAAATTCCAGGATATGGCACACCTGGTGTGTCCAGAGAGACTGCTTGCCCCAGGGAGCTGAGACTGATCCACGTGACAAAACTGCTGGGGGTCAGCAGAGCAGAAGCAAAGGAGAGAATAGCAAATAAAATAATAAAAAAACCCACCTTAGAAAGCTGGGTCATCCAAAATAGCTGGGAAAATTACTCTTTGCAATTGGTGATCTCCCACTGAGTACAGACTGAGACTAATTAACCAGTTTCAATTAGAGTATTCACTTTTGGTAAGTCTGAGTGCAAGCCATTCCAAGTGTGCTGCAGTGAACCTTGGATGTCAGCAGAACTTGCATTAATGTCAGTAAAGCTGTGACATTAACCGTGCAGATGAAGAAACAGCTTTAAAACTGAAATCAACATTTAAGTGTGGCATGCACACCTCCAATGATCATAATTAGTGCTGCAGGACAGATACCTGGACCTCCAGACACCAGCTATCTACAGATGGAGATAGATCGGCAGGAACAAACTGTGCTTTGAAGAGAACTAGAGACTTCTTTTGATATTTTGGTCATTTGCACTGTACTACATGCAACTTACACTGAAGGTGAATTCATTATTCACATTTTCAATGACTACTGCACAAAATCAAAAAAGAAGGAAAGAAAAAGGATATTATAACATACCTTCTCTGAATATTGGGTATTTAATAGATATATTTTTATCAGATAGACAACAATTTGACTTTCGCTTTATGATAGAATGTTTCCTGACTTGCATAGACTTCTTTAACCAGTGTATTTCCTTAATTACCTTTCAGTTCACTAACACCTCCATCATCCCAAAGCTGGACCATCTGCTCTTCCTGATGCTATTTGTGAGATGAAGTGGAATGATTTGTTTCAAATAGGACTGCAGGGTAAATAATTTCTTGGGCTTGCATGGAATGTGAAGGCCAAATCTTAAAATCTCTGAATAAATTTAAATTAAAAGTAAGCAAGTTCTTATCATTATTTGGATACCCAGTGCAATTTCAAGCCTTGATTAAAAAAAACTCTCCCATCACTATCCGTATGTTTTATGCAATGTTTGCCTTTCACTTTTTTTATTTAACAAATACAGACTCTACAGGCTCTCAGATGTCAATGAAAAAAGAACAGTATTGTTCAATAGCACAATGAAACTGAATATAGTTTGGTATACAAAATAACAGCAGAATCAATGGTTATGTTGCCAGGATAGTATCTTTTAAAAGGCATAATATAACCCATAAAAGAAATTGGTTTGTGTCCCAGCTTTTGATATTTCCCTTAATTTTAAACAAAAGGTAAGGAAAAAAGTTAATAGACTTTATTACTACCTAAGTTTTCTTGATATCCGTCCATTTTTTAATAAACCCCCTACTGTGTTACTCTTGTACAATGGTGTACTCTCGTACAATAAGCAGAATTATTCAGTAGTGAAATACTGGTGAAAGAGGCACTTTTAGTGGCATCTAATTTATATACCTCTGGACAATTCTCAAGTATATGACAAGACAAGTTCCAGTATATGCCAACAGTGTCATTCCTGACAGCTTTCTTTGTTGTGTGAATTTGACTTCTCCTTTGAAGCCTACCAGGAGGGAACAGGGAAATTGAGCAAAACAAACTGAAAAATCCCTTAAATAATAACTTGAAAAAATATGTGTTTGTAAATGAACAAAATTATACTGGTGTGGAGTAGTGATTCATAGACTTGTCTTTAGAACAGAGGTCTGTTGAGTGACATAGAGATGGGCTCTTGGCTGTCTTGGCTGTACAAGTGAGTTTGGTTTGGATGGAGTTCCTATCCTTCTATAGTGTTCAGGCAGGAAGTGACTAATCTGAGTGACTAGCTCAGATTTAGATGCACACCTTATGTAAATAGCTAGATGATATGCAGCCCACTGCAAAACATTTATATATAGCACTCATTTTAGTAGTATCCATTTTAATTTCCAGCTATAAAGAGGAAATAATGTGAAATGAATCCTCTTATGTTAGATGGTTAAAGAATCTTCGTCATAAACATGAAAGATTACAGAGGCATGATGGTGGGCAGCAAATCCTCAATACCTTAGTCATGAAAAGAAGCCACTGCCCTAGCCCCAGGGCTGTGGCAGGGGTAGTAAAGTCCTATGGGACAGGGATCATCCAGAAGCAGGAGTCAGTGGGGACGCTCTCTGTGTCACCCCACAGACAAGGAGCATTGTCAAGGGCCACAGAGCTCGCTGTAAGAAGCAGAGAACGGTATTTGAGGACCAAAGAGTACATGTTACGGGATATTTACATATGGAAAGGGAGAGGTAAAGATGTTTGGGACAGGAGAAAGTGTATTTCTTGTGTTCACACCTGCCTCCCAAGCTAGATGTCAAAACTTCTCTACTAACGCACACATTTCCCAGGAGGATATGTCCCAGTCTCCTAGACTGTTTCATTCTTTAATGCGGACTGTTCCTCAGCTCTGCAAAAGAGAAATAGGGTTGACCTAAACTGTCTTCCACCTCTCCAGATGGGGAGCAATGTCTATGCTGTCATCTCACTGCCCTCTATTTCATAGAATCATAGAACTGTTGAAGTTGGAAAAGACCTCAAAGACCATCAAATCCAACCTAGTCCCACTGTGCTCACTACTAAACCATGTCCACAAATGTCACATCTACATGTTTTATTAACATTTCCAGGTGGCGAGTCCACCACTTCCAGGAGCAGATTGTTTTAATGCCTGACAATCCCTTTGACAGAGAAATTTTTCATAATATCCAATTCAAACTTCTCCTGGTCCAAACTGATGTAATTTCATTCTGTCAGTGCTTTCTGGAAGAAGAAGCCAACCCTCATCTCACCCCAACCTTCTTTCAGGCAGTTGTAGAGAGCAGTAAGGTCTCCCCTGAGCCTTCTTTTCCAGGCTAAACAACCCCAGCTCCCTCAGCTGCTCCTCAGAGGACTTGTGCTCCAGAACCTTCACAAGCCTTGTTGTTCTTCTCTGGACTTGCTCCAGCACCAAAATGCCCTTGTAGTGAGAGACCCTGAATTAAAGCCAGGATTCAAGGTGCAGCCTCACTGATGAGCAGTACAGAGGGACAGTCACTGCCCTGGTCCTTCTGGCCTCACTATTGCTGATACAAACCCAGACCCCATTGGCCTTTTTGGCCACCTGGGCACATGCTGGCACATATTCAGCTGCTGTCGACCAGCACCCCCAGGTACTTTTCCATTGAGATGCTTTCCAGCCACTCTGCCCCCAGCCTGTAGCTCTGCTTGGGGTTACTGAGATCCAAGAGCAGGACCTTGCACTTGGCCTTGGTGAACCTCACACAACTGGCCTCAGCCCAACGATTCAGGGGCTTCCTGCCTTCCAGCAAATCAACACTCCTGCTGAACTTGGTGTTGACTGTGAAATTACTGAAGGTGCACTTGATCCTCTCGTCCAGCTCATTAATAAAGATATTAAACAGAGCTGACCCCAACACTGAGCTTTGTGGAACCACCCGAAGGAACAGCCCATCACTGCATTCAACTCCATTCACCACCAGTCTCTGGGCCAGGCCATCCAACCAGTTTTTAACCCAGCAAAGAGTGCACCTGTCCAAGTCATGAGCAGCCAGTTTCTCCATGAGAATGGCTGTGGGAAACAGTGTCAAAGGTTTTACAATATCCAGGTAGAGAACATCCACAGGATTTCCCTCATCTACTAAGCCTCACCACTCACCCATTTCAGTTTATTATGCAGGACTCCATAGACAGAAATGTGATAGAGACAGGACACATTTTTGCATTAATCAGATCTTTATATTCTCCTGGAGTTTAATGGTCTCAGTCAGAGTTTATAAGGTTACATTCAGCTCAGGTGAAGCAAAGGAGAAAATATGTTCAGTATTAATCTGTGTCACCTGGACTTTGAAGAAGTTCGCACAGTGTTAGAAAAAACACACTAAGAGCATTTACTTCTTTAGAGAATTCCTTTAGTGTGATGCTGCCAGACTTTTTTTTTTGGTCACTAAATGTACTGTGAATACAGTGAGCATTATCTGCAAGATTGCAACAGTTTTAAACATAAATTAAATTTTAAGCTCTGAACTACTGTGAAGTATCCTTTTAAATGCTAACAGCATGAAACACTGTGTAGGAAATCAAAAGACCTCAAGGTAAGGCTAGCTACCTTTCTAAAACTGGAAAATACAAGAATTCACAGAGCTGAATCTTGGCTTTTTAATTTCACCAGGGAGCAAGCTCACAACTTTCCAACCTGACACTTCACACTGCCAAAACTGCCACATGGGCTTTCTGAGAAGTATCAAAAAGAAAGAGAGGAAGAGAAAAAAAATAATGAAGTTTTTAGTTACGAGGTAGATGTGCCCTTTGACCTGAGTGGTTAACAAAGGAAACTTGAGGTTGCTGTGGTTAGGAGAAACCGGTAATGGAGTTTTTGCTTCCTTACAAAGAATTCCTAAAGAGCCATTCTCTGAGCACAGTAGGAAACATGTCCAAGTCATGAGGATTAAGATTTATTAGCAAAGAGACCTTCAGAAAATATTTCCTTCATAAACCAGCTAAGACTGACTTTTTCACATCTGAGAAAGAAATGTTCAAATATATTTCTAGTATGCACAGCAATTTGAAAATTGCTTAATTATCCTAAAACCCACCAGAAAATTTGAACCAGTCAAAAGGAAAAACAAAACAGACCAAAAGGACAGAACCATATTCATTTAAATGAAATTTTACATAGAAAAGGAAACAGTGAATCAGTTCTTGCCATTTATCTTTATATGCATAACTGCAGCCCTTGGTTCATTGTTTCTGTCTTTAGTCTCTGCAGTTCTCATGTGCTTCAGCAAACCTGGGTTGCATTCCCTCACCATGACATTCCCTTGCCACATCCCATTAGATAGATCGTGATGCTTAGAGCTTGTGCTGAATGGAGAGCGGCTCCATATGATCCTTCTGCCATGCTAGAGATTCGGGGAGATAGAGGAGGTGACAGATTTGTATTGCTGGGTGAGGTGAGCACTGGACTGCTCATAAATTTTCATCTCAGTGAGGCATTCAGGTATTCCAGAGACATCCCATGAACAATCTTGTGTGCATACAATGTGGGCAGTGAGGAGAAGAAGCAACCAAATAAAATGTTAACGGTGGTTGAACATGTGTTGTATACCACTGCTAGCTGTGGTATGGTCTTCTGTCCAATGGCAGACGGCACATTTGATCCTATTTTTTATTCTGCTATTTTGGTTTCCATACCAGAAACCACAATCAGGAAAACTTACTGTTGCATCTTACAGACTTATAATGGAACAGACTTTAGCTAATTTCTCATTTAATGTTTTGCAGGGTGCACTATTTACCTAAAAAAATAATAAAATTTTTCGTCATTCTCTCTCTGAGTCAAAACTCAGTATAATACAACTGAAACTTTTTCTAATTTTTTCAAAATGGTGACATGATCTAGGTTTGGGCTTTTTTCTCCCTTTTTTTTTCTTTTTTTTTTTTCTTCTGCAGAAAGCAGCATGGATGCACAGTATCTAAAAATGTTGCTAAAAGCATAAACTGATTTAGACAATCAGACCAGAAATTTTACAACTGCTTCTGCTTGATTTTGATCAAAAGTAACTTTAGAAAGACAAATAAAAGGTTTATGGCTGGCTTTTTATTTTTCCCTGGAAAATCAGAAGACCTTGATTTACTTTTTAATGGGACAAATTTGTTCATAAATAATTTCTACAGCCAAAATAGATCAGTGTAATTTTAAAGCATTTTAAAACAGAAAATTTAATATACGATTTTTAATTTATAAATCTGAAGGATTCTGGAAATGATAGATACCAGACACATAAATTAATCTTGTCAGAAGAATTCCTGAGGCTTGTCTTTTGAAACAGAGAAGAGAAGAAATAGACTCCCTGTTACGCACAAACACCTTGTGCTTCTAGATGTCCTCACTAGTGTATTACATTTTAGCTATATTAAACCTAGCTCTGATGAGGCAAAACCAGTTTCTTTCTACAGACTTCTAAATAGCAACCAAATTGGAAAAGGCCAGAGAGTTACACTGTCTTTTATCAATCTCGTATACACTGCCTTTGTCCTTATATTTAAACTGCTATCTAATCCATTCCTAAATGCTATACCTACTTGCTCAAGCTAAAGTTCTAGGTGAAGCAGGTTCAATGCCAGCCCAACTTCTTCTTGCTTAATCTTGTATGCTGCACAGCAATACAACAGTACAGGTAGGTGGGTGGGTGGGACATCTACTCTGAGGAATGCATCATAGTAGAAACCACCTTAGGATATCCTTCAATTCATGTTGTTTTCAGCTTCTCTTATTTTTCATTCATACAGTGTTGCAGATGCAAAACAATCTTATTCTTATGAGACAGAATATGCAAAATGTAACATTAATTCACTACCAAACTGAAAGATTTATAAAACATTTCATGGAGAGATGGTGGAGCAAATGTATTTACATTGAGGGAGTTATCCCAAAGCACAGGACAGTTGACATGGAATTTAAAGATCTTACTAAATGTTATAAAGGTCATGTTATTAGTGGCTTCATGAACATTTGCAAAGACAGACTTGGGTAAGGTATCTCTCTCAATCAGACAGTGGAACTGCTTGACACCCACTGTTGTCATAAAGCTTAATGTTAATCAAATATGTTTTGGCAGATGGGGGCCAACAACATGATCTGCTGTGTGGGGAGATGAAACTGAATATTCTTATGCTGAAGAAACCTCTCATCTAACTTTAACTCACAGCTATATTGCTGAAATAAGTTTATAACTGCCTATGGAGAATTCGGATAGTACAGTTGAAAAACAGGCTGAAAACCCTGTGGCTACAAGAAAATTGATACTTTTTTCTTGAGGAAAGGATTTGTATGGCATACGATAAATATGATACAGAACCAGGCACTGAACAAAGAAAAAGAACATATTGAATAGCCATTCATTATTTCAAGCATTGTTAGCTCATTGAATCAGTGACAAGACCTTTAAGAAAAAAGTAACATTTTGTTTTCCAAGAAGGAATATGAGAATTAAAAACAATCTTAATTCTGTCAGCCTTAATCCTGCATTTTCAGAGCTTCTTGAGTTAGATTTGAGAGCCTAAATGTTCTCCAACTCACATTTATGTTATATAAAATGTAGGATGGGAGTTGATGTAATTTCCTAACAATCACTTTGCAGATTGCATACAATAAAGGATCTCTAAATATTTTATTATTCCTTAATAATCTAAGCACATTATAAACTTGATTCTCATTTTGATTCTTGGCAATTTAATATTTCAGTTAATAATGAATGTGACAGGCTTAAAATATTCATGCATTGATACAACAGAAAATATTAATGCATTGGCCTATCTGACCAATGCATCAAAACATTTAAGATAAAGTTGAAATTTAGTAATGGATACTTGCATACTTTATTCTATTGTATGAAGCATGTAAGCAACAACAGAAAAATTCAGTTCCTCCGTGTCAGAATTGAACAAAACTTGGGCTTTATAATTTAAATGATCAATTGAATTCTATCTTTTTGATATTTTCTATGCTAGTGATATAAAAATTGGTTATGAACATTAGTTCTGATGCCCTCTTCTCAGTATAAAATTTTATCATTTAACTTTTAGTAAGATCCCTCTGCATATATATGTAAAATGGAATTCCATATCTGCATAACAAATATATGATGAAATTTCAAAAAACCTGAGCACATTGAAATATATAGCTAGACTATTATGGAGTGCTGTGTTTAAAGATTAGTTGCCAAAATAAATAAATACATTTAAAAAAAATTAACAAATATAATCCATTAACAGAATTAAATTTTGTCCTGAGTATTGCTTTTCATGAGTATCTCTGCTGAGTAAAATTTTTTTTTTTTTTAAGCCATGTCATATTGGTTACTGATAACAATATTAAGCATGTCTTAAAATACCTGCTGATTAGAAATGGTCTTCTGAATTGCACTTGGTCTTCATCAGGGACTGATTAAATACAGAAACTTTTCTGTGTTGGCAATTTCTTCTTAAGGGTTGAATTATTTATTGAATTTTTTTCCCCTATGGAATAGAATCCTGCATGTTATTATTCTCTTTTGTGTTTTTCATTTCTTAAAGTAACCAAGTCAGGCACCTTTTTCAGTAATGTTAATATGTCATCTATTCACATTTATAGGAAAAGCAGGTGAAAAAATACAAGCTAATCCATTTTAAATACTGAGGGTTCCTACTGGATGTCATTTTTAAAATTTTTTTATTATTAATTATTAGAATTCTTTAAGTAGAAAGTAATTTAATTGTTTTATTCCAATCACCCTATTTAACACTTCACTTTTTCCTGCATTTTGGAATAAAATATTTAATGAGTATAATGACCACAACTAATATTTCTGCTGTTATATAGTGTTGCGTCTCACTTGCTTTGGCATTCTTTTATTGTGTGTCAAATACGAAATATTCTGCTTTCCACTTAAAGGATCATCTTGAAAAGTAGAAACAATATCTATTCCTAAAATGCTAACTAACATTCTTGGCGAGATTCAAAAATCTATGTACAGTTCATATGCATATAAATTTATGTATATACTTCTAGACATACATATAGTAAAAACATGGATATTTTTACACAGATGTTCAATAATGGGAAAGTGTGCTTAACCAATATGATTGCCTTCTAAAATGGGAAAACTGGATGGATAGATGAGAGAAGAGCAGTAATTTTACTGATGACACAAACCTGGGAAGAGTGATCAATACCCCAGAGGTCTGTGCAGCCCTTCAGAAGGACCTCAACAAGTTGGACAGATGGGCAGAGAGGAACTGTCTGAAATTTAAAAAGGCAAATGCAGGGTCCTGCACATGGAGAAGAATAACCCCTGCACCAGCAGAGGCTCTGAGACATGGAGCTCGGGAGTGGGTCCCATAGAGGGTGACAAAGATGATTAAGGAACTGGAGCGTCTCTCTTATGAGGAAAGGCTGAGAGAGCTGTGCCTGTTCAGTCTTGAGAAGAGATGACTGAGAGGGGACCTAATCAATGTCTATAATTCCCTCATCAGGAAAAGGTGTCAAGAGGATAGAGGTAGGCTCTTCTCATACCATGAGAAAGCATTATGTTGCACAATGTGTTATATTTGTATAGTTATTATGAATAAAACTACTGAATATACTACATGCAGGGTATTAATTTATTGCAAAAACCTGAATCAAACATTAAGTAAATCTTTGGAGCCCAATATGTAAACTTCAATAAGAATGTAAGATCCTATAAATAATCTATAATTATTTCTGAACAATTTGATCCCCTTATGATAAAATTAGCTTCTCATTGGTTTACTATTGCAGTACTTCTGCTTCTAAGATGTTATTGATCTGTGGAACTATGAGAAACTTTATTGATATGGATTTCCATGGTAAAAGAATATTCTTCTAGCTGTTATTATTTCACATCAAGATCTCTCCCTGCAGGTAGGGTGAAATTGTGCAAAGAAATCTCTCAGTCGTGCATTTTGACACCACTGCCTTTTAAAAGGAAGCATAAAAATTTCTATTTCAAACTGACTGTCTCTGGAATTATTCTTAAAAGAAAAATATTTACTAAATACCAGTGCTTCAGCTTCTGTTTGTTTGTTTGTTTTTATAAAAGTGGTAAAAAAACTGTTAAACAAGAATACTTCTAGTTAAGTTTTTACTTTTTTAGCTGATATATGTTTCAATGTAGTATATTCCCCCCAAAAACATGCAACACTTTCATAGCTGAGCAGTTTTTCACACCCAAATCCCCACTGGTGCCTGTGGCCAAAGAAGTGTATGAATAAACTACAGAAGTCCATCTCAAGCAGTCAGGTATAATTATTCCATGTTTCTCTCACATTTGGAACAGTTCATGTAGCAACAAAATATCAGGCATAAGATTTACATTTATTTGAGCTTTATTATTCCTGACTAGGGCATTCAGAATATTACAGAGATCTACCTATTTATTTGATATAGCTAGCTGTATCTTTTGAAGGTTTCTGGGATGAAGGAGGAAAGTGGGGTTTGAAATAATGAAAAAAAAAACCAAACGATTTCTGCATCCACATATAATTTTCTAATGGAAAAACAGCAAAATGTTGAATGCAAGGAACAAAGTTGTAAAAAGATGAGGCAAGATATCAAAAATATTAAGGATTGCATGTCAATATTATTTTTAAAATAATATATGTTTCCAAGGCTACCAAAAATTTCTCTTGTTCATTTTGCATGAAACCATACAGTTTCAAAAGGATGCATTGGTCACTGATACGCCTTGTGAGAGAACCATGGAAGATGAAGAACTCTCCCCTCTTCAGCTATTTTTCAGGGATGTCATACGTGTTGGCATTTGCTACTGGAACATGTTTTTTCCATACTATTATCTCATGGTAAGAGCCCTAAATAAAATCACATATACCATGCAGCTCACTATGAAACCTGCTGCATACTGAGTAACTTAAAACTCTTTTGTGCTGATGAATGTGCAGAATAGTTCAATATCTGGGTGTATTGCTTGTTGCGGTCTTGGAAACAGGACCGATTGTATTCTGATGGTTGTTCTGATCTCTCTCTTCACTGCAGCTGAATGTTAGCACAAAAAAAAAAATGTCAAAAGCAAATAGAAATCACACCTGCTTTATTTCATAAAGATTCTTTCCTGTGTTAGATAACAGTTATGAGGATGGATGTATAGTTTGATCCGAGATCTTCATACTAGATATTGTTATCATCAAGGGAGATCAAGGTCTGATGATGTGTGCAACCTCACATTTGAAACTCTCCCTGTGATGTTTTCATATTCAAACAGTTATGCTGGAGTTTTCTGTCCTCCACAACCTGAGCAGGAGATCTGTACTAATCCTTTTAATACAGATTTATTGACTGCTCAATAACTTCAAAAATGTTAGTAGCCTTTTCTCTGGAACACAGAAGAAGTTGTCAATGACGATGCAGGCACTTAACCCTGATCAATATTCTGTTGTATAAGAAATATTTTCATTTGCTGGGGTGGGCAAGATTCAAATCTCAATGTGAGTTCTTTGAATCATATAAACATGTAAATTTATAGCTTCATGCGCTAGATCAGTGAGAATAATGCATAGTTTTCATTGTGTTTTTCAGATGATTGGGGCTGTCCACTCCTCTTCTATTATTTAACCCAGCACTGACTCTCAGACCCAGAGTGTTGAGGAATACTGTACTATTCATTATATGGAATAGTTTTTAAATGTTGACTTCCTAAATAAAATAAAAAGCTTTCTAAATACCGAATCCTTGTGTTCTTATTCCCAAAGAATATCAATCACAGAATTTCTGAGTGATGCTTTCTGTGGTTAGATACTATTTGCTATAGGTCAGCATTTACATTGTTCAGAAGAATTTAGCAGAGATTCCTGTTACGTTATACAGAAGAGAGCAACATATCTTCAAATGTGGTACACTTAGAGCATTTTCCAAATGTAACAATATATGAAGTTCTTTGTAATTTTCCAGCCTTAGCTGGATGTGAACGACAATTTTGCACAGGCAATAATGCCCTTCATAGAAAGGATTATATGTCTGCATAAATCTTTGTAAAAGCCCATTAGTGGTATTTTCAGGAATAATCTAAGTAGAAAAGCATCTAGACTAAGTGGAAGTATTAGTCCAGTTATGTCTAAAAATTATTCCATTGATCATGAGCCAAAATTGAGCAACACAATGATAATGCCACCACATTTGGATGAGATTTTTTTTTCTTGGCAGGCTATCCAAGAGTTTGTAAAAATGAAGTCATTAATCCCATTTAATCTTGCTGATGTCATACACACACAAAATTTTTTTCACCTTATTTTTAATGAGAATAAGGAACCAGAACAGTGAGATATGCAATTCTAAGACATGGAATAATTCTTTTCTGGTACATTGTGATATAGATCTTTATGCCAGACTTTATTACATAAAACTTATCCTGAAGTAAAAGTTTTGGGAACATCACTTCAACAGTTTGGCTGTTTTGTACAGCAAAGAAGAAAGAGGGCAGGAACTATGTGATATGTGACATATCTTTAGAAATTTTCTCCATAAAATCATCCACATCAGAGGAACTGTTACCTCTTATCTGTCTGTGTCACCATCAAGAGGCAGTCTACCAGAATACCAAATAACTAAGAGGGCTGGACACTTCAAATAAGTCAGTGATAAATTGAAGAGATTAAATAATGTAATGACTACATGTATAGTGAACCAATGTTTTCTACAGCGGAATTTACTAGGTAGAACAAGGTCTCTTCCAGAGAAGATTTCTTTGGGGACTCTGATTTGAAAGAGTTTTCTATGACTGTGGTAAAGGGATCCAACATAATCAATGAGGCTGAATCAGACTAAGAGATTTCTGGGACGATTTAGGGTATTTCTGGCATAGTAAAATCACAGTAAGACACTGGAGACTACCTACACACTCCTGATTTGTGCAGGACAGTCTCCAGCTCTAGACCAGTCAGCTATAGCTTTGTCTAGCTAAATGTTAAAGCCTCCAAGAATGGAGATCCACAGCCTTTGTGAGAAATCACGGTACAGTCTGCACAAACTTAAAAGTGAAGACTATTTTCTTAATGTCTGGTCGAAACTTCCTGAGACACTCTGTGGCTCTTACCCCTTGTTGTATTATCTATTACACCGGAGAAGAGTCCATCTGCCTCAGTCCTTGAGCAGCCTTCAGGTAACCATAGGCTGCTATTGAATCATGAATTAGACACTGCACTGCTGGACAAATAAACCTCATAATACCTTAACCCCTTCTCAGAGATCACCTGCCCCACCCAGAATAGCAGCCTTGTCTCCACTTTCCCGCAGACCTCTGGGGATTCAAAACTGGACTCAACATTCAATGTTCAGCCTTACTAGCTCTGAGCAGAGAGAGGTGATAACTTCACTGCATTCTGCCAGTCATGCTGCTTCTGTTATAGCTTAGTGTGAGGTTTTGCTTGTATGCTGTGGAAGTGCATTGTTGAATACAAATTCAGGCTGCATTCACTGTAATCCCCAGGTCCTTTCCAGCAAGACTGCTGCCCTGCCAATCACTTTCCCATTTGTGCTGATTCCCTGAGTTGTTCTGCATTGTCTATGTTTGAAGAGAGCATGAGGATATGAAGAGCAATAACTGTCCAAATGTCTGCCACTTACAAGGGGGAGACTTTTCAGTCCTTTTAGATGATATGTGAACTACTTAATTCCATACATTCCTAAAAAGCTTAATAATTAATTTTCCTTGAATAGGAAAACCCAATTTGTTCAGAGTCCAAGATCATAGTTCTGTCTGCAGCAAAATATAAATTAAAGATAAGTATCACAGATTCTTCTTCATTTCATTTATATCAGTGTTGCATTTAGATCAAGGTAAGACAGAGAACAATTCTATAATCCAAAAGCAGCAGCAACCAGCAACAGCTCATTTTGTAAGGGCAAAGAGTATTGTCATTCTTGACACTAACCCTCTCTCATGAGGACTTAACAATAAGCAAATGAAAAGAAAAAGATATCTGCTCACAGTCTTAGACAGGTAAAGCACAGTTCTTTAAAAAGGAACCTCATGAATGCTTTTAGTGTGAAATGTAGGATATTATGCAGCTCTTTCCAGATGTTTCAGCAGAAAAAAAGTTAATACAAAAGAGATGTTAATTTAAAATCTTTAAAATCAAAGCTGTCCAGCTCACTAGAACTGTACTTCGTAAACTGCACTTTGTAAACTCCATAGTAATTAAAAAACCCCACATCCGTATACATTTCAATCAGGTAAAATTTTTACAATTAAAGTATTAGTATTTATGGTTATTTCAGTAAATATAGAGATTAAATTATTTATCAAAAAGTCCAGTTTCCAAAACATCCAAATTATATAAATTTTTATCAACTTTGCTTTGGAAGCAGTTGCTTGCTTCTAAAATGTAACAATTCATATTACGGCATATATTTTCCCTTTAAAAAAATATGCAGAGAATAAATGAAATTTATATTCTGATTTCTCAAAGTACAATACATTTCTTCTTTAAATCAGGTATATTGTACACTATTACAATTATATCTTAGAAATTATAATTGGATTTTTTGTAGGAGTATCTCCCTACAGTGCTAAAAGATACATTTTGCTAAAACAAGAAAATATTAAAAATAAGGTGCTTTCTGAATTCCAAAGACTTATCTTTGTATTACTAAATTGTAAGCTGCAAACAAGAATTAAACAGGGAATGTACATATGTGTCATGAATATAAAAGTAAATAAATAATTTGGACAGCAATGCAACAGTAAATGTAGCAAAATTGAGTCCTTACTCTCACTTGCCTTCACTTTTCAGAACTAAGCTCTCCTCAAGACAAAGGTCAAGGGATTTGCTTCTTGAAGCTAATTCCAGGTGAGAGATTCATGTGTTATAGCTGTATTACATTATGGAACTGTGCTCGTATTTAGCTCTTATTATCCAGCTTTCCATCTGTTCCTTTTTTTCCTATGCTTTCTAGGATTCTCTGATGGGATTCAAAGAAAGGAGATTCCTTGCTCCTCAAGGACAGAATTTACATGTTACTTTATTGATGAACAATTTAAGAGTCTGGTTGGATGCCACTGGGCATCAATTACAATTCTTGCAAGGACCTGGCATGAATTTACTCACGATTAATGAGATGTCAGCAAACTTGAAAGAAATGCATTGATGTCCAATAGCAAAGTAATCAGACCCTCACAAGGCCAGGTAATATGAACATCTTTCAGAGAGGTTTCATCTATCTCAAATGTCATGAACAGATTCAATACACTTCACAAAGGGAAAGGAGTGTGCAAGAAAGAAGTACAATGCTGGGACCATCCAAATCATAAATTAAGTGAAAATATTGCATCTATGACAGGAAAAGCAGAAATTTGAGGTATGCCTTTGTAGTTGTGTGCATATAGGTGTATATATATATATATATATGTGTGTAGGTATATACAAGCTGTATAAACTTGAATCTAAAACTGTCAACTTTGAAAATTTTTTGCTCACTCTTTTTCTGGATTAGGCAGAAGGAAAGTTTTAATTGTCCTGGCTTTGCATTTTGCACCCTACTGTTTTTGGCTTTTCCTCTCTCTGGCAGAACCTAATGCTGGGAGTTAAGAGCCTGGGTTTCATAGGGTACTTGTGAGGAGGGAAAACAAAACCAAGAAAAACAACATGAAAATTTTGACAGCAATTATTACAAAATTTCAAATGCAAATCTGCTTCTGAAATGCTACTTTTCTTCAGACTGTAAATTTTTGACTCCGGGCTCTAGAAGTAGCTTTGCTATGTAAAAGTCCTGAAACTTTTCCAAAACCCACATTCTGGAAGCCATTCATAAATTATTTATTATCAGAATTTAACCAATGAAGCAGTGGTAACAATATGCAACTTACATACCACCTAGGATTAAAACTAGGCTTTTAAATTCTCTTCAGCCCAAGAAAATCTGGTCTAAGTAAAGTTATCAGAGAGTGCATGGCATTCTCCTGCTTCATGACTCTGAGGGATCAGAAAATTCAAGTCACCAGGTTTCTAACTTACTCCTAACTATAAGAATGGGAATTGAAGCACTGACAGGCTTCCTATTGCAGCTGTCTGATCAAACTCAACTGAGAAAAATTGTGCAAATTTTAGGAGCCAGAGGGTAGAAACACGTGTTTACTGCTACAGCAGATACATCATCATTACTACTCTTACATTTTTGCAAGAGGAGAAACTTGAGCCGAGTATTACCTGCTGTGAGGAGATCAGGGAGATTCTAGATAACCTAATGATAACAATTATTTTTTATTTAGTTATTATCACAATCATGATCATATAATTGAAGCTCATTTCTGAGAGAGCTTTTTATTTGCACTAAAGTGAACTAGTTGAAAAAATCCCAGTCATATTCATATAATTGGAGCTCATTTCTGAGAGAACTTTTTATTTGCAACTAAGTGAACTAGTTGAAAAAGAGTGCCGTGGTTGAAAGAATTGCTTAGAAGAACTCATCCAAAAAATATGGCTCTGTCCTGTAAAACTTTCTAAACAAAGTTGATGGAATAAAAGTGCATAAGTAATTAAGTCCATCCAGATTCATTCTTAATGAAAGAGACCAAATATATTTGATATAACGTAATATCACTCTGCAAAATGGTAATAGGAATATTAAATTGAGAATGTTATTGAAGTGTTTACAAAAATGAGGGGTAGTTTATAAACCAAGGCAATATTTCTCCATTGCTACTGTTCAAATGCTACAAAAGTACCCATATGTCTAAAACTGAAAATAAGTAATGGCATATGAAAATTTCCTTATGAACTACAGCTTTTAGTTTCCTCCAATTAGGATGGAACTAAGGAAGAGATTCTTTGCATATTTTGGAGCATCAGCTTAAAATGAGTACTCCAAACTTCTTTATCTGCTTGATACAATTTGTTTTAAAAATCAAATATGTAATTGATTAGACTAGAGTACGTATCACACTGTGGAGCATCATCTAAAAATTCTTTGATATTTAGTATTCTTATAATGAAATTTTAACTAACTCCCACTGCCTCAGGATAATAACAAGAATATGATAGTAATTCTCAATAGGATTTTCCTAGCAAACAATTTTTGATGACATATTAAATTAAACATCCTAAATAAGGATTTGATTGCTCCTAAATTAACATTTCTTTTTAATTTATAATAATTTGATACCAATTAAGATACATGCTTGACAATTTAGATACACGCCCACTGCTGCATAGTGCAACTAAATAAATAGATGTTTATTGTATATATTATAACTAAACACGAATTGGTGGTTAGTTATATTTGGATAATAAACATAGGAAGATATAACTTTTGAGAGTAAGATGAAGATGTTGTGTTTGCTTTCAAAAACGTACACCGAGCAAAATATTTCACTTAATCACTTCTAAAATTTCGAAGTTGGTCATTGTGATGTATGCACTCAACACCTTAAAGAAACTAACCATACCTCGGTGCAGTTTCCAAAGCAGGTAAAGGCTTGGGCTGTAGCTCCTGCCTGTTCCTCCTCTAGGAAACCCCCAAAGGAAGAGAGTGACCCAGAGAGCATCGATGCATTTGAGCTTGAAACACCAATCATGCATAAATAGCACGTGGTTTTTCCAAGAGTCACTTATCAAGGACCAAAGAAAGTTGTGAGAAGAAGGAATCTCATTTCCACCTTTTCCACTGTATGTATTTTGACCAAAAGCCAATCACTTCTTTTCCAGAAATATAGCAGCTCCACCAGGAGTTTAGAAAGTAGGGGGATCCTCTCTGGACCTCGTGACTCAATGGAGAGTCTCCCTTACACTTTTTTGTCTCCAGTCTCTGTGTAAATCTTCCTTGATTCTAAGTCAATTTTTGTTTGTGTGCTTTTTCATGCAGTAAGTAACAGAATGAACCTTGCCATTGAGCTTTATTAAATGGCACTTTAAAAAATTCAAATTAAAATCACTTTTGCTAATACCTTTGGCAATGATTCTTTGAATGACTTAAATCTTTCACTACAGCCGTGGATCCAAACTTAAAAACTCCAGAGAAATGTAAAATATTTCATTTATGAAAAAAATCAAATTATTTTTGTAGTCTTTGTTTCCCAGTTATTACTGATAACAAAACTGATGGTACCTCAGCTGGACTTTCTTTTCCGCTATGGTCAGCTATGGCCTGACAGACCAGTAAGGACTTTCTCTTCATGGCCATCCCATATTTGAACTCAAAAGGGAACAAATCTTGACTCTACACAGACTCCTGCAGTCTGGGTGAACACTTACAAAATCCTCTTATCTTCAAATAATACTGCACCAAATTGTCTGATATGCTGGCTGTGACCATTGAAGATGAGTACAATACCATCCTAAATTATGCCATTTAATCCCTAGCTTAAAATCCTTCCAAGGAGACAACTAACTCCCTCCAAATCAAAACATCCTTGGCATGCACTTCCTTAATTAAAATATTGATTTTTTTTTTTAATCTCCATTACTTATTGTCTCTATGGACATGTAAAAAGGTGATGAAATATAATGTGCTTGCACTTGTTTGAGAGAAGAAAAAACACACTGTAAAGCTATTGTCAATGCAACTCAGACAGCAACTGGGGGAAAGGAGTAAGAGCACAAAGATGTTTGAGCAGAAATTATTTCTTGTGGACAGAATTAAGAGAAATAGCTGGTAAAACTATAAATAAAGAGCAACAAAAAAGCTGAAACCTTCTTTTGCCACATGTTTCCAGGAATCATTTGCAGAATATATGTGGTTATATCACAGGAATTAATAAGTCTAATGGACCCAGTGGGAAGCAGTAAAAAAACCACAATATCAGTGATACTGCTCTGGTTTATTTTATTAAATTTCACACTCTGAGCACAAAGCATAAAGATAGAAAATGTATCTCCTGAAATATACAGGGCTCAAGAAGAGCAGCAGTCATATGGATAATTGGTGCTGTTAATACGTATGCTGTGGATCCTGTATTCTGCTCCTCTAGAAACACTGAAAAATAAAGCTAATTTGGGGCATTTGGGTGCATTGCTACCAGTGCATTCAGTTAAAAAATAATCATTTCCTCTTCTGTGCTGCCTCACTGGATGCCTGAGTAAAAACCATTAATGCTCCCCTCCCTCCTCCCAAGTCTAGACAACTCATGCTGAAAGAGAGGGATAACCAGAGGAAAAGCACAATATTTCATAGTGGTACAGTAGAGAGAGAAGTTACTTGTAATAAATCACATGTATAAAACTTCTATTTGTAACTTTGCTAGTTACAATCAGCAACCAGTTCTACTCGCCTTGAACCCTGAAATCCCTTATCTCTCACACACACACACACACACACGCGAGTTCCTGTAGATGCACATTGTCCCTAAGCGAGTGGCAGCACTCTCACTTAGGCTGCAGGGAATAATTTCACATCTGAAAACACAACAGGAATGAGAGTGCTGCCAGCCATCCCATCTTTGACATAAGATTCTCTCCTTCTGGTGCTAGTTTATGGATAGACTTCCTCCACCTGAAGATTTGTACTTACACAGCTTTGAGGGCTTATCACCTCTCTGTTCTGTTTGTGTTTGCACTAACTGATACTTCATGGTGTATCTCAGATAAACAGAAAAGGTAGTGAGGCAGATGTAACCTCAGAGGGAAAAGGTACTTTAAAACAGTTAAAATCTATTCAGCATTTTCAGAGGAAGATAGGAAGAAAAAAAGTAGAAGAAAACAAATCTTTGTGGTCCTGGTAAAAATGTTTACTTCTTATCAACATTTCCTGATTCAAGAGAAATGAGCAACATGTTTATTCATACAGTCTGACTAACACTCAAAAATCTCTTGTAAGAAATGCATCTTTATTTGTATTTCCCCAGATAATGAGGGAACAATGCAGATAATCCAGGTTGTTTCCCAGGGCGCATGCACTAAGAAAGAACATTTAATACAAGGTAGGAGTCAGCATTCCTTATTAGCAAGACCTAAAAAGGACAGAAGAGCAAAGAGAGTCTAGAGCATCACTTTTGGTGGCAAATTTAAGAAATTGTCTCATGTTCCCTTCCCACAGAATTTTGTTGCGTCATTAACATACTTTTATCTCTGACACTTGTTCAAACACAGAGCGAGAATAAATATAATTTTTAATTATCTGCTTTTTCACCACATACTTGAAGAAAATATCTTTTTCTCTAACTTCAAATGCTCCTGTGCAACAACTTTGGCAGTATTAGATTTACAGTTGGACTTGATGATCTTAAGGATCTTTTCCAGCCTGATTCTGTGGACTTCCTAATAGTCATGACTGTTTGGGCAGCATGTATGTGACATTACCAAAACCAGCAATAATGCAAGTGATGCAACACAAAATTTGTACTTTAATAGATGTTCCACAAGTTTGAATTTGAAAGACTTGCCTTGATTTGAAATGTCTTCCAGAGAACTACTGTAAACACCAGCAGCTGGCCTTACAGCAAGTATCTTTCATGCAGTTTATTAACCATAACACCTAATCCTCTTTTTCTACTTGCTCATTGAGTTTTAGAGATGAAATGTCAACTGAAGTTAAGAAATTCTATTCTTCTTGTAGCTGTAATACACCAATAACATCTAGATTATTGCTAAATAAATAACAATATTTATTGTTATTATATATGTTATTAACAATAATTTTAAATTTATTTGTATAAAAAAATATCTGGGTGTTTAGTCAAGAAAATACCACTTGGTTTGAAAATAACTTTATGATGTGAAAAATGTTGCCTTTGATATTGCTTTATAGGTGAAAACTTCTCATCAGCTTTCCCATCGTGTCATCAAGTTATTTTTTCCTTCTGTTCTGCTGGTGTGTTGATTGTTTTCTGTGTTTGAGTTTTGATTCTGGCTGTAAGATATTTTAGTTAGCATTGAAAATACTTTTCTCAATCAATTTTACGTCTTGATGTGACCTATCAAAAGCAGAATTTCTTCATGAGCATATGACTTTCTGTGTAACATTTTGTTTCCAGGACTACAATTTTCATTTAAGTGTGACTGATTCTCTCCTGGCTTTCATCCTTTGGGTGGAACTGGGGGAATTTTTTCAGTTACTCTATCCACTCTGGCCAGTTGCTTGGGTAACCTCAGTTGTCATTCTCCCAAAACTGAACATCAGCAGCCTTAATGTATTCTGCTCTCTTCCTATGCTGCACTCTTGCTACCGAGCCACATATTGGTACTTTATTATGGAGCTTGGATTTGCTATGGGGTTCTGAAAGATTTCTGATGTGTGATTTAAATATTCTGTTACTTTTTCTGGTACAGCTGGAAAGTTAGAGAAAAGGACTTGATCATCCTTTTTGGTCATGCAGTCCTATACCAAATTAAATTGGCTTAGTACAATGACATTTTCCCCTGAATATAAAGATTCAGAAACAAACAGACAAACAAACAAACAAACAAACCTGCAGGTCAGGATTTAAAATCATAAACTGAATGCTGAGTGGATACTGTCTTAACAGCTGTGAGGAGGAAGGAGAGGGAAGCTCCAATAAACCATGAATTAAGATATTTCAGGCAGGCTCAAATAAATGGAGTGAATTTGAAACATATGTAAATAGTGGGGGGGAAAAAAACAGATTTTATTTATTTACTGTTGTGATATGCAGTAGGAAAATTACATGCATTCCTCTGCAAAAATATCCCACTTCCCTAATGCATATGCATTATGTACCTTAAATAAACAGCCATCTGATCCAACCATCTGAATGTGATTTAGCCCCAATAGACTTTCTAGGCACTCTGACACATATTTTCTGCTATGTTTGATAGAATTCAAGATGACTGTTCTTTTGGCAGTGACCTTTAATTTGAATGTGTCTACCACAACCATGCTGTTCCATAATCATTGTATCTTTACTAGCTTATTAGGTATTCTTATTTCCATCTTTGAATAAAATGAAGGAAAAAAATAGTCTCTGAAATATTAACATGTCTCTTCATGTTTTTATTATCTGAAATATTACTGTACTTTAATTACCAGGCTGAGAGCAAAGAGATTTTTTCACATTAGGGGAACAGAAGCTACGTATTTAAGACAGATGATACACAAAGAAACATAATCGGAAAATGTCAAAATATATTTATTCTTTTTAGCACTCCCCACTGATCAGGCTGAAACGTCCTCATCTGGGGTGAACAGATTATCAGGAAAAAGCTGATATTTATATTTGATATGTAAATATCAAATATCATATGATTCTTCTCTTCTTCCCTCATTTTCATTGCACTTATAAACTAACCATTGCATTACTACTCTTTAGAATTTATGTGTATAATGCTTCAAAGACTCTGGAAATAGTTTTTCTGATAACTCATTTAGAGAACTTGAATACCACTTCCAAGTCAAAGTAAATAGGTTCTCAAAATCGCCATACATGAAGGGCAACCTTCTGGCCCCTGGAAAAGCTTTTATGAAGTTTTTTGGATCAATTTTGCAACATTTAAAAATTTAATTTTTGAGAGCAGATGCTCAGTTTTTTCTGCAAATGATCCTAAATGTCACTTTTGAAAAGCTTGTTCTTAATACTCAGTGTATTCTAAGAACAAAAGCAAAAAAAAAAAAAAAAAA